>VYXF01009989.1:0-170849 GCA_013397295.1 Polioptila caerulea | reverse complement strand
TTCTTGTGTTTCTGTGTGTGCCCCATGCTACAGCATGACTGAACAGGCACTTCAGAGAGGTTCCCCAGAACCCTGAGTTTCTGGAGATGATTTGGAAGATTTCTCCATAATGGTGCCTTGCTCACACGCTGAAGATCCCACTTAAGCCTCATTTTGCTGACTTTGTGGTCCCTTCCATGACATCACTCCACATGCTCTTTGCTCAGTAATTCTGTCCATTTCTCCTTCACAAGACCGCTAATTACTCTTCCCTTCATTTTCCTGAATTCCTGAATAAAGCCCTCCTTATGTGGTCAGCTGTCATGATGAAAATGACTTCTCTGCTTAGCAAGCATCTTCTAAGCTGATGCTGCTCTGCAATGTTCCATGGTGATAGAACCCAAACCTCTGTCACTCACACCAGCACACAGAAAGAGCTGGATTCCGCACATGGGATGGGGCAACCCTTGGTGTGTGTACAGGGAAGTGAGAGGCCGGGAAGCAGTGCCAAAAGAGGGACCTGGTCGATGGCAAGGTGAACAAGGGTCAGCAGTGCCCTGGCAGCCAGGAGGGCCAAATGTGTCTTGGGGGTATCAGGGACAGCATCGCCAGCCAGGCAAGGGAGGGAATTATCTCACATGATGTGCAGGACCAGGCCTTTTATTGGTAGTCACATTTGTTATCTGTTTCCCCTTCATCTTTGATGGTGGTGAATTGCAACATTTTGCAACTCTAAACACTTAGGTGAGGCAGAAGCCTTCACCTTCATGCCCGAATTCACTGGCTTCCACTTTTCACCTTCTCTAGAAATTTTGTTTACTAGTGGGAGGTAGACACTGCCTGCTTCTCTATTGCAGAATAGCGGAGACAGTCAGCAGAGAGAAAGACAAACTTCGTCTCTGTAATTCATCTGCCCTATCTTATGTATAGGTTTTTAGGGTGAAATGCCATATTGTCTCAAAGTGCCTGGATTTCTCCAGTGGCTACAAAGCTGGTCTAGATACAGGACTGTAACACAATTTTTTTTTTCTTTTTTTGTGGACTGTGACATCAGGGCTTATAATGTAGCTGCAAATTAAGAACAGCAAGAATGAAGTCACATTCCTGCATATGCTGTAAAGAACAACACAGGAAAAAATGGAGTTAAAGAATGAAATCTGGCCATGCAATCTGACTGCTGATTTTCAGTTTTGAAAAGGATTTTGGTGACAATGTGCCAGCAAACAGTAATTTTTTAAAAATACTGGGTGATCTCTGGATTAAAAAGTCTTGATGAATACGACACTAGGTGGCATTGTGTAAATACATATAGAGTCTTGCGCTTTTTCTGTTTCAAAAGAGCTAAAAGGTATGAAAATGTCATTGAAATATGTCAGATTTGTTCACTAATTTTTGTTATCTGGTCATTGTAGTGTGATTTTTAACAGTACTGGAATGCATGGAGTCTAGCCATAAGCTAAGTTTTATGGTTTTATCTGTGCTGAAAATCTACAGCTCACAATCTGTCTTTTATTTACATATGATATTTATTCCTGAACAACAGTGTCTTCTAGAATATTATCAAGAATAGATTCAAGCCTCACAGCTACTTACCTTTTGTGAGCAGATTACTGTATGACTGGTTTAGCCCCAGGTTGGGCAATGAGTTTCTGTGGATCTCCCCCAGCATTCCTCTTGTGAAATAAATTGTAATAAATTTTACCTCCTTGTTTTAATGAACACTTGTGAGGTAGGTTGTCCCTCTGAAGGATCACATCAGGACTGTGTGAACATCCCCCTCTGTGTAAACAGGATTGTAATACTGATAATTCCAAACAAGAGGATGTTGATAGGTCACAAAAGTAACAGGGGGAAATGAATCTGCTTTGTAAATGGTGGGAGATTTTAGGGTGTTTGAAATGTGAAGTTACGCAGTAGGACCATGTCCACCCTGATAAAACTGGAGTGTGCCTTTAATTCTTTAAAGGCATCAGGTGAAACTTTTTCTTGGAAGTGGAAAAATTTCGTGTCTATTATGGACTTGGACTAGTGCTTAATAAAGGGTACAGGGCAGGAAAGCAAATCCTCCTAATATCTCAGCCCTTCTGGGCAGAGTCAGGACTTGGGGAACTTCATCAACTTGACTGCTGCAGAGGAAATGGGCTCTGATGAACCCATGGAAAACTGACTGGAGTCAACACACTGGAGTCGTCAACAATCTGGTAAAAAACTAGGAAAGTTCTCATGCCTTTTCTGGGAAATCATTATGACTGGACATCTCTCTGAAGTGCTGGCACTCCAACAGTGCAGCACAGCAAACAGAAGGAATTAGAAGTTTCTGTGCAATAGCAGGGCCACAGCCTCCTTAGGACCATGGTGAGATATTTCACACAACTGGAGTGCTCTAAAGGTTGGCTACAGGCTCCATAGGAAGGAGGTAAGGAGAGGGAACTGCCCTATATGGGAGAGAGCATTGGGAACATGCTGAGCTCTGCCTTGGCATGAGTGATGAGCCATTAACTGAGACCTTGTGGGTCAGGATTAGAAGGTGTTGTTGTTGCAGATTTCTACTACAGACCATCTGATGAGTTAAAACCAGTTGAGATCTTCCTCAGACAGCTGGAAGAAGTCTCACATTCACAGGTCCTGATCTTCACTGGGAACTATAAGTACCTTGAATTCTTTTGAAGGGATAATCAGCAGACAAAAGAGTTGTAGGTGTCCTAAGCAGACATCAGTGCACAACTGTGTCCAGGGCAGGGGAAAAACAAACAAACAAACAAAAAAGCAGAAATATACTTTAGCTTGCTTATCTGGGACAACTCTTATTTTTACAGTCATGAGAGAGGTCAGCAGCAAACCTTGGTGATGAGGAAAACTGGATGGTTGCCTTGGGTGGTCATGCTCTCTCAGTTTTTGTATTTCTTTCACCTAGTGTCACTCCTGTCACCCAGTGTCATGTCAGATGAGCAAGTAGTTGGATTTGAGAACTGCAGGCTGCTCAGCCTAACCTTGAGAAGGCAATACTCCTGAAAACCATTTCCAAACACATTAAGTTCAAGAAGGTGATTGGGAGCAGTCAGCATAGGTTAAAGAAAGGGAATTCTTGCCAGACCAAACCAAGAGCCTTCTAGAAAGAAATTATGAGCTCACTGGATGAGGAAAGACCATATGGCTTTTGACACTCTGTTCTGTAACAACCTCATAGGCAAACTGATGAAATACGGGGCAGATAAATAGACAGGGAGGTGGGCTGAAAACTGACTGAACAGAGGGGGTAAAAGCATTGTGTGCACCAGCATGAAATCCATGGAGATATTAAAAATCCAGCTGTATTTCACCCCTAGCAACCTGCTCCTGATGACCCTTGCTTTGTGCAGGGGCTTGGACTGAACAATCTCCAAGATATTCCTTCCTATCTCAAATATTCTGTGATTTTGTAAACAGCACCTCCTCTGCTGGCCTCACTTGGGATTGAGCCTGTAGCTCAAGCCTCCAATTTCATGAGCATCTGTAAAGATTTTGGACAGGACAGAGTGAACCATGCCTACAGGACTGCCTCCAACTGTTGTCCTGTTACTCAGGGAGGTGAGTGGCAGATGTGTGCAGTCTCATTCTGGGGAAAAGGAGAAGTCTCATTTTGGTTGTGGTCAGAGCTGTGTTTATAGTTATAGGCTGGCATATAAATACTTGGTAATGCTGAAGTGTGTAAAAGTCAAAAAATAGCTTTAGGCACTTAAAACTCTTCTGAAATTTCTTATACTGGGGTGATTTCACACAAGAAATATTTTAAGGTTTTGTGTCTAACACAATGATATGACTGATAACTGAACTGCCATGCCATGTTAGTAGTACTGCTGCTAAATGTGGGAAATTTATTTGTCTTTACACACTTAGAGCAGCAGGCTTCCTGGGATTCACCCCACTGTAGATCCATGCAACCTAAACAAACAAGCATGGGTATTGTGGCTAGAAATTTGCAAAGTGTTAGGAGAAAACCATCCTTACTTATGCTGAGGGACCTACAGAGGCAGACCAAGCTGTCTTGATGGTCCTGCTCATGTGGGAGGAGGTTTACATGGGCAATGCAAAACCAAAAGTGATCTTCTGGAAATTTTTAGGGAGTAGGACTGGTTGAAGTTATTTCTTTTAAAATAAGGGTTATTTTTCTCATGGCCAATTATGTTATCTTTCAAATACATGTTCCAAAAACCAAAAAAATTAAAAAAAGAAATGGTGATCTGTGTAAGTCTTGTAACTCACAGTTGTGTGAGATTGTTTATTTTAGTTAAGTTTTAAACAAAGCAAACTCTTTAAAGCAATTCAATGGTTTTAGAAAAGTGGCTCTGATAGATGGTGATTTATAGTATGTTTTTCACAAGATGAAAATATAGAAACTGAAATATTAAAAAAAATTTGGTTAAGCTGATTTGTACATTGCAATGAACCATGTAGTACAAAAAGTAGTTACTTTTTATTGTTTTACTTTAAAAGCCTAATTCAGTCATGCTCTCTGGAGGAAAATTGAATGCTGCAAGGACTAACAGACATTAGCAATTGAACTGGCCAAGGAAAAGTTTCCTGTGTTTACCTGTCCTCTCCTAATGCATTTTGGCCAATACAGGCTGTTTTGCTGTGTTAATGGGTAATTGTTCCTATTTCATAGGAGACAGTAGGGATATGAGTGTGTTGAGATCATGGGACAATAGACGTCATAGAAGTATATTAGCACAAAGACCAATTATTTCTATCCTTCAGCCAGAGTGAATGGTGCAACATCTGTTCTTTGCAACTGTGGAAAGTATTTGGTCGACCTGCAAGTCAGTGATTATTGCATTGTACTGACAAGGACCAACGTCACACGATTTCAGACATATGGAAGGTGACTGCTCGGTTGAATGCTAATCTGTATTGCAGAGCTGAGCCAAAAATTCACAGTAGATCATTTATACAGCAAGTTTGGATTCCTTCCTGCCTGTGAGACATACTCTCTGTCTTTTTCGAGGGTCTTAAGCTGTTGTCTTTAGCTCAAACAACTGATTCCTTTCTTAGAAAAGGATACAGAACCTCCTGAGGCTGTTTTGAGCAAACATCTATATATTGCCTGCTCATCAAGCAAAATAATAATTCATGGATGTTCATGGCTGCATTTTCCTTTTCTTCAGTTTACTTTTAAATAGGGATGTTACACAATAACCAGCTTAGTGCCTTTTTTGAAAAGAATTCTGAATTAATAGCTGGAATAGTTTGTCAGTAATGCTTAAAGAGGTTGCTTTATCTCTTGCAATTGTCACATTGCTACAAGGGCACAGAAACAGTTTTCCTGGCCCTTGGTATGATTGAAGAGCAGAGAAGGAAAGGTGCAGGGCAAAAATCTCCCAAATCACAGTTTCTACTTGAGGAACAGGGCCCTCGCATGAACTTGCAGACCTACCAACCTTTTCCCCCGTTCTTCCTACCATTAGCTATTTCTTCTATCTCTGCTCCCCAGGAAATATTTTACCTCCTGAGCTGAGTCAAATACTAAAGCTGTAACTTCTGCAAGGGGTAGAAACTCTGGCAAGGAAAGTGAGAGTGCTTGACTACATGTCTAAGCTATTCATTTCAAATTAATTTCCTTTGGCACAGAGAAGACAAATTTAGCAGCTTTGTTTTCAGGACTGATGATGGAATTTTTCACAAAATTTCTAAAGAGGAGATCTGTGCCTTTTGAGTAGCCCTCATTGTCCCAGGTCTCTCAGTGCCACATTTCCTTCTAGCTTTAACATGTAAGAAAAGACTCTTCCCATGAAGTTCATCAGGAAAACCAAAGTTGTTGATGATCTGAGGGATATTTTAATTTTGAAATTTTGAGTTTTGGGTCAAATCACCAACTGTCAGTAGAGCCAGCATTTGTGTGTGATTGGATAAAGAGTGGTAACATTTTAGTCACCGAAGGTATCATTCTTCAAATCAAACATTAAGTCTTCTTTAACATGAAGTGAAAAGATGTTTGATACTTTTACCATGCAAAATAGAGCCTTCTCAGGACCCTCTGTGGGTTGTATGATATGCAAGTGCCCACAGAAATCTGTGTACAGTGTTGAGCTCCCTGCAGCAGGCCTGGCCACATGGTGCTTTGCAGCAGGTTCCTGTTCTGCTTGGGTTCTTCCAGCACATTTGTCCTGATTTCTGGGTGATATTAGTCCTCCCACCAGGCTGGCACAAACACAGTTTCCTCTCCCCCAGGATCAGCATGGTAGATCCAAAGAAATTATTTCTGATGTTGTATGCCCTCTGCTCATAGCAAGTTCTGCTTCTGGATTTATTTTTCAAGTGCTGGAGAGGAGTGGAATGCAAGAGAGGGTCTCAAAGCATTCAGCTGCAGCTCAAGGTCTACCAAGCCTTGTGTAGCAGCAGCTTTGACAACACTGTCACACTGTCCTGACCCTGACATGTGCTTCCTGCGTGGGATCTGTGGGTGATTTGATCAGGGAAGGACATTTGTGGCTATAGAGGATATCCTCTTCTCTACTGCACAGCCTCCATGTCACAAGTACTACCGGTGTATACCGCATCCTAAAACTGCCTCTTTGCCTGGATTTCGATGCAAGACATCTCACTGCATGTAGGTCCACTCAAAACACAAATTCCATGCCTTCCTTTTGTTGGGAGGAATGGAAGAAGAAGAGTGTTGACATTCTGGGTTGTTCAAAACAGTAACAAGAGTAATGATCTGTGTCCCTGGTTGGGCAGAATTTGGCCTATATCTTGAAAAAAAGTGCAATGTCACCTCCTTTGGCCAATGCTGTAAGTAGAGTTTCCTTGTTTTCATGTGCAGTCCACCAGGCTGATCTGGCCAAAGCTGCTGTAGAAGTGCTCAGCCCACCACCCTGATGACCAGTCCTCCTCACCTCCTCCTAAGTTCTGCTGATGTAGTTTTTCCAAGATTCAGAGTGCCAAAATGTTCTCTTCAAAGATCTGAACAAGCAAAATGCACTACAAAGTCTTGGATACAAACCTGAATCCAAGCATAGTTTTGCTAGGGGTCATAGAAGGATAGTAACTGGCATCCAACAGTGGGAGGGAAAGGTGGGGGCAAGAGGCTGGGGACATGCTGGGACTGTAATCTCTTAAGCCATGGCAGCACAGCATGTCTGGCCATGCCATTGCATCGTGTGAGGACTCAGACAGAGAGGACCCTAGGGAGCAGGAGTTTAATTCTGATCCCTATATCCAGACAATGTTTGAAGGGTGGATGCCTGCTGCAGCTGACCTGCCTGTCTTGTCTCTTAGAGTGGTGGTTGATTCATCACTATTTTATGCTTTTATATAATTAATTTTTCTTGGAATTTGAATGCCCTTTTGTTCCAGCCCTTCAGCTAATATTCAGCTTCCCACAGACACATTAGTAGTGTGCTCTAATAACAGATAAGTGGTGTGGTAAATACCCTGGGGTCTCATTACCATTCAAAAAGTTACTGTTTGAGAAATATGGTTTCAAATGTGCTGGTGAATGAAAATAATTAGTCATAGCCCATTATGAACAACTGCTCTGCTGTGCCCTCTGTGTGCACTCCACAACACGTGTGTGAGTACTACCCACTGGTGGGTGTCCTTTTTCACCCCCCTCTGGCTTGAGCTGGTGGTCTCTCACCAAGCCCTTTTCTCTGACTTGGTTCTTATCTCATTCATGGCCATGGCTGCTCTGCTGGTTTGGTGATCCTTCATCTCACCATGGGGACATTCACAGTCCTTTACTGATGTAAAGCATCTTTACTGTTCCTGCCAGGAGCCACCTTTCCTTGCTGTTCCTGAGCACTGATCTCTTTCTGGTGGAGTTTTTCCCTTGTAGCAGACTCCAGAGACAACACTATGGATAGAATATGACCCAGAGAGAAGTTCCTCTCTCTGTTGATTTCACAGATCTGTTGTGCTGACCTTTTAGGTAATCGAACTCTTGTGTAGGAGCTTAGACCTTGGAGAAGCTTTTTTGGGGAAGAAAATACATATGGGAATGTTTTAACTTTTCCCATCAAGTAGTTTTGTGGGGAGCATGTTCCATAAATGTCATTTCCACAGCTGTTGCTGCCCTGGAAGATTATGGTAGTTCTCTCAGTCATTATTAATTTCTTGTGCATTTAATCATCCCTGTGCATAGAGGCCTATGAACACTCCACTGCTCTGCATCTGTTGAATTTGCAGCACAGCAATCTGGGCTGTTAAATAGCTGTGGCTATATGGAGAATAAGTCAAATCATGGCTCAGCAAGCACTGTTCTTACAGTAAACAGAAAGGACCTATTAAAGGACATATTTCTTCTCTCACTCTTTTTTTTTTTTGCAAGATTTCATCCCTTCCTTGTCTCGTTGTTTGTGAGTGAGGCATTTTGAGTCCCTTGGAATGTCCTTTATTGCTTCATTTGCAACAAATGCAATCTTTGCACCTGGAGACTGCACTTATTCCTTGTAAAGAAAGAAAAATGCTGGCTGTAGGTCTGGGTTATGCCAGCTCTAAGAAGATGCTCTCTCACTTGGGTCTCTACATATTCTCAGTAAATGCTGATTTCTCTCCTTGACACTGTTACATTTCCAGATGGCCTCCAATCAGGGGATCTCAAGGTCTGGTATCTCATCTGAACTGAGTGGGAAGTTCCTTGTTCTGGCAGTAATTGTGAGATCTGTAGGCATCCATGTGGCCTTTTTGGCTGGTCCCCTTTGAGTAGGAGCTGTTTTCTCCACCTTGCTTGTCACTCAGAGAGAAATGGGTGAGCTCAAGACTAATGCAGTGCCGAGGAGCTCACCTCAAACCTCAGCTCTGTATGGCAGATAGTTCCATTATTCAGCTTGAATGCAGTGTAGTTTCTTGATTTCTAGGTCAACTTGCTGAATCTCTTGCTATTCCCCTATTCCTTCTATTTTTGGCTAAAAAGTGCTATCCCCCTGCTCCCTCCTTTTCTCTATTTACAATTACAATTTGAAGGACTATAATAAAAACTTTTAAAGAACTTTAATAATACTGTGACTGTCAGAGGATACTATGCAGCATTTTTTAAGGCTTAAGGAATAAACTGTGTGCAGGATTAATCTGACAGTAGAAAGAATAGCTTAGGATCTTCCAAATAATGATACCAAGATTGGCTTAAAAAAATTATTTGTATCTGTGAGTACTGGAAAAACTGCTTTGTATAGTTGAAAAGATTTTAAAATCCTGAAAGTTTTCTGGATTTTTGTGTGAATAATTAATCCAGAAAGTAATCCCAGAAAAGTGTTCATAGCCTAGTGTCCTTTAGATTCTGGTGCTTCCTTCCACTGCCACTCCTGGAGTGGAGACAATGACAATACTCTATAATTTTGTAGTTACTGACATGCAAAGAATAATGAATAATCACATTGGCCATTTGGAAAGAGTCTGGGATTTTACTGTACAAATGCTCAAACAAGATATTGACAAAAGCTTTCTAAACAAAGAGTCAATTTTTAAGGAAAAAAAAAAGAAAAAAATATTAATTGGAGGAAAAATACAGAAGAACCACTTTTGTAATGGATATTACTGTTACAACTAATTTGACAAGTTCAATTTATAAAACAGATACAGCTGTGGAAAAGCTTTATGAAGAAACCATAAACATGCAGCTTTCATTCACTTTTAACCCTGAATGGGGAATATGGTCTTCCTATTGCCAAACCTGTGTATAATTTATATTTTTGTGTGGAAACCATGTAAAGCTGAGTGGAGGTTTCATCCAGTTGTAACACAAAACCGGGAGAGTTTTGTGGGTTTGGATGGGGCTTTATTTTGTAATTTGATTTTAATGCAAGTGAAAACAACTGTCTTGGCTGGGAGATGGAATCTCAATTGCCTTCTTCCCAAATGAATAATATGTGTTCTGGGAAGCTGGTGTAGGTTGGCTCTCTGTAGGTGAGCCTTAGTCTCATCTGCAGATCCATGAGCAACCTGTCCTTACCCTCACCAGGTAGAAACCCCTCCCTCCCTTCAGTATATCATCACTCAGTGAGTATTTCAGTTTTTTTTTTTTTTTTCCTTTTCCATTATCTTGAGCTGGACTGATTTAATAATCGTTTAATGCTTCAGAGAATAGAAACCAAGTGGTTTGTCACCTTTCTTTGCAGTCAAATTTGCTTTCAGATGTCTGTGTTTTGGATTTAAACCACTGAAGAAAACCCTGTTTCTCAGGGAGATTTAATTGCAGGAATTCATGTTAACTTATGTTAATATTACCTTTGGCAGAAACACTGTTCCTTTTTCATAAATACAGTCTAAAATGACAGGAATTGGAAGAACCAAAAAAATTATTATTCTGTTTCTGTCAGGCTGCTTTGTGTGAAGGGAGATTTCACTGATAAGAAGTCCCCTAATGATCTGCTGTGGTGTCTGGTAAGATACAGTTTAAGAGGAGTTTTAACATAATGGAGAACAATCTATTATTTCTGTAACTCACTCTTCTGTGGCTCCAGGCAGTTGGTGGTTGCTTAACAATTTTTCCTCAAAAATTGAAAATCAAATGACATTCTGATTTTTTTACATATACACACACACACACACACACACACATATACATATACATATGCATAGTCTATATATGTATACATATATGTGTGAGTGTGTGTGAAATATATATCCCAAGGTACTTTTAGCATCCCTGCTAGTTACTTAGATTCATTGAATTCACTCACCAAAGAAATTTATTCCTCACTAGGGGAAGCAAGTCAGTAGAGATGGTCGCTGCTAAAAAATTCTCCTTCTCTGCCCTTGCAGCATAGACAGAGTTCATCTTTCAGACCCAAGTGATTGGATGGATGAGTGAAGGAGCCTCTTGAAATTCTGTGCCCACACAAAAACTTTTGATGCAAACAGATATGGACTCTGTGCTGCCTGTGTTCTTCCCTATCTGTTAACAATCAGGGCAAAGCTGAGTAAGACCTTAATTCTTTGGGAACTTGGCAGACTTTATAAACAAGATGAAAAATGATATTTGAAGGGAGCTGGGATTTCACTGCTGCAGGCCTGAGCAGAATGGATGGCTGCTGAGTGCTTTTTGGTATTCTGAGGACAATTAGAATAAACCATCTAGATTTTAAGAGCAGCAGGCAGAGTACAAGTTAAGCAGACCATTTAGGAGTGAGTATTGTTTGTTCTGCCCTTTGTGAAAATTTTAGATATTTAAACCTAAAATTTTCTTGTGCAAAACTGGCCTTGCCCTGTAAAATCTGGCATCCAAGCCACTATGATTGACAAGGCACATGTATGTGTTAGAAGATGGGAGCCCGGAGGCATAAACACCAGAATTTTCCAAGGTCCTGTAGATGTTTTCTTTTGTTTCAGTCCAACTGTTTTCACTTACCTTCCTAGAGCTGAGCAAAAAAGATCTCTAACCTTACAAAAATAATGCATATAGTTTTTTTTCTTAGGAGAAAATAGTAGCTGTTCTGATATAGCAAGGTCTATGCACTCTTAATTCAATTTGAAATGAAAATATTAAGACCGTTTCTATACTGGCTGCCCTTCAGCATGCACTTAACTTGAATTCTGATTACAGACAGTGCTGGAATCTGGCTTGTGACCTGCACTAAGCAAGTTTCATTAGAAGAGATTTGGACATTGCTCAGACAGAACTAGATGCACATTTAGCTAAAAATAAGGAAGAAATGGAAAAATAAAACCCTCTCCCAAACAAATATAATTACTGTATTTAAAAATTATGTCCTTTTTTAGCTCACAAAATTTTTTCAGCCAGAGCAATGAATGATGAATAAATTTTTAAATTAGCTGAGTCTGGGCTGGGTTTCATTGTCTGGGAAGTCTTGCAGTGTCCACACGTGGCACAGGGTATTTATCCTCACAGTCATCAACATTTGTCTCGGTTGCTCTGTCAGATTTGCTGTGTGTCATGTTGGGGGCAGCCAGAGGACATGCGGAGACCAGAGCAATGATTCCTTGAGGGCTCAGTTTGTGCCAAGTGTTGAGTGCGCTTTTCCCATGAAAATTGCAAAAGACAGTTCCTGTGCTGGACTCTAGGAATATCGGTGTTATCAACAGTGCATTACTCCCCAGGCATCTATGTCTCATTTCAGTGAGGGCTTGGCTGCCTCTCAACATCAGTGCAGATCCTGATGGTGTCCTTAAGGACTTCTTAATTCTGTCCTCTTTTCCAGTGTGCCAAAAGCTGTCCTCTTCTGTCATAACCCTGTTCTTCACCCCAGGTGTCTTAGAACCCAAAATACAGAATCACAGAATGGGTTGTTTTGGAAGGATCCTTATAGATCATTTAGTTCCAACCCACTCCCATGGCCAAGGACACCTTCCACTAGACTATGTTGATCCAAACCCCATTCAGACTGGCCTTGAGCACTTCTAGAGATGGGGCATCCACAACTTGTCTAGGCAACCTGTTCCAGTGCCTTAGCATCTTCACAGTTAAGAATTTATTCCTAATCTGACTAAAACTTCCCTCTTTCTGTGTGAAACCATTATCCTTTGTCCTATCACTTCATGTCCTTGCAAAAATTGCATCTCATAACTTATTTGTAGACCTCTTTACATTCTGGAAGGCTGCTAGAAGGTCTTCCTGGAGCCTCCTCTTCTCCAGGCTGATATCTGACATCTTGACACGATGCATGGGCTTGCCAGAAGAGGGGAGTCTGTCTCTTCCTCCAGCCAAGTCCACCACACTGTGGTGATGGACCTCAGGATCTCCTGCAAACCTCGTCCTAGATTATGAACTTTCCAGACAGAGCAGCATCTGAAGTTTGGTGTTGCAACTGCTTGTCACTGTCACCATGATGGATGTGTTGCTTCTCTGCCCCTGCCTGCTTAGTGCCCATCTGTGTATTGCTGACTGGAGAACTGAAATGCACAACTTCAGCAGGGACAGTCATTTGGGTAATGGCAGCTTTTTCTTTAAAACCATGCAATCTCTACTTCAGGCCACTGTTGCTCAAGAATCTCAAGGCATGAATGCCTCACTCAGCTTAAGGGCTAAGAAACACAAGTAAGTTTGAGGTAACCTCTTTACTGTGGCACTTGTTCCTCCCTCTCCATGTGTAGCTGCTTTTTCAACCTTCTACTCAAACTTTTACCATTATATACTTTAACCATAATTATGCTTGGCTCCATTACTTAATTCTTCCTCCTCCATGCAAAACATTATGTAAAAGAGACTCCTTCTAAGGCTTTCTGTTGCCCCTTGTGGCTTCCTGCAGATCTCTGGAATATAATTTATGTGATCCAATGCTTGTCAGCTTTCCTTAGCTTGCAATGTCCAGCTGTGTGCTGTGGGATAGCACTTTACCCTTTGATTGTTTACCTTACTCCCTCTCCACCTGCCTCCACAGGAAATCTCATCAGAGTGTTTGCCATGGGAGTGTCAGTCTTGGAATGAGAAAAGCCAGACAACACCTTTTTCTTCTAAATCCAGGTCATCAGTAATATGAAGCTTTTCCATCTACAGCAATAATTTCTACAGAAACATAATCATCTCCTTCTTACCTGATGAATATTTTCTTGGTCAAAATTTTGCCTTTATTTTATTTATGGTGCTGTTTTTTGAGTTTCTTAATAAAATTATAATCATTATTGTTATTATTATTAAATTGATGTTAATTCCAAAATGCTGTTTTATTTATTATCTATTACTGATGGCCTTGGAGATTTCTTTTTCAACAAGTACTTTATTACTTTTATTTCGTGGAGATGGTTTTATATTCTTCTAACCATCGAAGATTTGCAGTTTAATAGCATGTACATATGTCTACACTAAAATGAGTTAGTGTGGCCCCTTGGCTTACTGCTGAGAAACAGGGGTACTTTACTTCCTGAAATAAATTAGTTCATTTTGTTTTATATTTCCAACATGCTCGGGAGAGATAAGTGACTGCCTAACAGAGATCTCCTCCAAGTTGTTCCGCACTAAAGTTGCTGCAGTTCAGGCTCTGGTATCTGTTTATCCATAAGAGATTTCTCAATATACTTTCTTGATTTGTTTAACAGAGTATGGATGTGTCTGACATAGCTAAATTACCCAGAGGTTAATACATTGGTGGCTTGCTGGTAGCTCTGCAGAGGTACAGTTAGTAAAGTAGCTGTGTGCAGTTTTGAAATCCAACATGCATAGAACTGTGTTTCTGGGTCCAAGTCAGTTCTGGGGAACATTTCTCCCTAATTTTAAAACCTATTCCTTTTAAAAGGGGTGCACACAACCTGTAAGGACTGAATAATTGCTTTTCCAGGGGATATTGCTTAGCTGTGGGCTGGAGTGGCTAATGGGTAAGTGCAGCAATTCAGATGAATGGGACTGCTTCCAAAGCAGGACTATTTACAAATGGTCTGCATATATCTACATGTACATGTGTAAACTGAAAGAGAGGAGGTTTAGATTGGGTGCTAGAAAGAAATTCTTTACTGTGAGAGTGATGAGGCACTGGAACAAGTTGCCCAGAGAAGCTGTGGATGCCCTATCCCTGGAAATGTTCAAGGCCAGGCTGGATGGGGCTTTGAGCACCCAGTTCTAGTGAAAGATGTCCCTGCCCATGGCAGGGGGCTTGGAGCTGGGGGATTTTTAAGAACTCTTCCAAGCCAACCATTCTATGATTCTATGTTTCTTCAATTCTGTACATTTCTGTTAAAATAATCAAGATTCAGTGGTTACTTCTGCATGTCTGGAATGAAGTGTGCTAGAATTATACATTCTTCTCCGTTTCAAGAATGAATGCATCTTCAGACAAGCTATTTTTCTGTTGCCAAAACACACAGTGAATGACATGATGCACAAGGGTGACTTCTGAATAATATGACATTATTAATGAGGCTGTTCTGTGAACATAAGCACGCTGCTCAGAGATAACCTGGCACAACACAGGCACACTCCACTCCACAATGAGGCTGAACTATTACAGAGCCAGCTGAGCAGCAAATTCAATGCCTGCATGCTGGCCTCGGGGCTAAGGGTTAAAAGCTTTGTTTGGGTAGCTGAGTAGTGGAGGTTGCCATCTCAGTGCCATAGCAGCAGGAAATGAGTAAAGCCTTTTCCTGTACTTACTAAGTAAATGAGCTATCCAGGGATCAGGTTCCTTACTCAATGTATGTTACATGCTCCTAACAGATGCCAGATACTGAAATTCCCCATGCACAGCGATTTGTACGCTGTAGGAAAGTGTTTAATACTTTGCTCCCTAAATGATGATGGTAGGGAAAATACTTTTGCCAATATCCCTCCCAAATCCATTATTGGGGCCTTAAATGTAACAGATTATATGAAGGTACACCTCTAAGTCTTATACACCCTCAGATCTTCTGCCTCCTTACCTGGAAATTTTGAAGACTTGTCAGCTCCCTGCCTCTGGATGTTCAGCTGCTGCACCTGAATTGTTTTTGTGAAGGACATTCTGTGGGACTGTAGCCACTGGACATTACCTGAGGAGATGGATGGAATAGAGATGGAGATGTCTGGGCAGAGATGTTCAGGTGGAGGGGAGGTGCTAAAAGAAGAAAAGGTGTTGCATGGACACACAGGTTTTTCAACACCACTCCGCAGCTGTAGGTAACAACCCTGTAAGGACAGGCTCTCACTGCAATGCCCAATACCCATACTGGAGTCAAGAATAGAAAAATAGGGTGAAACCAAAGCACTTAATCAATTTTAATCTCAAGTTCTATATTCTAGTTGTTCTTAGACTATTCCTCCAAAATTCTGGTTCCCTATCAAAATGAATTGTTGATACAAAGTTTTATTCCACATGGCCTGCATATTGTGTTGGAAAGATTTGGTCTTGGTTAAAAGCTGATTAGAACACAATTTTTTAAAAAGTCACATTTTACTGTCATTTATGAAGGTCTTGTCTAACACTTGGGTGTGAGTGAGGTCTGTGGTTTTTAGTCTAGAGCATCCAAGTGTGGAAACTCTACTTATTTGTCTCCTAGGTGATTATGGCTAGCTTGGATGAACACATAAATCAAACAATTTAAAAAATATTTTTATTTTATTTAAAAAATAAGAATGTATATCACTTTAGTCAACTTAAAAAATCCATGGATGGTGGAGTATTTGAACACAGCCGTGCCCAATGCATAGACAGCAAACACCAGGGAGACATGATTATAAATGCAAATTATACCTGGACACAAGAAGTAAAGTCTCCACCACAAGGGTGCTGAAGCTTTGCAACAGCACCCCAGTGAACTTACGGGGATGTTTTTAGAAAATTTCAAAGCCTGATTGGAGCAATATGATCCCACTTAGGGGCTGCATTTGCATTGAGTGTGGGGGAATAGAGCAGATCACTGCAGGTCCCTTTCAACCAGCTCTGTTTTACCATCCCACCCTCTGACTGGAATGCTGATATAGATCCATGCAACTTGAATAATTATTTATTTATATTATTATTTGATATTGATTCCAAACCTATTTAGACACAGTCCTGAGCAGCCTTCTCTGGGTTATCCTGTTTTGAGCAGATGGTCTCCAGACATGCCTTCCCACCTCAGCTAGCCTGTGAATCTGAAATTACATGAAAGCTGAGGAAAATACTTCAGGATGAGTGGATTGCACGGTTCAATCTTGTTGAAAAGAAAGGCAGAAGGGTGGCTTTGTTACAGTGGACAAGTGCCTCTGTGGGAAGGAGACAACAGGCACTAAAAGAGCTCTTCAGGAGGAAAAGAAGAATATAAACATCAGGAATGGAAGCAAGATAATTCAAGTGACAAAACCAAAAATCAGTCTTTCAGTGATGGCAGATTAACCAGCACTTGATACATCTTTTACTGTCCTCCCAGGAAGCCTGGTTTAGCCAAACATGAACAACCTTTTTCTTAAATATGAGGTATTCATTCCAAGAGCAGAAACAACCAGATAAACTCAATAGAGTAGGATTTACAGGAGGCTTGCTTGGATGATCTAACAGAAATTATTGAAGGGTCTGTGTTTGATAGCTGAAGAGAATAAAATGAAATACAGGAAAAAGGTTTAGTTCAGGCTGTCGCAGATTTGTGGGGTCTATTAAAGCTTCAACAGCAAATTTTGTTCCTCCTGGGTGTTCTTAATGTTTGCCAAACTGCCTGTTGACATTATGTCTCTTTTCATTGAGGTCTGATTTACAAGCAAACTGAGGTATATTTGAAGTAATGAAAAATAAGAGTGTTTCAGCATCTGCTTATGGGTAGGTACTGGAGCATAACCCTGTGATGCAAAGGACAGTATTCCCAGTGCTGGGAATAGCACCAGTGTTTTGCAACTGGTGGGATCTTTCCTTGTATAATCAAAGATCTGCCCCATACATGGAAAAAATTCCCATGAGGCTATCCACCGTTCCCAAGTGAGAATAATTCATTTTATCAGAAAACAAACAAAAAAACCTTTATGGATTGAATCTATCTGTCAACATAAACATTAACATGGTGTTGCTTGGCTTCGCATGAGCACTACTTGTTGGTGAGACACTGAAACTATTGTCCAAAATCTTGAGATCTACTGAGACCACAGTAGAACCAATGAATGTACACGGGACTGGACAACGTTGATTCCTTATGTAAACAGATGTTCGGGGACCAAATACATCAGTCTCCCTTAGAGACAGACTGTGCCCCCTTTCCTGGCACAATAAGAGTACAAGCTAAGCATGATTTGTTTTTTAACTAGTGCTTCTTGACCTTTTATTTGACACAGGAAAGGGAAATAGGAAGATTACTACAGGACTCTCTCTGAGCTAGGAGGATGCTCATGACAAAAGAAGTGTTGAAGCCATCTTCCTTGCAGCCCATAGAACTGAGTGAAACCATCATCATCACTCCAGAAGTCCTGGTTGTTTCCCAAATCCAGGGCTGGTGGTGACACTTTCCCTTCCATACACAAATGAGCCAGTTCCTGAATTCCTGCAACTCATCCTTCTGCATTCAGCACTGCACCCCAGGGGTGGAGACAGGCTCCAGAGCACACTCCAACCAACCCTGACTGAATTTTCTGTGAGAGCAATGAAAAGAGGGAGGGAAATCCCCCTGCTGTTAGGATACAAGTGTCTGCCAGATGTTGGCTGTTTCAGAGGGTGACTGAATAAAGCCAGTGCTCTTCCCTAGAAATAATCACCTGGCTCAGTAACTGCTCCTCATAGCCAGCTGTAGTACCCAAGAGTCCCTATTTGCTCAACTAGTCCTAAAACAGCAGGAGTCATCCCCTTTCTCTTCACACTTTTCCCATCTCTACCAATTCAGTCTTTTGGAAGGTTAGTAAGGAGAAACTGCCTCTGGTTCCTCTAGCTTTGTATCTCTTTAAGGCTATTTTAGGGCTGGGGAAGTGACAATCTAGAAAATGAACACTGGACTCAACACAAAAATATCTTGATTTCTTCATTCCATTAAACTGAGGTATTGTCTTAGAGAAGGAAATTAATTCTGTGCCTTTTCAGTATAAGTGAAGTTTTTAGAGTGAAATTTTATCGTCTGAAAAATAGTTGCACTTACTTTATCTGGCTCTACTATAAGAAAGTTCTATTTAGCTGAAATTTTCTCTGGTGCTAAACCATCTAACAGACATGCTTTTGGTAAAATAACATATTTGAATCCTTAAGGCTCTGCTTTCTGCATGGTTTTTATGTATCTTCACGGGAGCAAGTAGAGATGACTAAGGCTCAGGACCTCCACAAGCAGACCTCAGAGTGCAAGTTCAGGACACCAAGCAGAGGGTCTGACTGTGGTTAAAAAGGGTGGAGCAACTCACTCCTACCACTCCCATGAGGTTCAGTGATGTGCCCTGCCCAGCTGTGCTTCAAACAGATGATTAGTAAACTTTTGTTCTAGCTCAGGTTAATGGGAGGAATATTAAAGATCNCAAACAGATGATTAGTAAACTTTTTTCTAGCTCAGGTTAATATGATCAAGTTATGAACACTGGGAGGAATATTAAAGATTTTCTAAAAGAGAAAACAACCAAAAAGCTCCAAGATCCTGGAAGCCTATAGAAATGCAAATTAAAGGCAAACTGAGCCTGTGAATGGCTGTTTGCTGCGGAGAAAGGATAACTTTTCCATTGTAGAATAAATACACAATTCAGGGACCAAGGGCATTTTTCATTTGGCTGGTATAATCTTTCAGTCATTCAATATCCACATCTGTTGATCAGGAGAGTCCTGCTCACAGAAAGGCTGCAGAATTGTCAGCAATGAATGTTTAATCAAATTAAATAGAGGAAAAAGACCCTGTACTGATGGATTACTTTTCCTATCAGTGTGTTGGTACAACATTTTAAATTCTTTGCCCTCAATCCTTCTCTGATAGTGCTCAACTATGTGAGGTAAAATGGAAGAAAACCCAATGGTTAAATGTGCCACTGTGGAGCTTCATATCTCTAATATATCAGCGAACAACAAAGGAAGCCAGTTGTCATTTCAAGATGTTTCAAAAAAGGCATGGATTTGCACAGGGCCTCATAACACAGTGTGATAACATTTAGCTAAATGGAGTCAGTCTTGCAGGGTACTGCAGGATCAGGAAGATCAAGCCCATAAACCAAGGATGTCCAATACAACACAGAGAATTTATATAAATTTTAGGCTATCATTAGGATTTCGGTTGAACATTAACTTTTAAAATATGGCTCACTTACAAATCTGCTACTGTTTAATGCCCCTATAGCAAGTTATGATTCTAATTATTATCATAGAGGATATTCAGTTTAGTATCAAATTTTGCTCTAAAGTGGGAGGGCAAGAAATATAGTTTAAAATGTATCTAATTCTGAGATTTTTTTAATGGCAATGGCAATAGAAACTTGCACAGAATTAAATCTTTAGTCCACAAAGACTTATAAAGAATAATTTTATATATTCTGTTAAAAATAATTACTGAGATTAACTTTGAAAAAACCCTATAAGTGATCCCAAAAGAACCCCCTTCCCCCAAAAAAAACTTAAACCTTAATAAACAGTGTTCTTTATCTTCTAATATTCCTTGGAATATATTTGTTGAGCCTAGGTTCTCATTTTAATAGATACAAGAGAAGGACAAAGGCTATTGCTAAACATTTATTAAAATGCTCTTCATGTTTCAGACGAGAACCGACCAAGTGTTTTACATTCAACATCTTACTCCTTCACATATCTTGTGAAAACCCTGTTCTTCCACTGTGCCCACCACGGTCTCTTACATATGCTGAATAAAGTTTGACTCCCTCACAGCACCTTAAAATCAGTGAGTCTGCTTGAAGAGAAAGGTGCTACTCTGTGTGAATAGGAATACGAGAATCTCTTGGAGGACATTAAAGCAGAGACAGTAGAAAAATGGTGTTGTTTATAATATATATGTATATATTTGTGTATTTCCTTTGCTGGTCCATTCACAGATCGGGTGCTTAGCTACAGAATTGAGAGCTGAATATGACATGCATGTTCTCCATTATTCTAAAAACACCTAAAGGTAATTGTTACTGGAAACTATAAATGGTTATGGTGCTATACAGAGTCTGAGCAAATAAATATAGAAAAAATAGGAAGCTCAATTCACATGCAAGTCCATAGCACATGGTTACTTGTGGTTTTGGATGTTCTCAGCTGCCCCGGAATGCACACTGCTGAAAAATCTTTGAACCTTTTCTGCACTGATTTTCCATTCAGTGTTTGTTGCTTGAACCTTTTCTGGCATCATGAAAACTATGGTTCCTCTGAAGGCTAAACTTTCTGTTTGATTCCTTTAATTTCTTTGCAGTCATGTTTATTTTGAATTTTTCAAGCTTATATAGGAAAATTTCTCTTGGGTTTGGGATGATTTGATTTGCTCTTGCTCTCTACAAATACTTTAAAGGAAGAGGTATCGAAATGAGGAGAGGTCTTTTATCACAAGTAACAAAAAATAGACAAGAGAAAATGGTTTCAAGTTGTGCCAGAGGAGGTTTAGAGTGGACATTCAGAAAAATTTCATTCCTGCAAGGACTGTCAAGTACTGGAATTGGCTGTTCAAGGAAAGTGGTAGAGTTACCATCTCTGAAGGTGTTTAAAGTAGGTGCTTGTATGCATGGTTTAGTGGTGGACCTGACAGTGCTGGATTAATGGTTGGATCCCAGAGACTTTTTTCCACTATTTTTTAAACCACTATAAGGTACCATCTTTCTATTTGAGGAACCCATTTAATCAGCCTTGCATGGTACTGAAAAGTCACACAAGCATATCACTTCTAGCTATTTCAGGTTATTCCAAAGCTGGCAGGAAGAACTGATTTTATAATGTTTTTACTTCTTTTCACACCTTCATTGTTCCTTCAATAAAGAGAATGCAATGTTTCATTTTTGTATTTCCATGCAAAAAATCAAGGCAACCTTAGTGGATAAGCATCCTTTTTGAATGTACAGTGGTTAAGTTTGCCTTCAAATTAGGTCATTGCTTAGAAGAAGAGTTTCCTTCATCACCATGCTTAGAACATCAAAGGGAATTGGTTTCTTCTGCTTCAGCTCCATTATTCAGGAGCTGCCTATAATGTCCTCTTTTTCAGATGTGTTGAGCTGTTTCAGAGCCCAGTATGCAAAGGCTACAGGTGGTTTACAACAATGTGAGTTTAAACCACATCTGCCAAAGAGACTAAATATTGATTTTGAAACTGTAAGCAGGAAAGCTTTGACATTTCAAAGTAATAATACTGGGCAGAATTTTATGCATTAATGATCTTTCTGAAAGTGGTTTTACCCTTTAGAATGGGGAATGAAATCTCTGGGGATTAAATGTGTTGCATAAGCACAATTAACTAGACTACATATTGTCATTTTGTTCTCCAGGGTTATTTTCACCCAGTAGCAGTGGGACCGGCTGTTACAGAACTGTCCCAAAATATGTTGTTATACTCTCTGACCCTCCAAAATAAAGGTTGCATATGAACTGCCTACTGTGACTGGCCCATTCTAGCTCTCAAGCTCTTCCAGAAAGTCTCTTGGAGAGGGCCAAAGCCATCTGATATGGCTAAACTGTGCTGGAATAGTTTAATAGTGCAAATTTACAGTGCAGACAATTAATTAATTTCCACTGCTCAGCCTTCCTTGCAACTTTTTATCTTACAAATATAGATACAGCTGTAGTGTCCAGACGTGCTATGACTGACTTCACTGAAGCAATTTGTGCCATAATTGCATGTAAGCCTCTGAAAAAGGCTTTTGTGTTGTAGGATGTAGAGTCCACACCACAGGGACCCTGAGTACCACAGGGTACTTCATAGCTGAGGAACTGAGATATGGGAGAAACAAAGTGTGGGCTCCTACACACAGCTACTTTAAGCTTAAACTGAGAAAGCAATTTTCAGATTACCTCTGTATTAGATAAAGCTATAGAAGAATCCAGGGGAGGTTTTATACATAGCAAGATATAAATGTTTGTAGAGGGAGATTGAAGTCCTCTCAGGGCGAGGCTGGGTTGCAGTGTTTCTCCATTGATGAGATGGAACAGAACTCCTGGCTAACACACACACTTCACTTCTGTGGGAGACAGCACCTAGCCTGGAATAACTTGCAAAAAATTACATGCTGAGTCAGTGCCAAGCCTGGCACAAAAGGAAGATTTTTCAGCCCTAGGCAAGAGATAGGGCTGGTCATATGATGTTGAGATACAAAGGATCACACAAAGGATGCTGAAACAGACTTAAATGTTTAAAGTTTTATTCATGGGTCTGTAGCTGATGACACACATGCACTCTAAAATTACCGTTGTGAAAAACACAAAGGAGAGAAAGAAAAAGAGCAGGGAAAGCAAAAGCTTTCACCCATGGATGACCAGAAACAGGTGCAGCAGAATCTCCAGTGAGGGTGTCTTCTGGTGATCACCCCCAGGTGATGTTAATGATGATAATTTTCCACCATGTTTTTCCCTAGTGACCAGATGCTTTTTCATTGTGACCTCTTCAAACTGCCTTCTGGATACTCCTCCTTAAAACAGTTTGCTCTGAATGAGTCCAAGTGTTTCCCAGTGAGTTTCGGTATATAAGTCCAGCTGGAGGTTCAGGTCTCTGTTAACTAGTATGTTCTTGACTAATTTATGCTTTTCCTTTAATGTAAACTTCAAGCTACAAAATAAAGGGTAGGGAAGAGCAAGGGGAAGGAAGAAGTCATTCTTACTCTGGTAACAGATTCTTCCAGTGAGAAATCAGAGATAAGAATAATGTCAGGGTTTGCAGGTGCAACACCATGCGAATAGCAGCACAAAAACAGCAGCAGGAGAGAGATTAAAATAATGGAGCAGCTTTGGTGAAAGGCAACAGACCTGCAAGTGGAAGACAGACTACAGAACTGCAAAGAAAAGTACCTGAGCAATACAAGGTGAAGCCATTCTGCAGCAGCTTGGTGTCTGCTCTTCTATCTCCACTTCAGCCGTGTTCTTACCTCCTCCAACACCTCTTCAAGAAGCAGGTAGGACCAGCAAAGGTTTTTCTATTGGGTTCAGGCGATCATAACTATAGGCACAATAGTCCCATGTGTATCAGCAAGGAATAATTGTCTTCTATTATTAGAAAAAAAAATCTTAGATTGCTTTATTTGACTTAATACATCTGTCTTCAAGACTTTGCACATCTCTCTTCCTCTAAATTTATTAACAGTTATACATTTCTTATGTTCACAATCACACAAAACCATGGAATCAATTTTTGTAAGAGTATGTTTGCAACCACAGGTTTATTCCCAGGCCAGCTGTACCACATTTAAAAGTCTGTTCCTGATAAATCTGTAATTTCCTCCACATTCACTTATTTTACACCATCTGAGGATATAGCCCTCTGGCTACAAGCACTAGCTAACTGCTGTTTCAAGCCATAAAATCCATTACAATATTAACTTGGCATGTGTTCTGTACAATAACAATTTTCCAGGACAGTAAACTTTTTGAGGATAGTAAACTCACAGTATTTCCCTGGTTGCAGTTACATATTTCAGTCTACTGCCAAGTGCTGCAGATCTTCCTGAGTCTGGCAAAGTTCCACATGTTTTAACAAAATTGTTGTTGGTGTGTATAATTTCTTTACTTACAATCCACTTGGAGATATTTATTATTCTTGGTCAAAGATGTCGAGTTCGATAGAAAGAAAATCTCAAATAGACCTTAAGAGTGCCCCTTCTTGCATTTTCAAACGTGAGACTGCAGCTGGTACTGTGACCACTACAGCAAACTCAGTATAAGCCTAGAGGCAGGAAGCTGGGAGGAGAGCAAAGCAGCAGCGAAATGATGGCACTTGTCACTCACACAATAGAGTCCCAGAATGTCCAACCACTGTGGATTTGGGAAGAATTCAGCCTGAGCAGGTTTGGGGGGGTCTGTGAGAAGCTTCTGGCAGTGAAAGGTGATGTGTGAAACCACAGAAGGGCATTTGCCTGTGTACATGACAAATGGCTGCTGAAAACTGATACCTCCTGCAGAGTGAGATGGCTTTGCTTGCATTTTGTATGAGATGTTATTCTTTGAAAATACAGGTTATGAGGCAGGCCTGGGGCAGGTTCAGCAAGTTTGTGAGTGACAACTAGTGAAAGAAGCTGTCAGCTATTATAGGAAACCTGTGTTGGGTGGAGACTGATAAATACTGCTGGCCACATCAAATACTGAAGGCTGGTAGAAGTTGACAGAAGCCTCTAATTCCTCCAAACAGAGTTGGATTTGGTCATAATGACAAATACACTAATTAGTCCCCAACACCAACAATGTACTTGTCAGGCCTCTGTTCTGAATGATGGTTGTTGTGCAGGGTGAAAAGGGACAGGTGGGGAAAAGCATGTGTGTATATACACACGTGGAGATCCACCCATCCATGCAGAAAGGGTTTGTGACATGTGACAAATCTATATAACATGATGTATTAGAACATGAAGTATGCAGAAAGAAAGGGGAGGTGGCAAATTTGGCTGAGTGCCCCACTGGCTGTTGTTGGGTGGGATTGTGCTGCTTTGCCTGTGGCCAGTCTGTCTGAACCAAGGAAATGTGAATGATCGCTTGGGTGCCAAACTGAGTTCATAGCAAAATAGAGCAACGATCATTTCTGGAGAAGGGAAAACCTGAAGAAAATCATTAAATCACTATGGGTTACAAAATCTCCTCCTATATTCATTTGTTATTCTCTGAAGATGATCAAAGGGGGAGAAGTATAATCAGAGGCATATAGATTAAAACTTATTCTTCTAACTTCTTGGAATCTTCAGTACTGTTAAAAAAATCATATCTCTCCCTTTATTTCTCCTTTCTTAAAACTTCAGTGAACTTCCAAAAGTTCCATGTAGGGATTCTCATGGTGTTCTGTGTCCTGTGATGTAGAGTCAGGGAGGCACAGACACGGCTCCTATTTCATGGCTGTGTAAATGATGGATGGAAAGAGATGATATCTACAGCAAGCACTGTCCTGGTTGTAGGCAGGTACTTGTGGAAAATATGAGGATGAATTTTTTAGGACAAGTGAGTCAACAATGAACTCCATCAGAATTCAGATTTCAATTCTTCAGTGTCTCAATATTTCATGTTGTACACTAAACAATGATGACTTCAGGGATAAAATTTGTTTTCCTTTCAAAGAGGTCTTCTGCATTGCTTTTTTGACATTTTCTTTGGTTCCTTGTTGAGCAAGGGGACTTTAATCATTCATTCTCTTATTCTTGCCCAGGATTACAAGAAGTGACAGCTTGTTGCCATTTTCCTGCCTCCAGTCCACCTGAGACACTCAGGCTCTGAATATAAGATCAGTCTTGATTAGATTTCCACAGATAGGTGTATTGAGGCAAGCTATATCTCATTCTGCACCCAGGTTCTGCATCTCATTTTTTAGAGTATTTATTATTAATATTATTGCTGCTTATCATCTCTTCTGATATTTGGACTGTAAAGCCAGGTAGTATTTTACTTTGAAAAGTCTATTTCAAGTTTTACCACCAATTCAAAAGAGTTCTATTTTTCATAAAAAACTTAGTATGCAGTAGAATAGATCAACTGGACTCACCAGCTGATAGATTTTTTTTGTAATCTGACATCCAGAATATTGTAAACTCTTGCAAAATAATTCACTCTCCAAATTCATTTGTGAACACTAAAAAATACACTTTGTCCTTACACATTTTGTATTTTATCCCTTTGCAAATCACACTAAGAGCAGAATATGAGCAAATTGTGAATGCAGTACTCTGAAAAGTAGTTGCTCAGGGAAAAAAAAATAGAGGCAGATGACCACCAGACTAGTAGAATATGTTACTCTGAGATCCAGAACTTGAATTTCAATTTTTATTCTTGAGAAATTACATTAAAATTAATAATGGGACTATATTAACCATGAGAAGAGTTAGGCATGGATGAGTTTCATTTCACTGCTGTTTTCTTTTTTTTTCTTTCTTTTTGGAGTGGAGGGGGATGGGAGTTCGAAGTTTTTTTCTGAAATTAAATCATTTTAAGTTGGAATTGCCTCTAGGAAGTCTTAGAAGAGTCTTCATAGAAAGAAAAGGGTACAACCAGGATGTGACTTAGCTCAAGTCAAGCCAGTTAACACGTGCTGATTTAACCACTGAGGGATCTGATTTGCTACTCTTCAGACTTGGAAATAGGTTCAGCCTCCCGTTAGATAGGTGGTTGCTATATCTCACCTTCCATGTCACTGCCTTCCATGGGGAAAATGCCAGCTAGTCCCTCTGAGGGTCTCCCTGCAGTCCAGTTTTGGGCAGAGTAGAGTACATGGCAGTAGCCAGGCCACATGAGGTGTTGAGCTACTGTGGGTCAGCTCATTGCACTAGTCTAACTCCTTGACTGTGGTAGCAGGAATCAGTCAGGGACTTCAACTTTGGGCCATGAGATGAGTCTTACTCGGGGTCAGATTTCTCATTTTGGAAAAGCTATAGCTAGCAGATGGGCAGAAAAAAAAATTTTGAAAAAGACAACTTCATACACATGAAGTTGATTTTGGTCCTCCTGTACATCTTGGGGAATTCTACTGGATCCCCACCTCTCTCAGCTCCAAGACCCTGTTTTGTAACTAGGCATCAAGTTGTGATTCAAGTATGTCCCTGTTTGCTCCTGATGTGCTGGACGGGCTTGGAAAGGAGGGTGTTTCCTACTGTGCTGCCATTTTAAATTCCATCTTATGACACAATCTCAGCTCTGACTTCTGCATATCAAGTAACATCTATATTTACTATGCAGGAAATATCTTCATAAGCAGAGAAAATCCACTCTCATTAGAATGTTTTAATTCTTGACTTGTTCTGGCTCCTATACCCTGAGGCTAAGGAAAGGTACTTTTTGATGCCTGTCAGAAGTTGCTGTCTCATGAGAAAGGTGGATGTTTTATGCTCAGGATTTTAATTGAGGGGCCAAGCATGTCTTCACAAGGACAAGTCACTCATGCCCTTGGGGCAGCCCTGATGAGTATAATGCATTTTCTCATAGGTGGAAACCAAGTAAGCATCTTTTATTATCTGCCAGTATAATTAATAGATGCTTGTATTTATGTATCAGAGCTGAGTGATGATGATAAAAAAATTGCTTAGTGTTTAATGTGTCAAAATATTAAATAAGAGTTGTATACCCTGAACCCCAAAAGGCTGCAATAAATATTCCCAGCTTTCCACTATTTCTTCTTCTAGCTGTCACACTCTCCTGTGTTCTGATTTATAGAATCAACCTTCTAAAGTTAAAGATAAATACTTTTAAATGGTGAAGTAGGGCATCTGTAATGAATGCTTATTCTTTTCAGTGCAGAGGAATCAAGTGATGTAAGAGACTTTAGAACGGCTTTCAATAGGAGATTTAAGTATGTAAACAGACTTTGTGAAAGATATTTCCCCCCATCTCATCTTTCTTCCCTCTTTCTGGTGGTCATGCACTCATACTTTGTTCAAAACCTACCTCTGTTGTCTTTTACGCTTATTCTGCCCAGATAACAGCTTTCACAGATATTAGTATGGCAAACCCCATACCTCAGAGGTGTTTTATGTTGTTTTGTTTCCTAATGTTCCTTGGTTTTTCATCATCTTTGATCACACTGCGAATATGCTCCAAAAGAAGTGTGTTCACTGACTTTAGCACAAGGAGGCAGATTCCCTGCAGTCATGGAAGAGTTGTTCACAGAAGGCTAAATTCTGTTGGCAAATCTTCAGGTGTCAGACAGGTCTCTAGAACAAATGACTACAGCTGGCAGTTGCTGCTCTTTCCATCTTGGACAAGGAGTCTTGTTCCATAAGCCTGTCTGCACAGGCTAATGGTAGATTCAGTTCAGACCATGTCCTGCTGTTGCCCTCTGCACCTTTGCCATGGATTTTATAGGAAAATCCCTTGTACCTGTGGTCTCAATTAGCTGTAACATGTATTGCCATTAGTTAAAAGCACAATCTATGTGAACCATATTAACACCCCCAGACACCCCTGGCAACAAGGAGCATGAGGGTCTTTAGACCCTTAGTGACCATTAACTCACAACAATAGTGGAGGTGAGTTTATGTATTTTCAGAAGTGAGGTTTACTTCTTGTGAGGAATCTGCCATTACTTTAATTTTTTTGGGCAGGCTTCAGGCAATCTCCATCTCTTTCAGTGTTAGGTGCTATAGAGTAGATATGAGTGCAGTTTAAGTTCCAGAGTTTTAATCCCTAGGTAGATATCCAGGTTTGGAAGAACCTGTTTATCAGAATACAGAGAAGATCTATATGACAATCTCAGCTACACACTTCTACTTTGCAGACACAATCAAGCTAGGAGAGGCTCAACTTCTTTGCTTCTAGACCTGCTCACAATAACAAAACACTTTATTATTAAAGACTAGTTTGAAAGAAAAACTTGCCTATTATTAAGTCGTGAAAAGGAGGATGACTGAGAGTAACACTGCTTTCATGGGTTGTTTAAAGTGTTGATAATGTTGGCCCACAGGGACACACTAGGGAGCACTCAGGGAACATTGGAATCTGCTTTTTCTCGGACTGAGTGTTCTTTAAAGCCAATCAAAAGGAAAAGTACTAGTGGCAGAAAGAGCGGAAAACTGAGCTAAAGAATAACGCTGTCATTAGTCAGAAAAGCTGTCAGAGTATTTATGCCTAGGTTCTTGTTCTTAATATCTAAATATCTGAGAGTTTGCTTGCACTGTACCTTGTCATGCTTTAAGTAAATAAAATACTTAACAATCAGGGCAGTTTAGGACTTTCTGTAGCTGCAGCCACTAGGGACACACCACAAACATGGGAAATCCCATACAATGACTAGTGCCAGGCTGGACTCCAGGATGAGGATGGCAGTCAGGTATTGTAAGAAATACAAGCCAAGGCTTGATGTCTGAAAATCAATGCTGTTTTCAAATTGGTGGCTGTGGGAAAGATGAGTGATCAAAATCTGGGCAGTCAGAACACCAAGGAAAACAGGAGGGAACAGTGGGTCCAGGCCAAAGCCAGGTGTTCAGTCTTAAAGTGTAAACTTTGGACATTGGGCAGTCACTCTGACGTGAGGACTCAGGACCCCAACATCAGTTTTCAGAGTAAGCAGTCATAGCTGTGTGGATAGAAGATGGCTACAAGGGGGGGCACATGCCAAATACCACACTGAGCAGCAGAAAGCACACAGCTCACACAGCACAGCTCCCGTAGCTCTCCTGGCTGGCTAAGAGCTCGAGTGAGGCCCTGGTTCCTGTTGCAGAGCTGAGTTTCCTGGGCCTGACAGTGGCACTGCTGAATTGCAACACAGAAAAACTCTCACCAAATTTGCAAAGATCATTCATAAAAATGTACGTGACCACTGATGCTTGAAAACCAGACCCTTTATTTGTGTTCTCAAGTGCTTTGAGAGCAGGGCACTCAGCCATGCCTTTGGAGGGGAGAATCTGTCTGAAGCTTATAAAAATTATATCCTCATAACAGCATTCATTATGAACGTATGTTCTTTTATTCCATCATTTGAAGTGATCCCTGTGGATCTCAGAATAGAGCAATGTGTGACCTTCATGTGGAATTAGACTGGCCACAAACACCTTGTAGGACAGGAGTGGTATGACAGTGCTGAATGGTTTGGTACTTGTAAAGAATTTGTTCTAAATCCTTGGAAAAAACCAGAAAGATTAATCTGTTTCAGGCAATTTTTTCCCTTTGGGAATATACTGGAGCAGATTATGAAGTCTTGGAATGAATTTGTTCTTAGAGCACATGATTCTTTGAACACTGATCCCACTGCTCCAAATGAAGATTAATACTTTGTGAACAAGTTATGAAAAGACAAATATGGAATTATTCCTTTTTTTTTTTCTTTCCCTGTGCTTAATTCCAAGCAGCAGAGATGCCACACTTTGTTATTAATGATCCACAAGTGAAACACAGTATATGACTGTATGTGAGCCTTGTCCTAGCATTAATCACATCAACACAGTGTCCTTTAAAAGGACATAATTATGGGAGGTGATGAATCTGTGCAACAAATATGTAGCCTGTGTGTAAAAGGAGTATGTGATGCCACTTGTCCTGGCCTTCATCTTATCCATGAATGTGTGTTCTTGTTTCTGCAAAGTCTTTCCTTCCCGTGTTCAAGCAACAATACCTCAGAGATCTACTTCTATCAGCAATGGACTGTCCTTAAGAATGAAAAACGTGGCCGGAAGCAATGGCATTTCAATAGACTGGGAAAAACTTGGTGGCTAATCAGCCAGAATAATGATTTGTACTATGAGGAGATAGGGGGACTTTTCTTTTTAAGACCTAAGTGACCTAAATTTCCAGCTCCTTTCCTTTATGGTCCCATGATCTGGCAGAGTAGATATAAAATTGCTTACAATCACATAAACCAGTCATGCACATTGTTTAATTGGCCTGAACCAATTCACTAATTTTAAGAATGGTTTGAAAAAGTAACACTGATATTCATGGAGTCTATCAATTTGTCTCTTTGGAAGAAGAATCCCTTAAATTAACCCAGTGTACAGCCTACTCCTCTAATCCTTGTCCAAGCAGCATTTCCACTGATTTTGAAACAACCCTGCCTTCAATGTAAAGTTTTAGGAGAGACTGAGTGGAAATTAAATCCAGCAGCTTGACCATCTAAAAGTAAACTGGGAAAGTCCATTATGGTTTGCTTTTTTTTTTTCCCCCCCAGAGGAAAATGTGGTAATTGTTTTACAAAATTTGAATAGGAAAGTGAAATCCACCTTGAAAGAAATTCACAGGATTTTCCCTGGCTTACAGTAAGTATTAAATTATGGCTTAACTTTTTTCATAAGACATAACAAGTGGCTAGTAATTTACAGGACTTATCTTCAAAATTGTTAAATATCCTCAATGCCAGTTAAAGGCAATTGTATGGTTGTAAAAGATGGGTAGAACCAAAAGACATGGAGCTCCTGCTTGCTGATGTGTTAAAGTCACATTGTTTTCACCATGTTTTCATGGTTTACCATGACCAAGAATTGCTCTTGAAGAGACATGCCTGAATTATCTCCTGTCTTATCTCTTTCTTTTCCACAGCAATCTTATTTAACCGTGACTTATGTTTTGAAGCCATATCCCTCAAGTATAGCTAAAGGACAAACTGTCTGAAGAATCATATAAATAATAAATCCTACTTTTAAATGTCAACTCCAAACAAACCTCTTAAAGACCATTTAGTTTGTCTTAAATTAAATGGAATAATAGAATTTTGCAGAAAACCAGTCTCTATGACATTTCTTTATATTTCATATTAACATCAAACAAGCAGATTTCCAGGAGTGAAGCTGAACTTTCTATTCTCCCACTTGGTGTCTGCTGGGGTATTCAAAACAGCTGTTGCTTCTCCTGAAAACCAGTGGCTTCTCAAAGTCTTAAAAATTTTCCCCACACCACCCCCATTTTTTATGCTAAATGAGTTATTGGCTTTTAAACTTGATAATCACAATTACTACTTCTATTTCAGTTTTCTGATATGATTATCTTAATTCCTTTTCTTTTCTTGAGCGTCTTGCTTCACATTGCATTCTGCATTATATCATCCACTGATTGATTTATGAATGTTTCTCTCCAGAGCAAAAACCCAATTTGCCTTTTTTTATGCACAAAATTTTTATACCCTGGTGTTAGATTTGAAAATTCTCTCATCCATGCTGATCTAATAAGTATTCCTGTCTTGTAGAAGCTAAGGATGCTTGCAGTAAATTCTGTTCTGACAAGGGCATCCCCTGGAGGGTCAATAAAATTTCAATGGTTCCATTCCCTTTTTATTTAAAGTAAGACAAAAAAGCTGGCAATAAAACCAGGAAAGAGGAGCATCTATACCTCATCAGAGGTCTTATCTTGCTGAAATCCCAAGTCAGAGAATAGAGCTCTGTTTTAAATTGAATAATCCTGTCCTCAAACGTTTGGTATATCACAGATATTTACTTCTCTTCAGTACAATCAGCCCACACATCTTCATTTTAATCTTCAAAATGTTGTAGTTTGGGTCCTTTCCCCTCTTACTTCATGATCAGGAGAGAAATTGCTGTTTCTCTCTCGGTACTAGTGGGCATTCCCAGCTGCTAAGCTTGGCTTGTAGATGTCCTCAGAGACTGAGCCCCCACCCTCCCACTGAACCTCTTGTGTATTTTTCTCTGGACTCATGAAACCCTATCCACAGCCTGAATGTTTGTACAAGCACCTTTCTCACATTTACTACATTCCTTTCTGTTAGTTTTATTTATTTCTCTTCCTTATCAATATTATTGCTTTTCCTTTTCTCAGAAGATCTTCTTGGGAGAAACCCATGAGTCCACTCCCACGTGTCATTTCCTGCTTGCCTTCTGCCCATGAGGCCCATTCCTACCCGGCCAGAATCCCTACTTCTGGCACAGCCTTTTGAGAATTGGGTTCCCTCTTCTAGGAGCAGACACACTGTTGGAACCAGGTGCATCTGAGGAATCCTTTTTATTTGTTATAGAGAGTCATAAATACCATCTCCTGCCAGCTGAATATCCCCCTGGCTGAAGAAAGACTGGCTGGAGAGGAGTGGTGAATGCTTGTTTTCCTCTGGGATAGGTTACATGTGTGGTTTTAATTTCTCCAGTGGTTCCCTCAGGGATGAGAAGAGGAGGGACAGGACCATCCTCTGCACACTCCTATCCCCTGGGTGCCTGATGACTGGAGGACAGATTATTTTCTTCTTGAGTAACTTCACTGCATATAATAGCAGAGCATCAGAGTTATTCTGCTGGCAGGTTGTGCTTGTTAGTTGAGGTGACAAGATGTTTAGAGCAGCTTTTCAGAACAAGAGAAGCCATGGGCTGGCACAGAGGATGGACTCAAGGGAACCACAGAGGATAGACTGAAGGGAACCAAAACTCTTTGCTTGGGACTGCGATATAGGTCCTAAGGAAGTAACCTTTTGTCTTCCACTTATGCAAGGAGAGGAACCCGGCCCTTTTCCCTTTCTGTTTAGCACTAGTTATTTGGTTTCAATTGTCTAATGGTGCCTTCTCAAGTGTGTGGTTCCTGGTGACAGACACCATCCTTGGAGACAGGTTGCTAATGGAGGCAGACCCTTGTGCCATATAAATCCATGGAGGTTTCCTGCCTTCTCCAGAAGTACAGTGGCCAAGTGCATAAAATCAGTGGGAAATGCAAGTCAGTTACCATGAGCTCCCTGCAAATTGCCTTTCCTATCTCAAAGTGATTATAAGTTTGAGGACTGGATTAGAGAGTGTAAGAGTGCTTTTGCTCTACTGACTCCCTTAGGGAACAAAAGAATTGAAATGGGTAATGAAGTATTCAGTGAGTTTGCTGTTTGCTCCCTCCTGCCAGTTGTTTATTTCACTGGGAGCCAGCATGTATACTAAGCTTCCCTGATATTTTTATACTTTTTTTGTGGGGCTGCATGTCTGGGACAGAGGGTGGCAGGTTCTATAACCTGGTCTGTTGTTGGGGAATTTGTGGTATTTCAGGTCTGTACCTGTATCTGGGGCACAGGAGGACATAAAAGTCCATGTTATATAACATTTAGAGTCATCCATTTCTTTTTTATCATATCTAAAATTATCTTTTTTTTTTCCTTGGATGTTAGCATGTATTCTTGTCTCTGTGACTCACTTGGTCTACTCAGATTAAGATAATGAGATAAAAGAAATAAGTGTCATTTTGTTCACAATTATGCAACGACTCTAGTCACTGCAAAACACACCTCGATTGTCATAAGGTCCCTGAGGAATTATAGCATTGAGGTGTGAAAAAAAAAAAAAAGGCGAAAACAAGCCATCATCGTGTTAAAGACTTCTGTGGCTGAGCAGAAACACATTAATTTTTTCTGTTTCGGGTAGCTGAAAATCATCACTTTTACTGACAACATAGTGCTCACCATCTTTATTAGCTAACCTATGAAGAACTGAGTATGCAGGGAAATTCTTTTATGGTTTGTACTCGACTGGGAGCTGCCAGAGCCTTTTCTTTCTGCCTTCCACTCCTGTCAAGCGAGAATAAGTTTAAAGAGCTGAATTGGCTCTTTTGCTCCAGAGTGCCACCGGCCTGGGGGGCAGTGCTTTGGGCACTGCTGCACTGGACAGCAACTTGATAAAGCAAAGTAGCAGCAGGTTTTCACAGGCAGCTGAAGCCTTTCCAGAGCTGAGAAGAAGAAAGGTGTTTGATGTGACTGATAGGTGAGAATTTTCATTGGAGTATAGGAGGACTCAATTTCTGTCTTTTCCTGAGGAGATTTTAAAGCTCAACTCTGTGTTCAGTGCTGTATGACTGTGCTAATCAAGCACTGGATTGGGAACATTTGGTAGCTGTCTGTCCCTTCAGTCTCTCTAAAGGCTTTCCCCAAGGTCCTTGGGACAATCTGGCTTCTTGTACAGACATATGCAAATGATTTGTTGTGATTTTATGCACAGCTCCCGAAATTGTCCTGCTGGTCTGCAGCAGACACAAAACCAGTGTCTGCTCTAGTTCCTTTATCACTAGAAGGGCTTATATGGGTTGCTAAAACCAAACTGTAAAATATAAGAAAATTTACTGATTAAATAAAAATCCAGTTTTGGTGATTGATGTACTTGATAACTGATTAGGGCCTCCTTCTACCTCCAGCATTTTGTCACAGGCATAAAAATGTAGTTGCATCTCTTATTTGTTGCTAACCTAGAAAGTTATACATGCTTAGCAATCATGTGAATTATATTACTGAACTTTCAGCATCTAAATGCGGTATTTGAGTCAGAAGGCTGATCTCCCCAGGCTCCTCACATAGTCAACAGAGAGAGAAAATATTCTCCACCAGGCAATTTGTGCATGCAAGGCACGTTCCTTCTACAAATTGTGCTCTGGAGAAGTATCTTCCCTTCTGCTGTTTAGTGGGGTCCTGTGGCTAGCAGTGAGCACAGCAGATAGTTTTGTGGGCAGCTTGGAGGTGGGCTGGAAACAAACCTTTGGCAAGGGCTGGGGTAGTATCAAAGGGCAGCTTGGAGGATGTGTCAGGGCTGAAGAGCTCCCCTTCTTTTCTCAGGGAATTAGGCAGATGAGGATCTCAGAATTTTAGCACACCAAAGAAATGTTCTGGACTTCTAGAAAACATGTTCTCTGCAGAAATTCCTGTGCAAACCATCCCATCAGCCAGTTTCTGAGTTGGTTAGGGAAACTTTTTAGCTCAGGATTAGTTAGAGTTTGGTGCTAATAACACCAAGATTTTGGGTCCAATCTCCATATGGGCTATTCACTTAAGATGGACTTGAAGATCCCAGTGAGTCCCTTCCAACTCAGTGTTCAGTGACATTCTGTGACATTTATTTGTAGCACCAGTGTGGTTGCAGTTGAAACAGCACAGGCACAATTCCTCACTGATCAGGGAAGGTAAAACATAGCCATGTGTCCATAACAGATGGATCTTGCTTCTTTTGTCCCCAAAATGTACATCTTTAGACGTCTGGGGCAAGAGGAGGACTTTTGGAGGGGTGATTGTGTCATGCCTGAGGGAACTGCTGAGGCTGAAGAGGTTTCAGAGGATGTGAAACGAGCGGGGAAGAGGTAACAGGGTGGAGCTGATGCAGACAGAAGCAAAACTCAGCCAAAAATGGAAAGTAAGAAACCAGGATACAAATGTGATCACAGAGAATTTCTTAGTAGTAATGAGAACTGATTAGAGTTTACTGCCAGATGCACTTAACTGGCTACAACCAAGTGTAGGGGGAGACCACCCACTATGAGGGCACAGACAGTGGGGGAAACAGTGGTATAAAATGTTTGACTTCTTTTCCTCAGGTACTGCAATTTTCTTTTTTTTTTTCCTTTTTTTTTTCCTTTTTGCAAAACTTTTTTTTTCAGTTTTGTTACTTTTTTTTTAATAGAAAACCTTTGGGCATTCTGGAATTACATGCTATGAGAAGAAACCTCTGTAAATCAAAGTTCCATCTGACATGGGTTATTACTTGCCAAGTGTGCAAACCAGTTGGGGGAGGGAGTGAATATCAGAGATATGTTCATGCAGGCACCACACTGCTTTGAAAAAGACTAGGATGCTGAGTACAATATCTCTAAAAAAATTGTTAGTGCTTTACAATGTTCTTGACTCTTCAAAATTTGATTACATTTTGACATTGGGATGACTTTAATTTGCAAGTTTTCATTTTTCTATTCTAACTCCAGCCTGTTTGGACAGATGGTCAGTACCTGCAAATGAAAACTAGTGCTAACACAAGGATGAGTGTCACCTCCTATCTGCATTTCATCGAGGAAATGGCTTTTTCGAGTCTCAGGTGAAAAATAAGGTCCTCATAAATAGGAATTGAAAGAGGTAGGACAAAAAACAAAAAAGAAACAAATGTGATACAGATTTATTCACTGGCTTATACCCAAATTATTCTAACGCGCATAGGTGTACCAGAAGGGAATCTTTAATTCTGATGTGTTCATGACTTGTTTAGAAACAGAATATGAAATGCAGAAGAAAGAAATTCACTTTCCCCCCTTCCCTCTCCATCCCCTAGAAAAAGGGACATCATATGTTTTAAAGGTTTCTCAAGTGATTTACAGTTCTCCTCTCCAGTCTTCCACTTCTAATCCATCCCTCCTAACACTTACCATTTTACAGCTAGAGAACTGAGATGTGGAGAGCTTATCCCCACTAAAATCACAGGCATTTTAGTGGAACAGAGTCAACTCTGGAGCAATTTGCCTCAGAATTTGCAGGAATACGAAACAGAGCCAGGAACAAAGCTGATTCCTTAGACTGTGTCAGTAAAAAATGCAGATAAAAGGCTGGCAGGCTGTGGTTTAGTCACTAGCATGGTTTTTGGCATGGCTCCAACCCGTGAGAAAGTGAGGGATAATCTATGGCTGTGACTGTCCTCCAGAAAGAAGCATGGACATGGCCAGCACATTTTGGAGTATAAGGTTTTCTATGTGTATCAAGGTGAGCCTTTTGCTTTTAGTCCTAAATTATGAAGAGCCTTTGAATGCTAAATTGTTTTCTTTCTATTCAGCCTTATTTGAAATTCTTGAGTGAGACAGGCACGTGCAACAAGAAATTAAGAAAATATTAATATATTTCCATTTTCCATGTCATCATGAAACTTTTATCAAGGTTTTACTCATGTTTTCCTTTTTATTATTTCCTTCTATTTTTTCTGGTGTGATTTTCCCCTCTGTGTAGATGTTTTATGCGTGACCCAGTTTGCCCCACAACTGTGAATGACTGAAGTTGGCTCAATAATCCCACAGAAAGGCAGAGACAGAAACTAAAATATCATAAAACTAACAAATTCCTATAGGAACTACAGAAAACAAAGAAATGAAAAAGGAAGTTTAACATTAATAATAAGCACTATGTGGTACAGCTGCAGCATGAAGTCACAATGCCTCAAATCTTGCTAGAATTCAGTAGAAAATCTGTCACAGAGCTGTTGGAAGTACATGGAATCTGGACTGTCATACAAGAAAAGGTGTATGGTGAGCAAGGTTAGAATAGCAGACCTGGGCTGAGGTAATGAAATCATTACAAACCAAAAATGGAGACTTAGCAGCTGAAAGAAATAGTGGGGGAAAAAATTAAAAATAACAGAATGACTGTGGCATGAATAAAAGTAAATTGTGAAAATGGCAAATATGAGTTTGGGGCATGTGAGCAGATGGACTTCAGGTAGAAAATTCATAAGGTCCTGAGCAGCTTGCATGAGGGATACAGTTAAAATAGTTACCATCAAGAAAAAAGAGCTTTGAAGCTGAAAGTCTTACAAAGAGAGTAACTCTAAGTTCCACAGAAAGGAAGGAGGCATTCATGTCTCCTCACACAACAGTTTTTGACTTAATCACTGGAGCATAGCCAGGATTAAGAGAAGATATATTTCTCTCAACAAGTGCTACAGGAGTAAAAACATCTCCTAGCGAGTTTAGATGTTTCAGTTAAAGGCCAATCTTGGCCCAAGAACAAACGGGTATAACCTAATTTACCATGAATCTGTTTTTTGGTTTAGTCAGAACAAGGTTTAACTTAATTTTCTTTTAGTGAGGAGAATGAGAATAAGATACTCTGTTAAGGACTGACTTTGTTTAATTCACGCAAGTTCTATGACTATATGTGAAAGATTATACCTTGTGGCTGCCTGTGATATGCCGAGGATAGATGATCCAGGAAAGTCACTTTAATATTTCACTGAACATTTATAAAGCTGTATTGTGCACACTATTACAGGAGACTCCACTCTGCTGCCCTTCTCTGCTGAAGACAGTGGAATATTTTAATGGAGAAATTTGGTACTCTGAAACCTACTCTAAGCTCTCTCTTCCTGGCAAAATATTGTACATAAGAAGGTAAAAACTTAATTTGAGGCTCTAAATCCCCATTTTGCAGAGCTGCCTAGGCCCAGTTTTCAAGATGTGTCAAACTGATGATTTGTGTTTCTGTGATGTTTTCTCTCAGGCATAAGGGCATCCCAGTGCTGGAGGGTGGGACATCAGAGCCTTTCCTTCCAATGCACAGTGTTCAGGGTGCCTAACTTGGCTGTACAACCTCTAACTCTTAAATTGGACACCTGATTTCTGAGTTCAATACTGGACTTCTAAATGTAGCATTCTGGAATCTCCCATCACCCGTGGGTCTTTATTTCACATCTACTTGTTTTTGTATAAGTCAATTCACTGTGCTTTTTTTGGGATCAAAATGCTGCCCTGTGAGAAGAAGAAACCTACCTGGATAGGTTCATGTTTCAGTAATAAGAAATCTAATTTTGGCCTTTGAAGTACAATTCGCTTTGACAGGAATGCAGATTTATATGTGAGGTAATGTAAAACTGTTAGAAACTTGGTGAATTACTCCAAGTGATATCCACATTTTATGGAGAACTTACGGTTTGTTAGGTTAAATGCCTGTGATGGACCATTGTCCCTGTGGCAGGGAGAGGTTTTTTCCTAATTTTTCAGCGTATGCATCTCTAATCTCAGCTATAAGGTATAAGGTGATGCTGACCCACGGGCCTCCTAAGTGGATAATACACATCCATTGCAAACATGGCCCTTGGCAACTCCTTTTCTCAGTTTAGCTTCCAAACCACTTACAGGATTTTTCTTGTAAACAATTCCCCTCCTAAATAATGGATTCTGGGACAGTGATTGATTGTTCTGGCAAAGTTATGTTCATTGATTGCTAGGAAATGACTTTCCCACTCAGTTACTGCTAAAACAACAAAATAATAGCTGCAGTCACAGTATTTTACAGCAGTTTTGTAGGTGTTTTACACAAATCTTAATTCTTACCCATCCCTTTCTGCTTCACCCTCTCTGCTGAATTTGCTGCTGGATTGGCAAGGGCATGGAAAAGACTGGTTAGAAGAGAGAAGATGACAGCCATTTTTTAAAGTATTGCTAGTTGCATCTGTTTTTTCTCCTGTTGTGCTGCTTAATAACATTTTTGTCAGCATATTTAGTGAGCGTGTTCTGGTTAACTAGAGGATAACTGCAATATTAATCTAGAAAAGTTTCTAAATTTTTAATATGACATCTGTGGTACTTAGTAGGTTGAACACCAACATCAGAGCATGATTTGCTGTAACCTTTTTTACGGTGACCTGAGCCACTCTGACATTCACATAAAAGCTCTACACTATGTCTTTGGGAAAGGCTGTCCTTTGATTCTTGCAAAAAACAAGTATTTCAAGACCTGCTTTTGAACAGGCCCTCTGGAATAGAGGGTAGGAGAACCAAGACAGAATTTCATGGACCACCTTACTTGTGATGTCATAAGAGCAGTGACCTAGCAATACAATCTGGTACACTCTACAGGATGATGATGGCTGCTCCCATAAAGCAGTGGTGTAAATGTGATGTGGCTGCCATGACATGCATGGCAAACCTCTCACTACAGGCTTTTTTTGCCAATAGCTGTTCATTGAGTGTCATCAGAACAGGGATATCCTGGAGTAAAAAACTCGTGTGCGTAATTGCTTGTGTCTTGCATGCATCTAGGGACTTCCTAAGAGAAGATTATGGTCCCCATGATAAGGGCCAGAAAGTTTGTTTGAACAACACAGACCCACCTGGCTCTCAGTATGCAGTAGTGAGAGTCTGACTAGAGCTATTAAGACTTCCATGGCCAAAAAAATGAAAAAAAAAAATAAAGACCAGAAACAGCATCTGTTTAGCAGCTCCAGTGCCAGACAGCTGGAGTTCTGGAGTGCAGCAGAAGCTGTGGCAAGAAAAAGTTGCCCACACACTATTTGCTTTCCTGTGTGAGGTTGTGAGAGCACTCATGAGCACTCAGCAGTGTGAAAAAGGATGTAGTCACAACTTGGACAAGCGTGGATATCCTTGGACAAAGGATAGACTCACAGCTCCTGCTCTGGACAGGCAGGAGCAGGTGCAGGGTCTGCTCCAGGGACTACCCAGTGCACCACCAGCATCCTGCAGACTGTGAATGGGACATGCCACGCTGTCCAGACCGAATCTGTGTTTGATTAACTTCTGCTTTGGGTGTTGAGAGACTAGCAATTATCACCATTCCCTTGAACTTGAGTATAATCTTGATACTGGCTTTTCACTGCTCCTCTCAGGTCTCCCTCTGATGTGTATGCTTAGGAGTGATTTGCTGCATCTGAGCTGACACTGTACTCCCTGTATATCCCTGGCCTCTCTGCATCCTTGAGTGGCAGCTACCCTGTGACTGTTGAAGGTGGCTGAGGAGAGGAGTGAGGAGAAATGGCCTCTAGGAAATAGAATTTAGTTTGAAAAAAGTGTCTAGTATCCCAGTAGTGAGAGATTATTCTTTTGAGGATTTTCACTGAGATAGGAATGGGAAGGAGCCAGAAGAAATGCTTGGAGAAGGTTCTGGGCTTAAATGGAAAATGAAAGGCAGGTGTGTTAGGTATCCCATCAGTAAACATACTGAATTTAATAGGCTCATATTTTCTTTATCTGGTCAAGATGTTCTTCACAAGGAGTGTGAAATAATGAGATAGATGAGGAATGACTGTTTAATAGAAGCTTCCCTTTCAAAGGACAAAAATATTACCTAGTCAGTTTTTCTCCAAAATTAGCAACGTTTCCTTTAAGCTTCTCTTTCAAAAGCAAAGATTAATCAATTGAAATAGTAGATAATAGTTGTTGCCACTGCTCAGATTAAATACTATGTCTGTATGCTGGTAGGATAATAAAGGAGGGCTAATTAAGGAGAACAGACTTGTTTCCAGTTTCTTAATGATGAAAGAGGAGTCATAGTCTGGGATAATAATAGATGGCGTTTAATATTTGTCTTGGCCAATACTTGACCACAAAAAAATATGTCCTCAGAAATTTTGTTAAGGAAATAATTGCTAATATTTATCTTCAAAGAAACAAATAGCATAAGATAACAGAAAAAAATAGCTAGACTTTTATGCAGAAGTATCAAGTGTAAGATATTGGGGTTGTAGTGGAGTTGGGAAGTGACGTCTGCTGCTGGCAGATGCTGCCCTTTAGATCAGGTTCTAGACTTCTCTTCCAAGCCATGGTAATCTCCACGTAGGTAGTGAGGATATTTTTCTCTCTTTGAAAGTCTGACTGCTCTAGAAAAGCTATAGTTTACTTATGCCTTGTCATTGCCCGGTTTTATAAGAATATATTGAAAGAGGTAAGAGAATTAAAGAAATTGTGTACTTTAAACCTCCCCCTAGACCTGGGCTGGGTTTACTACATCTGTGATTTCACAAGTTGTTATAAAGGGAGAATAGGTGGCTGTTGCCAGTTTTGCTTGCCATGCACAGCCAGTCCAGCCACCCTAAGTTCTATCCTTTTAAATTTTTAAAAGATTATATACAAAAATATGAATATAAAAGGGTATTTGTAACAGTCCAGAGAAAGCTGTTCCAATAAGTATTTTAAGTATTCTTATTTTAAGGAAAAAATAATCTTGATTCTAATCTGAAATAGCTTACTTTCCATTTTACCCTCTGAAGCATAATTTTTCTGTTATATTGAAGAGTCAATGTCTTATTCCCACACATTTAAGAAAAAGAAAGTATGGAATGGGAGATTATTTCTGGACTAGCAAATTCAGATCTCCATGATCTTTGAGAGCTGTATCATAGATGGAGATCCCACAGAGCACATAAAGCTCTGTGATTTGTAAATCAAAGAGGAAGGCAGCAAGAAAGACCAAGACCAACCTCCCTCAATGGCATTTATGTGAAACAAATAAATAGAGTCTTCAAGATGAGCAAGATCCTATGCTTTAGAAGAAATCCTAGAAAAACAACCTGCAAGGCTTATTCAAGCAAAATTTAAATCCTGACAGATCCAATAGAGCGTTTAACCTTGGGACAAGAGTTTCTGCCGAGACAAAATCCCTTGCTCCTAGTTGTGATCCATCTCAGCCTAACTAATTATGCTCCTTCTTCTGTTGCCTCAGAGGAAGGCAACACCTCTCTTCCATTCCTGAAAATAATCTGTGCATTGAGACAAAAATAAATCCATTATGTAAATATGGCAAACCCAGATGCAATCAGCAGACTATAACAAAACTTTTTCAATCACCTTTAAAAATTGCAGTAATTTAAAAATACAAACATTCCCAGCCTTTGATGAAATAACCACTCTGGTATTTTTATCACTAAATTAACCTGGGTGAGGTCCTGAATCACTGTCTTTAAGATCGTTCTCAAACTCCTGTGATTCTTGAAGATCAGCTTCCTAAATGATCCAGGTACTTCCCTCTCACCTTCTTCCTCTGTGATTTATAACTTGCTTATTTTCAGTTTAGTTTCAAACTTTGGATTTTTGTCTTGATATAAAAAAACAATCTGTGCAGGGCCCTTTAAAAATATCTTTTATAAAACCTGAAGGTCATTCTTTACATGTGGACACTGTTTTAAAAGGAATGTTACTATGAATGTCATATTTTTGTTTAAAAATCTTGCTCTGTTACTAGTAAGCCTTTCCAAGGAAAATAAAAAAAATCTCTAGGGTTTTCTGGTTTTATTATTCTTCATGTTTTGGAAGTGCTCTGTATGCTGTTGATTTCCCATATCCCTATGTAGTCCATTAAGTTCTGTAAATGCTTCAGCAGATTCCTAACTTCACCCATGGGAAGTGGCCACATGGCAGTAAAGGCAACAATTCACATAAACAGAATGCTGTGCAGGATTTTAGAGGGTTGTTTTCCAGGGCACGTATTGCAACAGACCTGGGAATATTTAAAATAAAGAAGTGCAGTTACACATAACAAAGCTAATCATATCTGAGAAGTCATTTGAAAAAAAAATTGAGAGGCATTTTTGAGGGAAAATTGCAAAGGTGTTAAAATGTCCCATCTTTCAATGGTCTAGTTGGGTTTTTATTATTATCTATTCTTTGATTTTTTTCAGGTTTCTGTGGGTTTCTATGGCTATCCTGTAGCTGCAGATAAAGCAAACTGGTGGCCATTGCTAGCTCCGGGACAATCAGCATGACAAAGGTGTCTAGCATGTCCTAAGGGAGGGTGATTGCATCTGAGCTGCATGCTGGAAGAGTTGCCTGGTCATGGTACCCCCATAACCATGCCTGACATTTCCCTGTGAGATTGTTACTTGACCTACATGAAAGCTGTGCTATGGATCTGCTAATTCAACATGCCCAGACCTGCATGTCATGTTTAGGCCTTTAATATAGATATTACTTGTGATTGTCTATCTTTACTTCAGCAGACATACCTCCTCCTGTCTTGTTATACTAATCAGCAACTAGATTTTAAGTACTTAGCCTGCTAATTGAAAACGACAGGGATTTGTTCTGAGAGAAACATTCTTGAATCTATGACAAGGCATTGCTGCCAAGGGTAAAAAAGTGATTACAAATATATACTTGTTTCTTAGCAACCATTGAGAGCTCCCCTTTCTAATTAATATTGTACTGTTCCTTGAAAGCCTTATTAGTTTGCTGTACTGAAAGGTCAATTAATCTCAGTTAAAAATTGATGGTATGAATAATTTTTTGTGAAATTCTGGCTGAGCCTGTGTTTAATCTTAAGGCAAGCAAGCAATCTGTTTTGCTTTGTTTTGTTTTATCGCTTATTTTTATAAAGAGCTTGAAAATACTCAAACACAGGGTGTGCATGTGTTGTTCATCTGTGAACAAGAGAGACAAGTTTTCCTTCCCTCAGTACCTCAGTTCCCAGTAGCACAAAGGGGAAATAGCTTGCCCATGAAAGGTGTCATGAAGGAGTTCTTCTTGCTTTATTTGCACCAGCCAATTACAAAAGCAGAAGCAAGAGAGAGCATAAGGTTCTCCAAATCTTCCTAGCTTACTGAGGTATGAAGACATTTCGTTGTCAGCACTGAAATGGCCTTCTTGTGTATAGACAGAGTGCCTGAGACAAAGCCAAAGCTGTGGAAATTGGGTCAGTGGCTGCTGTATATCTATAAAGATGTGTCTGAAGGGCACCAGTCTTGTCAGTACTGTGACACATTGCTATCATCCGACACCATCTCTAGGGTAACAGCAGTTGGTGCTGGTAGATAGTTCTAATTGTCCTGCTCCTGTGTTAATATGAAAAAGTTCAGTTTGGAGAAGAGGCTGGGAACAGACTTTGGGTTGATTGTTCAAAAATCAGAGTTTTTAACCTGACGTAATTGTGGATTTGGTGAGGTGCTGTTCAGACATGAGATGAACATTGTATGGGACTGCAGCACTTGAGAGCAGAAAAACCCACTGTTCTGTCATTATTCAGAGCTCCTTGTGTCTTAGAACTGTAGCATAGATGTAAGGATAAAGAAACCAGATAAACACAGAGGTGAGACTAAGACATTGTTGTTGAATCTGATCTGAAGTGTTTCCACTCACTCTATTGTATGGTGAGAATTGGTTGCCAAAGAGGAGGAAAAAACTTCCGTCTTGTTGTGTTCAGTCAGTCAGATCCTGAATTGTTTGAGAAATCTCATTTCCCTGCAGAAAATTACTGTAGTCTGGGTCATGACAGTGAGCAGTCTTCAACAGCACCTGGTGTAGTTTTGTGGTACTTCAAACAGCCAGCTCCATCAGATGTTTTCCCTTCCTGTGAGTAAGGATAGGAATAGAAACCCCTACTCTGGAGTGCACTCCATGGTGCAGTAGTTCTTTTGGGAATGGCTGTTGTTGGACGTTTAACAGAGTTACAGAATTGTTGCAGTGCTGCTTCAGATTGTCTAGTCCAAACCCTCCACTCAAAGTGGGTCACGTAGAGCTGTGTCTTGACATGTTCTGAGTATCTCCAAGGATGGAGACTCCACAATCTCTCTGGGCTCTTTCACCAGAACTTGCCCATGTATTCCCCTGATCTCCCACATCAAAGAGCCTTCTTCCAGGCACCAGAAAAAGTCAAGAAAATTGTCGAACTCTGAGATAATGGCTGAAGTTCTTGCTGTGTGTTTAGGGCTGCCCAGGGCACAGGATGCCCAGCTGGGCTACGCTGACCATGCTGAACTGAGGCAAATATGCACATTACCAACACATCAGTGTACTCTCAGCAGCACAGAGCTGCTCTGTGCCCCAAAAAACAAATGCCGGAAAATAAAGGGAATTGGTTTGTTGCAGCTAGGAGGCTGATTGGTAGTGAAACAGATACATAGGAAAAAAATGCCTATTCCCAATAAAATAAGGGAACATATATATATATATATATATATAATATATTTATATAATGACTATTTATAGAAGAAAAATCTGTTTATGCCTGAAGTTATGTTGGTCCCTGTTTATTAGCCATTACTTGGGCAACCTGGAGGAGTTCTGTTTGTATCAAGGTGGAAATATTGGATCCACAGCTAGTAGAATCAATGAGGGTGACAAATGTGGTAAATTATTCTCAGCTATGGGAAAATGAAAATGAGAATGTCAGTGGCTGTCTGGCTCAGGGAGCAAGGTGATAAACCACTCATACATTGCAAATAAACTGATTTTCATCTCTGGTAAAGAGAAGCAAAACAAATACTAGAGAAATATTTAAATTTCAGGGAACTTACTGTGTGATATTTTATCTAAATCTTCCTGAAGAGTCTTATAGAATTGAAACCTAAATTGTGCTAATAAGATCCTGAGAAAATGATGAATTTTTTCATTAGGGATAGATATTTTACTCAGCTTGAGTAGCAGCAATTTATGCTCTAGGAGAAACAGGCTGTTTAAACTCAATTTCCACAGTATCCTCTCATTATATACATTTATATTAATTTATCCATAAAATTTCTACAGTCATGGATATTCCTAATGTTTGATTACAGTCATGACATTTCTATATATACCTTTTTATTGCTGTTGCTAAATATACCTTCAGAATATCTAAAATTAGGTGAAGCACAAGGTACCAGCACTTCTTATTCCTGCAGAAACATCAAGATAGAAAAAAATTCCCAATTCTAGATATCTGAAACTCTAAATCTGTAATTAAAAGACACAGGAGCAGAAGGAAACCCAGAGTAACTTGATACACTACTATCTCTTGAACAGTCATGGAAATAATGGATTGTGCGTACAGTATTCTCCAAACTCTGTTGTGATCCTTTCTCCATTTTTTTTTTTTTTCCTCTTCACACATTCTCCATAATGAACAATAATTTGGAACTTAATAGTATTGAACTCCTACAGCCAGCAGAGCAGTGGGAGGAATAAAATAAGCAATAACAGAGTGCAGAGTCCTGGGAAGCCTGTGGAGGACTGAGACTCAAAGAAACCAAGCAAACCCCAAAAGGAACTGTGTATTAAAACCAGCAGTGAAAAGGAACATAAATACACCTCTCAGTCTTGCTTACATGAATTACTTTTTTCATTGTAAGGGGATATGGTACTGTTTGTATCCCAATGTACAGCCAGAATGATATTAAAAAAACCCAAGCCCCTTTTCCTCTGTAGTGTTATATGAACACTCTGAAAAAGTTTTGCTCCTTTCTGGATATCTCTTTTCTTTCTCCCTCCATTATAGTCAAGTTCAGGGAGAATAACTGAGCTAGTTATTTAGTTAGGCAAAATTCCTGTTTTAAGTTACTTGCAACTGAAAGTGTTAGTCCTGCTCTGGGTAAATATGATCTTAACTTCATCTGTGAATTGGAGAAGTCCATGCAATATGATATACAAACCCTGTGAAACACCAGCAATTAACCAACAGCTCACAGTGCCTCACAGGAAGGCCCGTTCTGCCATACCCACAAGAAATTCTGTAAGCAGCCCAAACAGCGAGCCAACTGTTAGGAATTAGTAAGGAAAGAACAGAATGGATAGCTTGGATGTTATGTCTCTACATAGACCATGGTGAGTTGAAATTTTAGCAATTCTATTTCCTCCATCTTAAAAGGCTGTAGCAGAACTGAAAAAGGTTACAGATGTTCAAAGTTAAAAATTTTCTTCCACCTTTTGAACAGATAAACAGGCAAGAGCTCTTTAAATAAGAGTGAGAATTGACGGAGGTCTCTATAATAATGAATGACATTGAAAATAATTTAATTATCACCACATCTAGAACAAAAATTGTCTTTTATGAGCTCATCCTGGACTAGCTGTGAGTGCACATGCAGAACTGATGCTGTTTCAGCCCAGACTGTAGTTCCTGATGGTCCTCAAAGCTCTCTGATGTGGGAAGCCAGAACTGAAGTGGGCTGTGTTTCCTTTTTTTTTTTTTCTCATCCATACTTGAAGATTTAGGTTTTTCTGCCCCATGCCTAAAACAAAATGGGGGATGTTCTCTTCTTGTTGCTTTGGTTTTGGGATCAGGTCTTGTAGTGGTTTTGCTTATTGTACAGGATTGTTAGTTCTATCAGATACCCTTCCTGCCCACTGTGCCTCCTTAGTTTTCCTCTTGCAGATTTTAGTACTCACACATGTTTTTTTGTGCATTACATTGTTGAAACCGTATCTTAAGTCACCATTTGTGTTTTGCAGTTATGGCTATTATTTAAATTTTAACTTGCCTTGTAATACACAACTATGTGACAATATGCTTTGTTGAGGATGATGATGGTATTTTAGTGTGCTTAGGTATGGGTTTAAGGCAAGCAAGCATTAACTATACCTGTGTGCATCTGTCCTATGGCTGCAAGAGACCTCTGCTTCAGCTTCAGATTAACTGCAACAGCAATTTCCTAACCAACAAAAGCATGCATTTTTTTTTAAAACCTGTGGACATCATTGTCATGAGATTAGAGCTAAAGTTGTGTAATTAAAAAGAGTAGGCTAGTACCTAGACCAGAAATTTATCAAAGAGTATTGAACATAGAGGCATGACTTCTGGGATTTATTGCCAGAAATAGATATCTTAAAATACATGACACATCTTCCTGGAGTTGAAAGATATGCCACAGGATCTGTGAAAGACCAGTGACCTCCTGAAGAAACAGCTGGTTGCCAAGCAAGATACACACAGAGATCTGAAATAGCAGCAGGCACTTATATTTAGGAACCTGAATACCATCCCAGTGTGTCTCAAAAAAATCTGAGAAAATGTTTGAGGCCATGTACCTGTCAGAGTGTCAGAGAGATGAACTTTCAGTCTAATTCAGACCTACCATTTTTATGTCATGTCAACTTTGACAGGGAATGAACAAGCAAGATCTCTGGGGAATGGGCTGAGGTTAGTCTGAAGTGACATTAGCATTACAGCTATGTGTAGTCTCAATTCAGGAAAAATCAGTGGCAGGAGAAATGTGGGGAAGAAGATGACTGAGGGAAAGATATATTTGATTAGAAACTGAAATATATGTGACTGTCAGGTTGCAGACCTAGGGGATGCACTGTAAATCAGGGATGGGAAGGCTGAGACAGTCAGGCACAGCTGAGCCTATGGTCCTGGGCAGCAGGATGGCTGAGTTCAGCTTTGCCTGAGGAACACTGTCACAACGTGTCCCTTGTCACTGCATCTCAAAAAATGAACTGTGTAGCATAGAAGGTGCAAGGCTTGTGGAGAGGGAACAGTCCAGGTAAAGAAAAAAATGGGCCCTGTGTGGAACTTACATCAGTTTAAATGCAGTTCACCTTCAAACCACACCAGTAAATGTAATCAGAAACTTTTCCATTTTGCCTATGTACTTAGTATTTAACTGTCTACAGGAAATGGATTAGGCATGAGAATGAAAATCTCTTTTGGTAGAAGGGATGCCCAGGCAAACAATGGCTCTGCCATTCCCTTTGAATCTCATCTGACTTGTTGATGTTAGTGGTAGTACCACTGTGATCACTGGAAGGACTAGGTTTGTAATTTAATTGCTATAATCCAAAATAATGTCGAAGTATCATCACATAAATTATACTGTATTTGGAACACCTGTTCTTAAATTAGATTCTTGTCTGTGTGAGACAAAGCAGCTAAAAATACGATGCTGATACAATGGCAGAAGGTCTTATGTCCACACAATCAGCAATGATACATATCTTAAGGTCTGTGGCCAAGAAAAATAATGTAATATTCTTATTCCATCTCAAAGAAAGACAGTGTTTTCAGAAAACAGAAGTCAGACTCCATGATCTTGGAGGTCTTCCCCAAATATAACAGACCTATGATTCTATGAAATATATTTCCAGAAAGTCTTTGTTTTCAAATAAACGTGCACCACCCATTCAAGGCAAATTAGTCCAAACCTCTGGGAGCTCTGTACTTGCTTTGACTACAAGTTTTGAGGTAAGTTCTCTGAAAAAGGAAACAAGTACTCATGACACTGTTCAGAGAGGGAGACTGAAACAGAATGAAACTCTCTCTGTGCATGACCTCACCTGTTCACCGACATATCTTGTGTTAGCAGATTAAAGCATCTGTTTGTCTGACCTGGCAGGGATATTCAGCACTCACAGTATGTCTTGAGGTCCAAGCCAGCTTTGCTTTGTCACTCCAAATGCTTTATTCTGATTCAAATTGCTGTTACTCAATATTTTTAATAGACACTGATCAGCAAGAGATTTTATATACGGGGTGGTGGGATAGCTGGACAAGTTGCTCTAGAAGATAACACCTCTAGCTGCTACATATGTCTGGTGATGGAAGCTATTACACCAAACACTGTGTGGTTCACAAATTAACTTCTCTAATATTTCAGAGCCACTACAAGAAGGTTGTCTCTTGACCCTTAATGAAACCAGGAAGTAACCTAAACCCTGCAGTTACTTAGGAGGTACAAAACTATCTATTCCACTTGATTAGAATATGAAAACAAGTTTTATTTAGAGAGCAGTACATCTTGACTCTTTCAGCATTACTTTTGTTTTTCTTTTTTCAAAAGAATTCAGGCAAATTTCAGCTTCCTCTTTGAGATGCATGAAATCATGCAAATCTAATTAGCTATTCACATCCTGAATCAGCTGATATCAGTATGACTGAATATTAGAGGAAAAAATAGACTCAAATTACAGCAATGAAGACACAATTTAATGAAGATGAGAATCAGATTCATTGTTCATTGTTGTCATATATGAGTTTCTGACTTTGGAGACAGAATCATCTCCAGATGCTAAGCATAAAACTGTGACATAATGCAATTACTCACACTTCATCTCTATCTAGTCAATAGTTTTTTCCACAGGCTCCCAGGAATTAGAAATGGGAAAGAATTTGTATGCCAAACTGTCCACTCAGCAAAGTGAGTTTCTCTCTTGTGGACTATTAATAACTGCTTTATCTGTTGCACTGTGTTGTTTCTTCTAATTTCATGGGCCTTGATGGATGAGTAATGAGAAGGTGTTTTTCTCTCACCAATTCACATATGTTCTACTTTTGTCTGTCTTGGGACTCTCAGGATAAACATGTTTAATGGTCTAATTGGGAAATCACTCCCCAGTATGGCCCTACCAATGAATTTTGTAATTTATTACAAACCACATGGGTGTTTTGTGATCCTGCTTCTCTCATTACATCATTTGTTAGTGACTCATTCATATAGACATCTATATGCAAAATGATGTCATAAAATGCATGTCTCTCCACATCTCAGTATGGGAGATGGCCTAAGCAGATTGCATCCTGCTACTGCAACTCCTCATGACCATCTCAAGCAGCTGTGCCCATTCCATTTTACAGCCTCAATGGGTTGAGATGGAATAAAAATATATTTGGTACAGAAATTTTTGTAGAATACTTTCCCCACTGAGTAAAAGAATTTAGACAGTTTCCATGGCAGCATTCAGATTTTAAGACAGGTCTCCAGAACCCCAGTGAAAAGGATATAAGCTTGCACTGGAAGCTGACACTTCATATGATCTTCAACACTGGAAGCACTTCTTTCAAAGACCAGAGTTTTCTACTCTAAAAAAATTTCAGGTGTTATCTGTCTCCTGATATGCTGTTTCCCTTAAACACCAGATGTTGGAAGATTCCTGTAGCAGTGGCTAATTTCATTCAAATGACTGCAAGTGAGAAAATCAGGAGAGTTTGAGGAGGCTAGGAATGTGTTTCCAAGGAAAAGGAGTCCTTTCTTTTAAAAAAGAGCATTTTTTAGTACAATAGCAAATAGGAAGGGAAAACCTTCAGACTGAAGAGAAGGGGTTTTTTTTTTGATCCTTCCTGAAAACAAGTAGAAAAAGCATCATTGATATAACAGAAATACTTCTCCTCTGACAGCAGCTACAGATTTTTTCTGCAAGTTTCACATTGGGTCAAGCCAGGGCTGATTGAACTTGCACCACAGAGTAAGTGGAGGTTGTCACACGATTTTGTTCAAGGGAGAACAAACTGGTGTCATAGAGCAAGAGCTGGTGCTCATCTGGAGAATAGGGAACAGCTCAAAAGCTGCAGTGACCTTAAACTGGACTGAATGTGGAAGAAAGTAAATTGAAGGACCAAGGGAAGGGAAAGGAAGAAATCTGGACTTTTTATGTTATATGCTCTTGTATGAGTGAAGCTGGAGGCCAAGGGACTGCCACACCCTGTTTGGGTTGAAACTCTGCAAGGCAAGAGGTCTGGAGTGCAGGTCTAGAGAGTTTCCTGAGGAGGAGCTGTGGACAGGTAACTGGCTTCCTCTGCCCTTCCTTGCACACACAGATGGTGATTTTAGGAGGGCTGAAGTTGTTACTAAATGCAATAAACTGGTTTTTTTACCAGTTTACTAATTTCTACTAATTTTCAATTTTTTTTTTCTTTTTAAAATCTCATGTTTAGGTCATTCTTACTCTCCCCAGTTTTGAAAATTACTTGCCCAATATAATCTTCTTCATTTATGTAAATCCTGACATAGTGCATTGTATTGAAGGGAACTGTTTTACTCCCTGACCTGAGTCTTGACCTCACCTGCATTGATCAGGTGTACTTGCTAACATTCTAAGGATACAGTCAGAAATATGGGGCTTACATGAACAGTTTTCATACAAAAATTGTTTTCCATCCATTTTGGTATTATGGTTCAGACTCTGTTTCCAAAAGCATTACCTGGTGTAAAGTAAGGTTCAAGAATTTGATATCCAGTAAAAATATAATATGTTCGGACCAAAATACCCAAATTTTTTTCTATTTTGTTTAAAGGGAGCAATATTTTCCTCATGGAAAAAACTATGAGAGAGACTAACAATTTGTTAAACTAATTCACATGGGTGACTTTGAATCTTAAGCTTTTCCTACATTTAAAATTTAGGATTAGAAAGAAAAACCCCTTCATTTAGCCTTCTAGATTCTGTCATTTTACTCTAAGTTCTAGGTGTAAATAATCTCTGACAGAAGCATCAAATTGACTTCAACATAAATTGCAAAATTTGGGAGGCTTTGCAGTTTGGGTTTTTGTTTTTTTTGGGTTTTTTTTGGTTTTTTGTTTGTTTGTTTTTGGTTTTTTGGGTTTTTTTTCTTGTTAATGTAAACTAAAAAGGTGCAAACTGACCTTATTGAAAGGTTGAAGAAAATGGAAGTAAATTTGTAAAAGTACTTTGCTTTAGGAATAAACCTGGTGTGATTTTTTTTCTCAGCAGCCTTGTTTATCACAAAAATGTAACTGGATTAAGACACAGACTAATTGCACTTTATAGCCTAGGAAAGGTTCACTTGCCAAACTATATCCTCTGTGTTTTTATGCATATTTTAAACACAAGTTCTCAAGACATATCATGACACCCCCAATGTCAATCTGTTGCTATTAAACCATTATGGCACGTCATTCGGTTCTCCATGACTTACTTTTTAAATCAGCAGAGCAATAAAAAAGCTTTATGGCTGTTATTTGCCAAACTTATTGATAGTTGTGCCTCAATAGGGATTCTACAGTGTCTTTTAGTTTTCATTATGTGGGTAAGGGAGCAGTAAAATTGCATCTGGAAACTATTTAACTTCATATTTAAACAGAGGGACATAGGAAATGGAGGAGACATGGCAGTAAAGGAAGAAACCCAGAAGTAGTAAAGAGGAAAACCAGAAATCACTGCAATTATGCATATTTTGCCTTCCAAATGAGCTTTTATTTAAAACAGCAAAAATTTTGGAATGCATGTTAAATTTTGTAAAAATCAGTGAGTTGATTCTCTCTCAATTACATGTCTCCAAAAGTTATTGTAAAATGCATAGAAAGAGCAAGGGCTGGTTTTCTTCACAGGAGATTGGATTTTTCAGGCAGAGCCTTATCCATTGTCATAATTCACACAAAAATCAGACTGGAAAGTTAATTGCGCGTACAGCTTCTTCTCCTCATATCATGAACTGGGATGAAAAGCCAGAAGACTGAAAGATATGTCTGAATCAACTAAGGCTAGATGGGAGAAACTTCCTTGTTACTACTATGCTTCAGTGCAGGAACAGTCGAGTATCACTGCCTTAAAACAGACTGGAGAGGAAGACAACAGACTTCTCTTTGTTCCTACTTTTTATTTTTCCCCTGAAGAAAATGCTCCTAGGAAATCTCAGGCAGCTTTCAAACTGCATGGCTGACATGGATTTGTACTCACACACTTGACCAGTTCATGAGGAAATCTGCAATAAACATGCATTTTTGCAGCTGTAAGTTTTGTGTGGTTCACCCTTTGTAGGAATCTTTTCAGCTGATTCATAACTAAGGATGATTAAAAAGACACACCCAGGGTTTTAGCCATGTAGTTAGAATTGGATCTACGACTTAAAGGATGTTAAATGTCAAATATGAAAAGAAAGGTATGAAGTGAGAAGATAAGTTTGAGAAAGTTGTTTGAAGGAATTGAATCATATGTTTTAGTTTTGTTAGCGGTAAAAGCACTCTGTTTTGTTGAATGGAGGTTAAAACTGTGTCTTTTCTTCTATGGTTCATGTGGGTCTGTGAGGTTTACTGGAAATACTAGCCAAGAGCTGGAAGAAACTACAATGAGGCAAAGAAAGGAAAAGCTCCTCTTATTCCAGAGAAATAGTTGTGTATCATAGATGACTTGGGAGCTCTGTTTCTTATTCACATCTGCTATAGTTATATCCGGTACTTCACAAATCTTCAGGGGGAAGAATGACAAAATCAAATGCCTTCTACCCGCTCCCGCATCCCCCTTTTTTTTTTTTTTTTTCTTTAGAGGAAGACTGTAACATGAAATTCCCAATCAATTTTTTGGAAATCAGCACAGGCTAGGTGGATTCTAAGCACAGGCTAGGTGTGTCAAAGGAGGAGACACAAAGACTGAAAGCAGATGTAAACACAGAATGAATCAAAATAAATTGAACACTGCAGCAGTCATGGAAACCTGGAAAGTGTTTTCTCACTATATTTTTCCAAAAGCAAGTATATACAAAAAGACTCCTTGGCAACAGCAAGACAATGCTGAAAAGCAGGGATAGCTTTTAGAACCATCAATTACATGAATGGCATGTAATATTTCTTATTAAGGATGCAGTCTGGACATTAATCCAGGGAAGATTCTTCTTTTCCCTTTGCATTTTCTTACAGCATTTTTGTTGCAATGCAAAGAGAAAGCAGCTGATGTGTTCCTTTCAAAAAAGGAGAAGTGAATGGAGATGGAGCCTACTTATAGACTTCATATACTTTGCCAACTATTTCAGTAGGCAAGGAAGAAATTTGCTCCACAAAAATAACCAGCAAAACTAATATAATGATAAGAAAGGGAGAAAATTGTGGCCTTAAGGCAGGATGAACTGTGGCAGAGTAATTCTAGAGAAATCCTTGTGTTTCTTTCTGCTGGATCTCCTCTGTCTTGACTCTTTGTCCTGAATGTTCTTTAGTTCTGCTGATGATATTGTTGTGTACTTGTTGAGCTCAAACAGCTGAAAACAAATGTGCAGCAGTGTAGAACCATGGAATCATACAGTAGTTTGGGTTGGATGGGACCTTCAAAGACCATGTAGTTCAACGCCCCTGCAGGAGCAGAGACTTATTCAACTAGAAGAGATTACTAAAGACCTGTCCAACTTGACCTAGAATGTTTTCAGAGATGGGACATGCAGCATTCTCTGGGCAATGTGTGCTGGCCTCATTACAAAAGATCTCTTCCTCATATCTAATTTAAATTGATCTTCTTTTAGTTTAAAAAAATGACCCTATCCTATAAGTCTCATGAAAGCCTCATGAAAGTCTCTAAGGGCCAAGAGCAAAGGTCTATCTGGACTTTAATGCATCACTAAAGAAGGGTCTAAGGGGGTAACAATCCTCAGTGCTCTCAGCAGAGCTCTGAGTCTGGATTTGCTGGGGCCATGCAGCCTTAACAACTTCCACCCATGTGCTGCAGGAAGTGTGTTACACTCACAGAAGTTTTGGGTTGTTGTACAGATGTTGACTGGGCCATGTACAGAGCTGTTAGAGTCAGAACATCCCCTATAGCTCACAGGGAGAGAATTGGAGTTCCTACCTGTACCTCATTGAATCCTAGGTCTGGATTTCCTGTGTTCAGGTCCTTTTACCATCATAAGATGTCCTGAATCAGGCATGATTGACCTGCCCTTCTGCTCCAGAGCTGAAGTACTCCTCCTCACATCAGCAAAGGTATTTCACTGCCCCCTTTTCTCATTGATCCATGCATGTTAACTCTCCTGTGTCAGAACCTGGGGGGCAAGGAAATTCACACCATTGCCTTCCAAGTGAATCTACACCTATATGTTAGCTGACTGCCGGATTTAGAGCAGCTTTTCTACATTTATCAGTTGTTTATATTTCATAGGGTGTAATTAGTATCACAGTCCAGTGTCTGTAACAACTTAGCTTCATGAAACTGCATGCTCATTAATGCAATTGCCATACTGGGAGATATTCTACACAGCCCATTTCATACTGATGGGTTTCTTTTGATCTCATTTGGTATTAACCACCATTACTTTCTCTCCTCAACAGCTTTTCTCAGTCTTTAAATTCCCTGATGTCCCAAATGTGTTAGCTATACTCTGCACTTTAATGCTGATCTGGAGATGCAAACTCCACTGGAAAAATTAGTTTGAGGTGACATGGGCAATTATGCTAGCCAGCTAGAACAATTTTAAAAATAACTGTGCTATTCTGATGTTTAGTTATCCATGTTCTTGATTTTACAGGTGTTGCAAATACTGAAAATTTTAGTAGTAGTTAAGCTAAGGGAGAAAAAGAAAGCAGGCCTCGAGAAAGCTAAAAACGACAGAGTGGTTTGGGGTCGGAATGTGCTGAAGAGAAACAATAGATCAAAGTGCTTAGTCAGGTGTATAGAGCATAGACGTAACTGATAATGGGAATAGGGGCTTTTATAGAGAAACTGGGTATGTAGTGTTTTGAAGTTAAACACTGTGGTAGATTTATAGGTATAGAGATTATAATCAATTGTTATTCACGTAATACATGAGGTATTTTGTGGCTTTGATTATGTTCGATTTCGTATGTACTCATGTTTGTAAAACAGTATAAAAACTGGATGAATTCTGAGGGTCTTCGGAATCCTGACTTGGGACGATAGTCCTCAGGTTCCCGGGGCCTCGAAATAAAGCACCGCTTAAACTGACACTCTGTTGGTTTGAGTTTCTGTTTCGGGCAACACAGGTGTTTTGAGAAGAATTTGCTATCAGTTTTTGTTTCTGTGTGTGCTGTGGGATGAGTTCCAGGTAGTTTTACCAAGAACATAGTATTGTCAGGCTACATAGAATGATGCACGAAATTGCCAAACAACCAGTGAGAAATGATTGAACTTAAAAATATAAGAGCTTTATGTAGCAAGCATTAAATTTTCAAGCAAATTCTTCTGAGCTCTTCCTCAGACATGTCAGGTTTGGGTAAGACATCTTCATGACCTGGTCAGAGGTCTCACTCTCAAGATTTTTTCAATCACTCATGTACATGCTTGGAAATAGCTTGGGAAAATTTAAACTGCTAGGAAGCTGCAATTGTTGACTACCTATGTCTCCCACTGGTAACTAGTTATTGTGGCTTGTGTGGTGTTTAGATTGAAAGTAGACTAAAAATATGTAATTTTAACAGATTTTTTACTTTGATATTCAAGCAATCGATTTTTCCACTTGGGAATAAAATTACATATAAAAAACAAAAATATATTTTTAAAAAAGGTGTTTTAAATTTAAAGCATCACATTTCTTCATCTAAAAATAAAGAAACAAATAATTTTAATCTTTTCAGGTATCTTTTTACACCAGAAATCACTTATTGAATGTGAACAAGGTTCATTCTCCTTGTAAAAATTATTCCCAACCAAATAAACTGTCCTTGTGGGGTTTTTTCACTCTGTCATGAGGATAGACAGGAAACTTATCTCTGTTCTTTGTTTAATCAGCCACACCACTATCCTACACTGTCATTTGGCCTCTGAGATATTACAGTGACACAAGGACTGCAGATACAACATTTGAATTGTTTGTCTCATTTGAGGACAAAAATGGGCATCAGGATAAAGGAGCCTAAATATAGGAGGGTGCAATGTCTGCCATGAGGAATCCATCAGAGGGCAGTGAGGCACTGGTACAGGTTGCCCAGAGAAGTTTTGGATGCTCCACCTCTGGCTGGGCAGGCTGGATGGGGCTCTGAGCAACCTGGTCTGGTGAAGGGGATCCCTGCCCTTGGCAGGGGTGCTGGAAGTGGATGATCTTTAAGGTCCTTTCCAACCCAAACCATGCTGGGCTTCTATGATCCTACAATTCTGTGATTCTATGATCTCAGACTGGAAGATAAGGTGACCAATCTGTCATGCTTGTCACTGGCAAGCACTGCCATCAGTCCCTGAGCTATCTGCAGACTGACTTTTTTCTATTCATGATCTTTTATAAATGCAAATCATGTGTAATTGTTTCTGATTTGGGACTGAACTATTGAAATGTGTTAACTGGGAGAGTGGCATTCTATAAATAATAAGCAGATGATGAGCATTTGGGTACAAACTTTACAGAATATACATGCTAGTATTTATGAAACATTCAGGAGCTGAGAGCATTTCTTCTTCTATGTAGGTGTGTCAATACTTCATACACTAGTGAATGCATTTTCTTATAGTTTTTACTTTTTCCTTGAAATCAGTTCTGTGTTCTGTATGCTAAACATAAAATATCAAATACATTTTGAAAGTGAAAATATTTGTTTCAGTTAATGGAAATCACTCACATAGGCTGTTTTTTCCTGTTAAAAGTGGGCTGCTATTTCCTGTTAAAAGTGGGATGCCTTTTATAATTTGAAAGTTGTATTAGATTTTTAATTATATGTTGCTGTATAATACTACTTAAATAGAACTTGAAAAATAATTCTTGTGTAAAGAAAAAGTGAAGTTTAATGCATGGTTTCCATTTAATTAGACGTTTTCTACTTTAATAGTTTAATTCCCTGCCCGAATTTCATTTCCATAATCAAACCATGCTTAGACTGTTGACATACCATTACTTCATCAAATATTCACTACAATCTTTGCTTTCCGAAATTCCCATTACTCTAAAATTAATTGAGAATGTTTGAATAATGCTGAAAGACAATGAAATGGATAAAGTCATTGAGTAAAGTTCAACTGTTGAAACAGTCCTGGTGTTGTGAGTTTTATAAACAATGACAGGAAATGTCAAAAATACAGTAAGTACAGTGAGAAATATGTATTATTGCTTGCCCTGTAAATGCCTCATTTCCTCTTTGTTACTCAAAAACATTATATGAAAGGACCTTCCATTTAAGTTCTTATCAAATGTCCAAGCCAAACATTACCGAAATTTTTGAGTACACCATCAGTGAAGGTAAAGGTTTTTAGCCATAACTTTTATGAAGTTTCTCCCCAGATTATTTTCCAATTTTATGTAAATTAGTTCTGGACAAAGGAGCAATTTAGGGCAGGAATAAGGAATTTCACTCAAGTATCTTTCTAGTAGAGCTACTTCCAGTCTACTGCTGTATGCAGTTTAACTACACCAACAGTTTTCTCTTTCTGGATACTTGTGTTGTAACTGGAAATGTAGGCAGGAATAATATATAGGGAGTGTTCCTCACCACTCTTAAATTATCATGAAAGGACATGGAAATATGTTTTTACTTGTAAGCAGGCAGATGGACTTTCTGCAAAACTGCCCTGAACTGTAGCCAGATGTACAAAGGGTGGAGAGGGGGATGGCATTCCCCCCCTCAAAAATGCTCTAAGATCACCAGAGGAGACAGGAACATGGAAATTACAGCTTAATCAGAATTAAGAACCATCTGCACCCTGGATTATGGTCCTAATCTCCTAGTTATTGGAGCAGGCACTTGGATGTTTCAGAAATCTCTTTTGATGTTTCCATGTTTGGATTATGGACATGGGCCTTTTCTTGCCTTGAAAAATGACCATGAAGCTCTTTTAACAACACAAGTAATAACAGAGACCAATTCAAATCTGTAAGAAAATGAAAGTGTTCAGTTCACTAATATGTTGAGACACTTAAAGGTTGCCATTTTACTGTCACTGGAGCTTTTCACTACAGTCATCTACTCATGCAGTCAGAATAAATTTTGTTTCATATTAAGATAATAGAGGGAGAAGAGGTACACTTTGGGGTAGAGATGTGTTTTGGAGAAACTGCAAAATGTATTACTGTCTGAAATATAAACTATTCATCTTGAGAACTTCTCTGTTGGTCTTTAAAGAAAAGGAGACAACATATTTAGCCCAAAAATCTAATTTCCCATCCCTTTCTTTCTATTTTATTTTTAATTCTGTTTCCCTTCTTCATAATAATCTACTCCCTGTCCTTTCAATCTACAAAAGAAAATTCTTTGACACGACATTTTGTCACTCCATCTTTTTGTCTTTCTTTCACAGGCTTTGCTAAAATCTTAACGTGCTGAGGAAGGATTCTCAGCAAGTATATAGTCAGTACCAACACATACTATATATATATGCTCATATATATCTGTGTATACACACATATACTATGCAGCAGCCATGAAATAAATTAAATGCATTCAAAATGAAATAAGAAAATATATAATGGAGCTCAAGATTGTCTGGAACTATGAAGCTTGAAGTGTTGAACACAACTTTTATCTCAAAGTTCCTTAACGTTTTTAGACAGACAACACATCTTAGGCATAAGCTGTACAGCACCAAACTTTGTCAGGGCTCTGTGGGATTTATTTCTGGAAAAGTCCTTAGACAACTGGTTGCATTGGAAGCTGTCTCTGCTTCTACAAAGGGAGTGACCTCTCTAAGGATGGAGTTTGCCAGGTGCTTATTTTTCCTGTGGTGTGACATTTGCAAAATATTCCCTGGGATAGTGCTGCCTCTGAGTGAGTGACACTGTCACTTTCCTACTGACAAATTTATAGAGAGACATGAATGATAAGGAACAAAAGTATTTCTCTTAAGCCTGAAAATAGATAAAATGAACAGTTATATCTGTGGGAAGGTTACATAACCTTCCTTTACAAATTCTATGTTAAGCCATGTTTTATCCCCCTATACAGAAGTATCTCACAAAAACCAAATATGTGGTGAAACACCCACAATATTTCTAATTATTTTCTCATCATAACTACCTGACGAAGTGAAATGATTTCTTTCAGGGGCAAAGGAGTACTCTGGGCTCCCAGAGAAGACATGGTGTGCCAGCTCCAAAGAAAGAGACTGCAGCTGCTCTCCTGCTTCTGACAACCATGTCTCTGGTAGGATGTGAAGCTCCATGCCATCTACACTAATACAGGTCAATTGTTTGTCTGTAAAATTCCTTTGGATACTGTGGAATTCACTCTTGCTGCTTTCTGAGTGTTTTCAGAGGACAAGACTAATGATGCAGCGCACAGTGTAAACCAGTGGGCTGCCAGGAGAGAGCTTAGGGTATTTCTATGGGATAAAGGACTGTGTTTCTCCTTCAGCAGCCATCCAAGAGAATCTGATTTCTTTTGCACCGGCAGAAGTCCTAGGCATCACTGCACAATTGCAGCTTTCTGATGCACGAAAGTGTCTGGTTCTTGTAGCACACAGACGGGATTGAAGTAGAGGTACTAGGATGGGAGAATAAGAACAGGAAATAAGTGAAGGACAGTAGCCACAGTGATACGTTTTGAGCAGCAATATAGAAAGGTAGGAGATTGGCTGATAAATATCTTCCAAATTCTGGCATTGTACTTGTCTAGTACTTTCCTCTGCAGAGCTAGTGTGCAAACAGCTTGCACAGCTGTCATTCAACAAGCTGAACTTTGACCCTGCCTTGCTAGAAAGCTCCTCATCCTGTTCTTTGGACCTTAAACTTATAAATAGTTGGAAGAATACCTGGCAGATTCTTCACTTCAATATTTCTTTGTAGGTTAATTGCTACAATAATCTGTCTTACCAGTTAAGATTTTAAAGCTCTCTATGCCGATCATTGACTCATAATTTTTATTAGTTACTGATGACATCTAAACAGTTTTAATATACATTCCAGATTAGGAAACTAGGGTGAATCTGTCTTATGCTTCAACTCACACAGGCATGCTGCAAAGAAATAGGTATATTTATTCCAATTCTGCTGTTACCTAGTGCAAAATGTATTTTACTTTACTGAGCCCCAGAATGTTGGATATTGCTGTTGAGAAAATTTCTCAACTCTGAAAGCTGATGTACAGCTCTCCTTAGTGACAGTTTGTAGAAAGGGGTAATTGGACTCCATTCCTTCATTTTGTCTTAAAAGTAAAATGAGCATTGCAGAATGTGCCACCTCAGGGCTACCTCAGAACCACCTGATTGATCACAGAATACTTGCGTGGCTTGGGTTGGAAGGAACCTTTAAAGGTCATCTAGTCCAACCCCTCTGCAATGGTTATCTTCAGCTTGACCACCAGTGCTTTTTCATAAAAAACACATTTTCTTCACCTGCCCACCATACATAAGCATCTCTCTACAGTACACATTTGTGTTTTCAGTTCTGTGCTTTCAGAACTGTCTTCCTCCTGCTTCCTTTATTCCCTGCTTGCTTTTAAACCAAATAGCCGAAACTATTTAAATAAAAGGAATAACATGTATCTGATAGCTTTTTGATATAACAAAGAAATGACAATTTCCACAAGGCTGGTGTTAATACCATTTGATGCAGAAAAGATGGAACTGAATCAGAGTTAATAGCAGCACAGTGACAGCCAGAGTGACTTGATAAATGACAGCTTTCTCTGATTATCTGTTCTCAGAGGAACTCTCTGCAACAAGGATGTTCCTTTTAACTTCCTCCCATCACGGGTGTAGAGGAAATAAAGTCTGTGACATTATATGTACTACAGCTTCTCCCTCCACCTCTCCCTTCACTTGCTTTGCTCCATCCTTCTACGTTGCTAAATTCTTTCAGTCCAAACTTCTCTTGCTTGGTTTCTGCCAAAGGCTTGCTCAATTGAAAAAACTGAAGGAGAAGTTTAGAGATTAAAATAATTCCCATGTTTCTGTGGCAGTGACTTGGAAGTGATGTGATGCTGCCTTTTCTGACCTTCCCATGATGGATTCATTAGTCTTCCAGGAGGTGCCAGAAGATCAGCAAATACTTTTCCTTTTTGGCTGTCCCCAGACAGCGTTTCTGAGCACAGTGAAGTCATATCTTTGATGGAAGATATGACTTGAATTTCAACAGCTTATTGCTGTTTCAAAGTATTTAGTCTAAGGAAAAGACAGAGATAACCTCAGCCCATATTGCAATTGTGTACAAAAGGCATCTGGAAGAACATACAGACTCTCCCTTAACTGATTGAGATGTGACCTTCAGCCATGGGAGAAGCCACAATGTACTTTGTGTTGTGCAGAACTCCTCTAGCAGATGTGCAAGGCTGCCAAGCGTTCCATTTAGAAGTGAAAGTTTAAGACTCTGAAAGTGAGGACAAGCTCTTTAGAGCTCCCTGCATGGAGAAGAATCACTGAATATTTGTTCAGGCAGAGCTTATGAAGCAATCTGCACAGTCATATCAAGGATTTCATGGACACTGTGCTGACATCTACGCTGCTACCAAAAGGAAGATAAGAATCAGGAATAAGTAGTAAGTGATGTGGATGTTTACAGGTCCAGAGTTTGAGTTTTCCCCATTCTACTTATTTGTCTAGCAATATGGATATTACTTGTGAGAGCCAGTCCATGCCCAAAGCCAACAGCATGATGAGGGAAGAAACCCATGGTGAGGTCTGGGAAGCAGAGCAAACAAGCTGAGTGAAGAGAGTGGCTGGAAACAGCCTCATATTGGCACAGGCTTGATTCACTATGTCTTTCCTTCTGGATGTGTTTAATGAACAACTCTAACAAAGGGAGAGATAACAGAAGTGGAATTTGCAGAGAAGATCCAAATGGAGACTGAAAGGATGCTAGGACAGAGGCAGCAATGGTGTTTGTGTATCAGCCATCTCATTGGTCTGATGAAAGGAATCTTCAGAGGTGAGGCTGGAGGAGCAAATATGAAGATTCTGCTCATTACAGAGCTCTATTTCATTTGTTTGGGGTTTTTTGTTTTAACTATTTTTACTTTGACCTTTAGGGGAATTTTTTTTCCTTATTTTCTGCCAAAATGAAAAAAGAGGAAAAGCCATCCTGTTCTCCTGGATGTCTTCCTTTAGCCAGGGCAGTTTCCCAAGGGTCCTTGGCCTAGGGAAGTGCCAAGCAGTTAAGCAAGGGCAGCTGGGAAAACCAGAGATGGGACGTTAAACTGCAGCTTCTATTTCCTAAATAAATCTACAGCTATCAAGAAAGCATCATGCAGGGATTTAAGATCAGTGCCTTTTCTCTTCTAAGACTGTTCTTTCTATTAGCTGAGGTGGTGAGAGGAAGACAACACAGAAATGTTCAAAACATTGTTTTCTCTTCTAGACGTACAATCATGACAATTAATTACTGATCACAGTATTGGAACCAATGTAGAATCTGTCTCATAATTTTACTACTCATTCCAATCTCCCCATATGGAGGTCTGTCTGTTTCATTTTGCAATCTACATTGGGATAAATTATCTCTAAAACTGCCCATTTTCCTTTATTGGCTGTAATGGACTCAAGTGACTGGTTCAGAAGGATAGATATATAAACATGAATATCAGATTAATTCATTTTCTCAAGCACTGATTAATTCTCTAAGCCTATAGGAAAAAACAAAATAGAACTAAATACTAATGAAACCCAAGTTTTTTTCACAACCTCCAGCTTGCCTGACAACTGTTAGAATGCTCAACCCATGGGTACTTCCAGACTTCCTCTGAATCAATAAATGTGAACTGAGACCCTTAGATTGTGTGTTAAAAAGTAAATGTTTCATTTGATTTCTTCTTTAAAGAAAACCTACCTTGTCATCTGATGTGACACGTTCTTTGAAGCAATCACTTCAGTAATATTAATCTATCAATCTTTTTAAATGAAGCATGCATTGTGAAGAGAGGGATAACTCATTAAATGAAAAGCTGCAGCTGGAAGAAATGGCCTGGCTTCTAACAAGGAGGTTTTTTCTTTTTTTCCATGCATTATAAAAAACCTCTCTGCGCAAACAAAGATGCTTCTATATCCACCACAACTATTACCAGTCTTCACTTTGAAACGTCTTTCCAATTAATTCCATCCTAATTACTTTTAAGTTAGGAAACTTTATTCTAGCTAGTGTTTCTCTTTGAGATAAATCCCTGGGAGGATTGGAATTATCTGTGCCCATGTGGTCAGAAAACAGTTGCAGTGTTTTGTTGGGGTTTTTTTTTTCAATTGATTGACTGTGCAGCTTTTCAAACCCACAGAATTCTTGATATGGCAAGTCAAGCTGCCATAAAGTATTAGTCTATACTATTGTAGTCATACTGATATAATTCATTATATGCTGAGTTTTAAACTGGGAGGCACAACTCTTCTTAACAGTTATCCTGGAATTAGAAAAGTAATTTTACTTTGGTTCCAGTATACACATTGCAATTTATGTCTTTAAACTGTTAATAGCATAATTACATTCGTACAACCTTTCTGCCTTATTTCCCTGAATTCATAGAACTAATTTGACTTGTACAAGATACAAAGTTGAGACAGTTAGAGTAACGTCAAAGAATGTAATCAATTTTGATTTTCAAGGTTAGTTTTCCTAACACTGTCATTACCATGTGGCTACTAAACTTTAACTCAACCAAATCTTCAATATATTTATGGTGTAGGTTTTATATTTTCTATTTGATAGTAGTAAACTGAAGGACTAGTTATACCAGTATACTGATCCTTGAAAAAAAATAATATGCATGTCCATGTGTATCTACTGCAAATGCAGACATAATTTCAATTATTTAGGTGAAGGAATGACTTGAAAAGACCTGATGGATTTGCTATTCCTTTTTAAAGAAGGTTATTCAACTTCAGCACTGTCTTTTTAAATATGCTTTTATGGTTCATCCTAATGGAAATAATAACACTGAATAGCTGGATAGCAATTCACATATTCAAAGCACTGTGCAAACATTAAGTAATACAGTTACACAACATCTAAATAACTATAATACTGGCTGTCAAGGCAGCAGACAAATGCAGAAGACTGCAGGCGGTTCTGGAATGGATTCCGCAGCTAGGAGGGAGGGAGCAAGATCCCTCCCAGAGGAGCGGGGTTCGGCATGCCAGCAATGCTCCATGTTTGCATTGTTCTGTTTCAGCCACCTGCAATGCTGTGTTTAAAGTGTTAATTAGCAGGTAGGAGATGCTGGTCCTTTGCCAGTTCTGCCTTGGAAGTGTTTTTCTGCTGTGCATCAAAATACAATAATGCCAGTTCCAGGTTTTCAGTGACTGGTTTCTTACTGAACATCTGGGCATAATTCTGGGTACTGACATTTTGAAAAGTTTTCTTCTCTAGTCTTTCTTATTTTCTCCTCCTGTAGTTGGGATTTTTTAAAATAAGCTGCTGACAAGAATGCAGTAAAAAAGCCCTGTTTTGGTGTCTCAGGTGGTAGCACTCTGTCACTGTCAACTTTATGTTTTATCTGGTCTGTGCCAAGAATATGCTGATGAATTTATTGGAATGCTTGAAGGATACAGTCGGAGACATTTAATTCTTTGCAGTCTTCTGTTAATTTCCTGGTTTAGAAATCAGTGCTGCTGAGGTCTGTTAAGCAGTAGTAAATTTGGCAAAAGCCCTCTGTTCCTTAAGGACCCCAGCTCTAGGCACATTGCCGACAGTGACAAACGTACTTTTTTTGTTCATTATACCTTGAATGGATGAGAAAATTATCTATTTTCCGGCAACCATGACTGTACCTGATTGCTCTTTGCCATGTCTGATATATTATACTTCAATAATAAAACAATCAGTAGGTCATAAAAGCACTGAATGCTCTTTCAGTTTAATTCTAAGCTGAGAAGAATGGGTCCAGACTTTTGGCCTTAAAGAGGAAGGGAAAACTTTTAATTTCCCTCATAATTAATTTCCATACTTAAAAATACAACTTCCTCTTGTCTTTATGAGCCATCTTTCACTGTAAATGTTCAAAAGTGGTGTATGAATATGATTGTGCACACAGTTTATGAATAGATTGCTTCATGCACGTTTGAAATATAGCAGCAGTTGCTGGGAAATGTGCAAGTATTCAGCTGTGAATAGAGCTCTGCAGAGCAATTCAGAGCATGTCAGACTCACACTCCCTTGCTTGTGAAAAGTAACAAATCTTTAAAGATCACATTCACGATTGTTCTGTTTTTACCATTTATTTAAAATCAGGCACCTGAGAACAAGCCAGCACTCCTAGTGCATTGTGATATTGTTTTTCTAATTAGTAAATAACTGCTAGCAAAAATTGCTAGCAACTGATTTGTTTCCATCACTTCTCCCTGCAAAGTTTCTCTTCCCATTGTGGAACTGAAGAGTTTATGTTTTGAATGCAGTGCTAAATTATACTTATGTGTGTAATTGTAGGAGAGCAACAGGAAACACAGAAAATTGAACTTAAACTGAATATTGACTTCTGATGTCTTGAGAGTAATTCTGTCAGACTCCAGTGATCTGTGATGTTTTGTGAAGCTGATCTTCAATTTTTTTTTAACCCTCGATGACTTTACTGGGTTTCCAAATACTCAACTCCTGTCTTGATGCCTTGCAATGCTTTCACCACCATTTGGCTCTCCAAAATCACATCTGTGCCCTCACACAACGCGCCTCTTCCGAAATCGGTAATGATGAAGCATTTCTAGGTTTGTCCTTAAAAGCCAGCAGATGTCGCAATTTCCCCAAAAAGAGCAGATTTCTATCCAGTCTTGAAGCTGCAGAAACTTCTTAGGTATTTTTGTGCAGTATTCCACACAGCAATCATTCTGTGTGAGGTAAGTTATTGTTGAGCAACATGCTCCACCCATCAGCTCTTTTATGTACTCTCATTTTAAAGTTGAATACATTGATATGAAAATATCTCAATTTTCCTTGCTGAAGCATAGTTGCTGTGATGCTGAACATCCTAGGGCTGTGTCACTGTCTCAGGCTGGTTATTGTACAGAGGCATTTTCTGAGTTTTATTGCCACAGAATCCGTTCAGTCACGTTTTATGTCTGAGCTGTCCTTGTGTTTCTGCTCAGATGTCTGTCCAGAATAGTTAAATGGACTCCACTTAATGAGATGCTGCACTAAGAGAATTAAGTAAGTACTTTTGTAATTAGAGTATAACTGATGGACTATGCCTACTAGTTAAATAAACTAAAATTTCTCTTATCTAACTTTAGCTACTTAAAAATTGAATTGTTTGTCTGAAGAAGCTGTTGTGCCTCCTTCTGCAGTTAAGGGAGGAAAGCAAATGTGTTTGAGGGCCATGTAATCTCTTTCTAAGACTAGTGCTGGAAAAATGTTCTATGGAGGTACCTGTATCTCTCTGTTAAGTGCAGAAGGGACTTAAACTGCTGTTTCAACCTTAGTGATCACTTTAAAGATTAGAATTAGGTGTCATTAATAGGAACACTGAGTAAAGCCTATTCTGCTTTACTTTTTTGGTTGCAACCTGTTTCCAAAAACAACCAATCACACAGTGGTGCTCTTGATTTCCATCAACAGTAGCTAAAGAGACAATATTCATCCTATTGCGGCTGTGCAAGTACTTGTGGATCTGTTGGAAAAATTCCTATTGTCCTGCTTAAGCAAAGAGCACATCCAAATTTAATCCGTATTCATATGCATCCCTGGACTTGCATTAAAGAAAATAAATATGCCCCGTGGGGATAAAATTTAGCTTAAAAAATCTACTAAGTGTTGATTTTTCAGTTTTTGAGATTAGGTTTAACCAGAGAGAGAGTGAGATGCATTTGACATGAGCAGTCTGAGATTCAGGGATATAGACTAAGCTGGCTGTGTCAGCTCTCCCTGCAATCCCTACAGAATGAGCGAGGGCTGAACAGGAGTCTGTGCTTAGATGGAGAAAAATGTCATCTCCTTCTCTCATCTGTAAAGACAATTTATAGAAGTATGTTGCCATCTAATATTAGGTAGGATAAATGCTATGAAATAATAATTTAAAAAATATAGAAAAAGAGGGGGAAAAAAAGAAATCTATGTGTTAAAATAAGCATATACATATACCATATTTTTATACTCAAAAAGAACTTTACAGTTTTAGCTTGTAGGAGGCTAATACAGATAAAAAGTCAAAATAATAATTAAGAGGCATTCTCTATTATAGACTGGAATAACAGAAAAGGCTTCCAGCCTGTGGGATTCCAGATAATAAGGAGTCAAGAGGAGAGATAAGCTGGGATGTCTTGTGCCTCAGAGTGCTCCATATGACAGGCTGGTGTTTCTTCCCATTTACATTTCAGGCAGCAATGAAAGGGAGGGGGAAAATATGTGCCCACTAAAAAAACTCCTGGAATGTTTTCCAATCCATACCCAAAATACAGATGCCTGACTTGAAAAAATAAAAAAGAAAAAACAGACCAAAATAATTTCAGTAATTAGGAGAATTTCTTGTGAAATGTGTAAGAGAATCAGCCTGACCTCAGATGTGAAGAGGCTCTGTGCATTGCATGGAGATATCAAAATGTGCAGTATTCCACAGAGCTCCAGCTGACATTCATAACTCCCCATGACTGATCTGCTGGAGAGGAAATTGTCACTGTAAGGGAAAAAGGAGTTAAGTGGACAGAGAAGACATGGAGAAGTGACACTACCTGACCCACACATTTCTCCATAGCTGCCACCTTGCACTCTCCACAGCAGCAGCATGGGGCATGTGGAAAAAACCAGCTGCAGCTTCACTTCCTGAAACTGGCCCTCGAATCAAGGCTAAGCGTGCTGGGCTTGATGTCTGCTAAGGGCAAATATTGGGATAGAAACAGGTTTTCATTATTGCTAAATAAAACTAAATAGAAGAATTTTAGCTGTGTGAATCTAACCCAAGTGACTTAGGGTCTCGAGTTAGTTACAGAGAGACACAGAGTAAATGGGGGAGCTTCATAGTGACTTTGATAATTCTGGAAAATTGTCCTAGTTCAAAGTCAAAGGTAAGAAGGTTATATTTTTTCTACCCCTCTGATCATAGGGAATCATGCTGCTTAAAACATCTCAGTACTCTAAGCAAAGGAAAAGAAGTGATACTTGGCAAAAGTTGTATTCTCCTCTCCTCTCCTCTCCTCTCCTCTCCACTCTCTTTTCAATGTTATTGATAGAACCAAATGTGTACAGGGTTTTCCTGGACTCCTGAAAAGGAGACTGCTGCGCTCTGGTTTGATACCAGCAGGTCAAGTTGGTACATCACCTTTTACATTCCTTCCAAAATATTATTGCTAGAAATGCTATATGGAGAAGGAGGTATGTTTTGTGTAGATTGTTATTTAAAATATTGTGGACTGCAAAGAAATAATTTACTCAGCATTTCTACACTGGTTGACCAATATTTATTTTTTCATTCCTTATTTTAATGACAGGAATTTCAAAACAAATTGCCTGGACTTGAAAGCTTAGTCACATCAACTGACCCCTAAAGTACTACCCACCAAGTCAGAGGTAGAGTTATACCTCTGTGGCATCTGGCAGCAGCTAGAAAAAGAGATGCAGCTTGTTGTCATGATCAGACAGGTGAAAAGTTAAATGAAAAATGAGGCTGATTTAGGAAGGCGACTCATCAGGGAAAACTTGGCAGCAGATGGAGAGAGTCCTTACAGGTATCTTAACAATGTGTGACAGTGCAGTTTTTATATTCTTGATTCTTGAAGAGAAAGTGTAATTGTACTTCAGAGCCATGGAAAAAAGGAGATTCTAAGAGTTAACTTAGTCTCTTTAAGATGTCTATTGAAGGGTTAAACCCCACTTTTTCTGTTTGGTGGGTTTTTTCCTCTATTTCTAAAATAACACAAATATTCTTGTCACTTTACCACAGCCTTAGGCACTTATAACCTTTATGAGAGAACTCTATAGTCACGATCTGGTTTAAATCTCCCTTTTCCTCTTTTAATTCACACCAGGTATTGCACTAGTTTTTGGTAGTGTGGCACTGCAGTAGTGTCTTCTCTGAAGAGCTGATGGAAGTTTCCCTCATGTCTGGTGCCAGTCAGATCCAGGACAGACCCACCACCAATGGTGGAAGCACCTCTGAGGTGACAGATGTAAGAAGGGGGAAAAATTTCTTTCTGGGCAACAGCAGCAAGGGAGACGAGCAAGAATATGTGACAGGAACAGACCCCAAGGTCAGTGCAGAAGGAGGGGCAGGAAGTGCTTCAGGCTCCAGAGCTGAGATCCCCCTACAGCCCCTGGTGCAGCCCCTGGAGAGGCAGCTGTGCCCCTGCAGCCCAGGGAGGTCCATGGTAGAGCAGAGATCCACCTGCAGCCCCCAGAGGATCCCATGCTGGAGCAAGTGGAAACTAAAGGAGGTTGTGACCCCATGGGAAGCTCATGGGAATCACACTGGAGCAGTTGGTGGAGGACTGTCTCCTGTGGGAGGGAGCTGAGGCTGGAGCAGGGAAAGAGTGGGAGGAATCCTCCTCCTGAGGAAGGAGGAGCAGCAGGACAATGTGTGATGGACTGACCGCAGCCTCCACTCTCTGTGCTGCTGAGCTGCTGGAGGGGAGGAGTTTTTAAGAAAGATGTTTTTAAGATTTAGCTCTAATTTCTCATTACCTTACTCTGATTCTATTGGCAATAAATTGAGTTAAAGTCAAGTCTGTTTTGCCCATGATGGTAATTGGTGAGTGACCTCTCCCTGTCCTTATCTCCATCCTCAAGAATTTAGTTATATTTTTTTTTCCCTGCTGTGCTGAGGAGGGACAAAGCAATGTTGTCCAGCCAGGGTCAACCCTTCACAACTATTTTCAAGAGTGCTTCATTCTGGAAATTGCCTACTCACTAATGAGAATTGTTTTTCTGCTTTTTATTAAATCTTTCTTCCCATTCTCAAGTCCAGTCTGAAAGAAACTATTATATACATCATAATGTTTTGGTTTTAGCATTATTTTTTAACCAGCTTTCTGTTATTTTTTATGATTAATTTTTCATGTCTGCCTCCACAGACAGACAAAGAGTTGGATGAAGTTTTTTTGAGAGAGATTCCTTTTGGTCAGAAAAATGTTGATTTTATGAAATTGTCTATTTGTGAGGAAGCAAGGCTTTTAGTGAGCAATAATTCCAACCTTGAGTAGATTTGACTCTCATGTCATAGAAAGAGCAAGCACTCCACTGCAAAATATCAACCAGCCAAGCAGATAGCTAGAACCTGAGCCCAAGTTAGTTCTGTAAATAATAATAAAAAAAAGCATTAACCTTCTCTTTATAAATCAAATCAGCTTATTTCCCACAGGACTACTGGCTATTCTATTACATAGAGATTTATCATATCAAATAAATATAAATTTTTGCATACATAGATGCTCTAAGGTTCTAAACAAGAGAAGAATTGTAGGGAGAAGAAATACCTTGTATTAGAGCAGATCGCGAGCTTTAAGGTACATAAACTTTCTTCAGTTCTTTGCACTCCTGAAATGTGCTTGTTTTTGTTTTGTTTTGTTTGGGTTTTTTTTGTTTTGTTTGGTTTGTTTTTTTTTTTTCTAGCTATCGCATTTGGCTTAATAAAATATATTGTTTCTGTTGACAAAACTTCCCTTCTGGAAAAGTTTATCTCTTTCTAGTCTGCTGCAGCAAAAAGAAAACCCCAAATCCAACAAACTCAAAACCAATATCTCAAGCAAATGCTGCTTTTCAAGATATCTTCCCTTTTGAATTTGTGAAGACCTTCATCAAGCCTTTTTATTCTCAGCAGGAGAGGAGTTCAGAAACATTTCAGTTCTCTCTATGCCTCTGAACGGATGGTGTTTCAGATGTGAAATTAGATGAAAGGAGTTCAGTCTACTTCAAGGCTGTCAGAGCATGCAATAAACCCATTGCACACACTAGAGAATAGGCACACGCAACACCCAAAGCAGAAGTTTCATTCTCAGTAGCATGTTGCCTCAAAAGCCAGTGGGTTCTAATGGCCAAAGTCATCTTAAGTTCCCATTTCTCACATTTCCAGCCTATTATATACAGCTGAAATTACCAGAAATTGTAGATTTCTTCAAACAGAACCAGTTCTCAAATGAATAATTCTTCCATATTCCTTTCTGGGAGAAAACACACTTTCAGGGCTTGGGTACACAGGGAAGTTTCTAAAGGATTTATAAGGGATAGCACATACCTTCAAGAATGATCTTGTGGAGAACAAATTGGGGTCTGGGTACTCAGTGTGCCATATCCTTACTCTAGGTTGCCTCCTATGGCAACCTGAACACCATTAATTTGGAAGTAGATCCCTGCTGGAGCAAACGGCGCATGCCGAAAGTCAGTAGTAATTGAAGCCTGTGTGAAGCTGGCCACCGAGGAATATCAGCTTACGTTCTCCTAGTCATACTGTTCTGGCTTACATAACTTTTTCTGCAGGCTTGTGTGTCTGTTTTTAGTGCATGTACCCCAGAATACTGACAACAAAAAAACAGGCAGAAACTGGATGTTTGCAATCCTTGATCGAACCGTGCTGGGAGCTGAGAATGTGGCGCCTTGCCTTTTTGGTTCTGAGATTTTGCTCTTTCAGAGGAATGGTAGAAAGACATTATGGTCTGTAGGAAAATATCCCACAATTTAAAAAAATTACTGTAAGATACTTTGGATAGCTGGGATATAGCTGGCTTTGTTGACTGTTCATAAACACTGGTGTAAGGAGGGCTCAGATAGTCCTCAGTTTCTCCTGTTTCCTCCCCCTTCTCTCCCCAAATATCTAATCAAGAACAGCTTTCAAGAGGTCTATCTAATCAAGAGGTTCTACCTTTTTGCCTGAGTAGTAGCAGCACTCTTGTGTACAAACTTTGTAGCTCCATGATTTCCATAAGGAACGTCCTGTTTTGGATTTGCATCATTCCCAGTAGATTTATCTACCAATGGTGCCCATGCTCTTGACTTTTGGTGGTCAAAGCAATGGTTGAAGCAGAAGAAAGTATGAGGGAGGCTGAAGTGAGAACTTACCTCATCTTTCCTTGTGGGTTTGTTCATTGGGATGCAATATCTGCTCTGTTTTCTATTGACACTGCCCTCCAGAAAAACTGCTGCTATCTCCATCTCTTCTGTCTGCCAGCTGCTCAGGCTCAGTTTAGAAGTCCAGTTTTCTTTAGTTTAAAGTGCTCTGTGATCTGAAAGCAAAGCTTTGTGAGACTGCTTACCTTTCAGAGGGAAGAAAAAATAGACCATTAATATCTGATCAAGGAGTGCTGTACATAGTAGACAAGGAATAAGATGTAGATGAAAAAAAATAGTATAAATTTTGTGTTAGAGACTCAACAAAGTCATAAGGAGATGAATTTCAATATCACATCCTAGTGTTTCATGTTACTTTTTGTGAATATGTCTACAGACCTTTCAGACTAAGCATTAGGATTAAGGAACAGAATTACAGAAATTTTATTTGATAAAATATGATGAATCTAAAGTTTGTTGGTAAGTGGCAATCATAGAGAAACTACTCTCTATAGCTGATTAAGGTATATTATACCACCTGGCAAGTCCAGATGGTTTTATGCAATCATCTGTATCCTCCAAGAAATTTATGGACATGAAAACCTTCAGAGCAGCTTCCTGATAAGAGGAAAGGGAATGAACCAGGTACATTAGATACCAGAAACAGACAGCTGATTAGATCTGGTAAAACTTGGGGCATTTTTGGAACAGATTGCAGATTCCATTGGTAAGACCAAAATGTGGAAGGAATCCTGACAGAACTTATATCTGCAAAGGAAATTAGGCAGCAGCTTGGTAGGCACTACGCTGCTGCTTTCATCATCCTTTTAATCTAGTGGAACCTGCAAGAGAGGGTATGGTACCTCACCAGAATCAGCCCCATAAAGAGGAAGATGTCTGAGCCTACCAAATGCTGGGGGAAGGTACCTATGAAATCCATTTCACTCAGAAGGATTTGGATGCATACTGGGAGACTGGGTCAGGCTTGCAGCTGCAAGAGGAGGTGGTTGTAAAATTTTCTCACAGTGCTATGAGAATATGTGATTTTGATATTTTCCTGCCTCAGAGGATAGGAAGCAGTACCACCAGCAACCTGAACCACAGCCTTGTGCACCAACAGGAGAATTTTTCTCTTCTGTCTATAAAAACTGCTTCGCTTTAATAGAGTATTTTAATATTTAATGAGTTAGAGAAACATGAACAAGGCTATTGCCTTGTGAAGAGGTGTAACCTGTTGTGGGGGGGAAGAAAAAAGAGAAATTTTATTTATCTGTGTAGAAGATGTGTAATTTATATCACACAGTTTCTCTCTTTAATGTACATTAATAGTATCATCAAAGCGGAACAATCTGCTGGAGGGTTTCGGCAAATTCTGCAGGTAACCTTTATCTCAGTGATAAGAACAGTTGCCTAGAAGGTGAAAATTTCAATCCCTGAAGACAGACTGGGATAATAACCACAATCCTTATCCGGGCAAGTTCCCTTACTGCTGAGCTACTACAGAAGAAGAGAGATGACCTCCTCCTTCTGCAAGATTTTACCCCCCCTTTCCCTCAGGGTTTGACTTCAAAGCAAAGGGATGCTTTGAGACTGCACTGCAGAAGGCTGGACTGATTTCTGAAGACAGGGTAGGTGTCTATGACCAAACCTATTATAAAGAAACAGAGAGACTTCTCAACTCCTACTTAATTTTGTGAGTACTAAAATCACTGCATATTTCCCAGCCTGATAAGAAAATTTTCTGTGTGCTTGTGTCCTCCCTTAAGCAATTTCTCACTCTGGAGTGGTTATAGATTTACCTAAGCACCTTTGAAAAGTGGAGAGGCATGTCANTTAAAATCACTGCATATTTCCCAGCCTGATAAGAAAATTTTCTGTGTGCTTGTGTCCTCCCCTATGCAATTTCTCACTCTGGAGTGGTTATAGATTTACTAAGCACCTTTGAAAAGTGGAGAGGCATGTCACTCCCTTGCAGCTGGATCCAGCCATCTTCCTCAGCAAGTGCCAGGCACCTATCAGCAAGCAAAAGACCTCCAGAACTGAAATTCAGATTAAAAACATACAGCTGCCACAAGAGGTAAGGAGAGACTTTTCCTCACAGACATTTCACAAATGGCCTGTTAGGTGGAAAAATCGCCCATGGGAAGGCTTGGGGATCATAAAACCTATCTCAGCTGCAGTCTCCAAGGGCAGCCTAGTGCATAATTGATATTCAGGGAGATGATGCAGCATTTTCTAGCTAGCTTGCTTCTGGTAGGACAGAACTTCTCATGCTTTCAAGGTATGCTTTTTAAGCTGCATAGCAGCATTAAGTATAATGGCAGAATAAACTTCCACAGCATTTTAAAAAGTTAATACCAAACCTCATAATGAATTGCCTAAGGGGAATTTATACAGGAAAAAAAATACAAATAATGCAAACACTTTGGAGCTGCACACTCTGCATTTTAACTGGCATTTAATGTGACAAGGGAATTATTTGTTGTGATTTTTTTCTCCTTTTTTGAATGCAAATTTGAAGAACTACGCTTTATTCTTACCTCTGCATTGGATTCCTAGAAATTAAGAAGTCAATTTTTAGGTTTCCTTAATTTTTGAGAAATCTCTATCTGAAAACAAACTTTCTTTTGTTGTGGCTCTCTTGATAAAGAAAATCCAATAATATAGCAATGTATGTGTGTCCAAAACACACAGAGCTGATGTTAGGACTCCACAGGGCAGAACCAGAAGGAGGCTGCAACGTGAAATAGAATTCTAAAGTGCAGCTTCTTAGAAAGTCTAATTATTTCTCATTGTGGATTAGAGCCTCTAAAATAAGAAAGAGGGGTTAAGCAATATGTTGAGATAGGGGAGTTGTGGTAATATATCTATACTTATAAGGATAATAAATAAACAGGAAGTCTCTGTGGTGTTTCTGAAGCCTCTGAGTACCTGACAGTGCTCTTTGCCTAAGATAAGTCACAAGAGGAAAGAAAATATCTGAAAGTCTACTTTTGTGAAAAGACCTTGAGAAGGAAAATCTGTAGAGAGTTTGGGTATTCACAGGAAAAGTGAGCACCAGGAGCCCTATACTTATTCCATTCTTGCTGATGTTGGAGACTAATAATTGATAACTTCCTTAAATTAAGTCATGCAACATTCCTTCTCTATTTAACTACATTCTTAAGGAAACAGAATGAAACTGGAAAGGATCATAAAATGAAATGAACTGATCTTTTTCTTCAACTTGCACCAGGCCTGTACCTAGAGGAGCCTGAGGGAACTCTTGTAGTTCTCTACCCTTATTGAATCTATTGCTTTAGTTGTCCTACAGCCCTAGTGAAACCATGTCTTTCAGAGTCTACTATAAACCATAATCCTTTATTTAAAAATAAATAAACACATTTAAAAATAAGTTATTACAAAAGGGGAATAGTTGACTAGGTGTATACAGAACTGTTTTGAAAAAACACATTAAAGAAAATGAATGACTTGGAAAAATATTTGTTATGAATGTAAGTAATAAGTATGTAATAATAAATAGTAATAACTAAAAAAATGTTTTTATTGTATATCTTTACTTATAGCAAGCCCTATGCAGATAGATTTTGAGGCTCTTGCCTTTTGAAAATTTATAAAAATGATCCATGTTTTTTACTGAGGTACTTAGTTTTTCTTCTTATACTGCATACCTATGCAAAAAGGGCTGTTTTTCAGGCTTTCATGACTGCAGGCAATCCTTTCAGAAATTCTAGGCAAGATTTAAAGGATAAAAAACATATATTAATTTGCATAAATTAAATGATTGCTTGCTTGTTTGTGAACGCTGGAAATAAAGGCAACAATATCTGGTGAAGTCACCTCATCCAGTAGTAAATCCTGTTGACTAATCTCTTGTTTCAAAGATCAAAACACAAAACAATTTTATTGAGCTATAAAATTATTTCAGGAGGTTCCATTCAAATATGTGGCTTGTTGAAAACAAGAACTTCTGGAGCCTTCTCTCATTCTGGTTTCAGGAGTGCTTGAGGCACCAGAACATTAAGGAAAGTGACACCAATTCCACCATGGGATTTCCTTTGTTCCATCCCTGGAACTCTCCCTTGAGACGTTGTCCAGACTCCCAGTGCAGTCACTTGGGCCTTGTTCCTTGCAGTTTTATTTTGTTCTTTAGCAGTATGAGCTGTTTTATTTCCTCTCAGTGGGCCTGGACTGATGGTAAAGTCCTTGTGTCCTTGCTCGAACGACTTTTAATCTAAAGGCAGAGTGAACACAACAGTGGTAACCCATATCAAACAAAATGTCTGAGAAGAACAGATAATTAATCGTGTTTGGATAGAATTTGTGTGACTTTCTAAGATGCCCAGGGCCAGGTCATCCTCAGGTATAAATCCATTTACCATTAACTTCATCGAACTTGAAGCAGTTAATGGCAGATGGAAGTCCAAGCTATTTATACCTTTACAGGGAGTATGTTGCCACTGGATGAGAGTTATTCCAGCTCTGTGTTGGTAGAGGGTCTTGAGCAGTAGGGTCAGGCCACAGCTGAACCTCTGAGTAGTAGATAATATTTTATTTTAAATGAGTGCTCAGAACCTCAGACCTCAGCAGCAGTCAGATGGTGCAGCTCCTTGTCCACAGAGGTCAGATCCAGATGGATATCACATTGCTGGAGGCAGTTTATCGTGATTTCTGTTTTCCTTTTAGTAGTGCCACTTGGATAGAAATCCAGCCCTTATGGCAATGAATAAAACACTTGTATCACTTCAGATTTCTCTTGTATTTAAAAGTCTGCCCCATTCAGTTATTCATCTGAATAGAACATTTATTATGAATGGCCATTTTGTCCACTTCAGATCCTGAGAGAGCAAAGGAATATATATTATTGTTATAAAGCTGATGATCAGCATTTTAATAGGCTTTTCATAGCATTTCAATGAAAATTAATAATCTTGGTGTCATATTAGCCTAATTTTGAAGAATGACATGAAAAGAGTATTATCCTGGGTTAGCAAACATATGGTGTAAACAGCAATTACTATGGAGACATAACTGAGTTAGAGGTAAAGCATATTAGCTAAGTGCTTGCAGTCCACATAATTCACAAAAGGCTTATGGGCTCTCCAGCTAATATTGTTCCAAATCATCACCCAAAGAAATTGGGTTAAATTGTGTTAAAACAGGGAGTTAAAAAATGGCAGACAAACGGCTAGTAACTTCATACCAGAGAGTCATAAATATTTTGCTGCTGTTCTCTTTCTGGAGGTTTGCGTGTAAGCAGACATTTAGGCAGAATCTATGCTGCTGCTAAAGACAACAAAGGGAAGGTGGTGATTTTGTGTTTCCATGGTTCTGGGCTGCAGTGGTGGAAAAAACAGTTCCAGAGACAGGCTTGCTACAACCTTGAGCTGCAGCACAATTCTTTGGGAGATGCTGCAATGTGTTGGAAAAGATTTCTAGGGATTTTCTGTGGGAAAACCTCCCCTAGGCTGCTTTACAGGATTTAGATTATTTTTAAGGATGGGAGAAAGATTTTGATCGTTTAGCATGGTCTTCTTATCCCATGTATTTCACTGTATTTTTTCAAGACAAGATTGGACAAGGCAGTAGATAATCTCAACTAGGCTTCTGTTCCCACAAAGGATTCCCACAAAGAAATTATCTTTCAAGGTCCCTTCCAGAGTGTGGCCTATTCTATGATTCTAGTAGGGATATGAAAGGACACTTTCAAGAAAACTTTTGTTCATGAAATTTTGAAATAAAAGGGCCTGGACAGTGGCTGATAAAACTTCAGTTTTGGTTCCAAAAGAGACTGTCTGGGAAAAAAGGCCTCTTTGTTAATGTAGATGTGTCAATAACCAGAGCAGGTCCAATCTTGGATAGTTTTTGCGCACTGAGAGAGAGAAAGTGGACCATACCAAACATTGTTGACAACAGTTCTGGAGCAAAGAAGGTGAAGTGACCATAAAACATGCCCAGTCACAAGTGACAAATGCTTGAAGATCTCATTTTTTAAATGTAATTTGTGAAAAAGGGCAGATCCTCAGCTGATATGAACAGAGATGTGTGACTGGGCGAAATGGTTGTCAGGTGTGTTTTTCCTACTGCTCTAATCTTGAGAGAAATAATCTCCTTTTCATGACATGGCTTTCTTTGGCTACAGGAGGGGTACTAAGGTCGGACTGCATAGCTGTTTTCTTACTGAGTAAACTTGGTACAATTTGTACTAAGATTCATGCTTGATCCATGTACACATGGTCTCGTGCTTAAAATAAAATGGACCAGGATCCTGTCTCAGATCCTGAATACAAGAGGTGTGGCATGTCTAAGTCCTCTTTCCTCTTTTATCCAGAGCAGGATAAAAACCCCTCTTCTCCCCATTGGGTATAGTCCCTGTCCTGTGCCATTCCCCAAACCATGTCCTGCATAAGTCTGGAAGAGTGTTGATTGGCATGGGCCCAAACTACAAGTCAAGGCTAACAGCTGAGGAGAGTGGGCAGTCACAGCAGAGACACAGCAGGAGCCTTGCTGGTGCAGTTATGTTGGAAGGTGTTGTGCAGCCCAGTAAAGGCAGCCTATCAAACAATGTGTTAAAAACACGATCACTCCAATGACCCAGAGTTCCCTAGCACCTATGATTTCCCACGTGCCTGGGAATGTGCAGGGAGTCTTGACATGAGCTTTCAATCCTAATTTCACAGGGTGGTTTTACAGTGAATTGAATGAGTTTTCTCAGCACTTGGTAGGAGCTGTGGAAAATTGATCCCATGGATGCCACCGTCTTGCTGCAAGGCACCTTATGTTACTGCATGTTAGCATTTCCTTTAAAGTATAGAGGTAAAACCTGAATGCTGTTGACCTTATTGTGGTGGGATTCTAGGACAGAAAGATTTGTGTGCATGACTAAAAGAAAGGTTTTGGATGCCCCACCCCTGGAAGTGTTCAAGGCCAGGTTGGATAGGGCCCTGAGCAGCCTGATCTAGTGAGTGGTGTCCCTGTCCATAGCAGGAGGTTTGAAACTAGATGACCTTTAACATCCCTTCCAACCCAAAACATTCTATGACTGTGATTCTAAAAAGTTACTGATAAATAGCTCTTGATCAAACTTTCTACAAAGATACTTAGTGACAAACTGAAATTCCACAATTTTTCCAGACCCTCAGTCTAGGAGAGAGTCTTTGTATTTTCAACTTCAGGGAATGAGTTTTGACATGAGAGAAAAAAATAGTTATCATATTGTTCTGTGCCTGGAAGAGGCAAGAGTGAGAGCAAGTGGCAGAAGGACCAGCTAAATGGAGTGGCAGAAATATTACTCCAATAGCCATTGTCAAAGCTACGGCTCTGCCAGTAACACGGGTGTCATGCACCACGGACCTATGGGACACAGCTGGAATGTTCTAGTGTGAAGTCCAAGGTTCATTTTAAGGTATTCTGGTCTACCAGAACCCTTTAGTAATGAAAACAGGCGTTTCATGCTTCTGTAAAGAAGAAAAATAGATGATATTTTATATATATAATCCAAGAGATATAGAAGGTGTCCAGGAAACCTGTTCTGTTGTCAGCCTGAGGACATGTTCTGTGACTGGAAAAAATGAGCTGCAAGAGCCAACCCAAAATCCCAAAGAAAGCGAAGTAACCTTTCTACTTGCACTACCCCTCAGGTCAGGCTTGATATATACAAAGAAACCTTCACATCCCAAGGTAGTAGCCCAGTGAGTCATAGGAAGGATTTTGCTTTCATTTTGAGGGGAGACAGTGAAGAAACTTGAAAGACTGAACCAATGCCATGACTGGTGTAACATCTTCAATGGATTTGAAGCTGTACCTTTCTGAAACAGCTCATTTATTTTCACTTGTCTGTCGAGGACATCTCAGTGCATGTGAGCTGAGGGAAGATCTAATCCTCCATTGTCTTCTTGCAGTTTTTAACATGTACTACTTTGAAACAGCAGTAACCAGGGTAAGGCTAAAAACCTCACAGGTATTTGGTAACATTTTCTCATGGAATTTTCAGGCCTTAGTCTTGTAAAGAAACTAGAATTCAGACACAACTCTTTTTCTTTTTTTAAGTTGCTGGGCACTGTGTAATTTCAATGTGTTGTGGCATGAGAAATGTTGTTCTCTTTGCTTTTGCAAGCAGATTTAAAAGTTAAAGTTGATTTTAGGAGATGCTCTCCAAAACTCTATTTGTCTTAGAGATGTAGAAACGTTGTCTGGCTTCTGTCTTATGGTTCTTAAGGTATTATGTTCTTTTGGCTTGTCTCGAAGTTTACTTAGTTGTTAAGAAGTATGAGCATTTCACCTGGTTCCTGTGTTTATCTGAGTGCTAAGAAGGTATACACTTGGCAAACTAAAGGAAAAAGTATTATTTATTTAGTGGGTAGTTTGGCTAGGATAGCACTATTTTTTTTTTCCATAGTAGCTGCCATGCAGCTGTGGTTTGGATTCATGTTGGAAACAGTGTTGATAATACAGAGATATTTACATTACTGCTGAACAGTTCTTACATGGAGATGATGTCTTTTCTGCTCCTCACCCCACCCTACCAGTTAGGAGGCTGGGGGTACACAAGGAGTTGGGAGGGGACACAGCTGAGACAGCTGACCTCAATTGGCCCCAGGGATGCTTTGTACAATATTGCACCATGCTCAGCATATAGAGCTGAGGAAAGAAGAAAAGGAATGGGGAGACATTCAGAGTTATGACATTTGTCTCCCCAAGTCACAGTTATGCAGCTGTTCAGTCCAGGTAAAGGGCTGGATTAGCAGCCTGGATACACAAGAGGTGTTTACTGCTGGATTTAACTGGGAAGGGCAAGGAAGACAAGTCTCCATTAAGTTTTATCAATGTATGTACTATAGCTTCCAATACCCCAGGGACACAGCTGATTAAAAGAGAGTAAAAAAGACATATGCAGAGGACAGAGAAATGCTCTGTGAATCAGGTGAGTAACCATGTCTGTGGCCACCCTCCCTGGCCTCTTCCAGGGAGCTACATACAGAATGGTTGTTAGTTCTTCATTCATCTGTCTGAAGAACACCTCAAATGGGCAATACTTCCTAAGGTTTCTCAAAGGTTTTACTTTTGTTTCCTTGTCTGTCTGTGTTTTGAAGCTTGGTATTTTCTCTCATCCTTGCTGGAATAGATAGCTTTTTCTTTTGTGTATAGGAAGCAGTGCCCATGTTTTCTATCCCCTAGGAATGAGAGGAACTGAGAGCCCTCCAAATCATTTGGAGAATGCTTCTGACCCACGACGTGGCACTTCAGGGGTTAAGAGCACCCGTTTTATTTTGCTACTAGATTCCTTGCAGTTTTGAGTTGACACTGTAATCATGGTATTCTTTTTGTGGCTGTGAGGACACGGTGACAGGTCTTGATCTAGAAAAATTCACCCTGACATTACTATTTTGTAATAGAGATCTAAGAGGCAAGAAAGGACTTAATAGAAGATATACTGTATTATTGGAGATGTTCTACTCTGACTGAGGATCAGAAGATATGGGAATGAGTCCCCAGTGTTCTTGGAGCTGCTGAACAAAAAGAGGTCCTTTTGAAAATGCTACTGTTAGGGAACACCAGAGGATGTACAATAAAACTGTCTTCTTGTTTTGGTCTTATTTAAAGGTTTGTTTGGACTATAAAACCATGAGCAGTTGCCTTCTGCTCTGGATAAGAGTCAAGCTACCTGGGAATTATAAAAATTCTCTTTGTGTCCAAATACATAGCACTACTTGTTTTCTTTTTTCTCTCATTTGAGAATGAACTGCAAATGGTTAAAATTATGACCAAATGTAAGGGCAAATTCTACCCACAAACAGGAATGGAGGGTGCTGTGACTGTCATATTAATACGATGAGGGGAAGAAGGCCTATTTATCCTTCTTTCTAATCAAATCCTTAGATAAATTCTACTAATTTTAGTGAAAGGAGCCTTTGAATGCTGTTAGCATAGCTGTCTTTTGAAATATTGTCATTGTCTATCAGCACACCAACTCTACCTCAGGAGTAAAATTCTGTAAGGAGTTTCTTTGAGCTATGGGATCCCCTTGTTCCCCCAGTCAAGAATGGAGAGATCTTCTCAGGGTCACATTCTTTTTTTCCTTGTCAGGTCTTGCTCCACTGGGCAATTGAATTCTTTTCCACTTAAAGGAATAACAAAAGGATGGGATAGAGAATAGAGGTTAGTACAGGCACAAGCTCTCACCCAGCAAACTACAAGATGTCTTCCTGGGCAAGGATTCCAGCAAAACTAAAGAATGTCCAAAATTCTGAGTCAAATTCAAGCATTTTTTAAATATGATCCAAAAGATGATCTATTCTCAGACTTGCACCTGAATGTACTCAGCGGTGGATCCAAACTCTTCCAATCAAATAAATTGACATCTCCCAGCTGATTGCACATCTCACCTGAAACAAGTAGCTTGTGTTGTTTGTAGGCTGTATTTTAAAATGAAGAGCTTTGCACTGTGAGGAAAGATCATGAGTTCTAGTTAGTTTATTTTTTAAAAAGCTTGTCAAGGGAAGGCTCAGAGATATTTTCCAGTCAACAGTTTAGCCAAAATGATGCACAGAGCCATAAAGCACACACTCGGTGGGGGACAATTCAACCTCTGTTTGTTTTTATGAGTGCCTGTGGTACCAAAGGGTCTGTTTCTGTGCTGTAGCACTTCAACATGTTGCCTGTGCCTTGAAAAAGAGCAGTTGAATACAGAGTTCAACCCAGTAGCACACAGAGGTGGCTGTTCTGCTAGCCACTGAACAATAGCACAGTAGGAGATTGTCTTTCCTGTAAGGAGAGTATAGTTCAAACAACCCAGGCAAGAGAGATGAGGAGGGATTTAAAAGCAGTTTGCTAAAGACACCCAGCTAGTGGCAGGTCATAAAGAGAGTTTCTGGTGAGAAGACAATTTTTTAAGGTTTCAGGTATTCTCCAGTAGACACACCATGAAAATTTATAATTATGGATTCTGTGTTACAATAATTGCACCGTTGTTATTTACAGCAGCCTTTTTAATGAGACAGAAGTTGCTTCACATTGTCTTAGTGTGAACCTGTGTGGAACATTGGGAGGCTCTTTGAGGGTGGCAGTGACCTGCCCAAGGGACTCCACCGGAGGCATCAGGCCAGCGTCTGCTGAGAAGTGAGAATGAACTGCGTCCAACTTAGGCATTGAAAGGGTAGTGAGAAGGTGAAGGGGAATTAATAAAAAGCAGCATCTAATCATCTAGTTGGAAAAAGTGAACAAAAAACCTGCTTTATTCTGGAAAATGCAGAGTCTTTGCACTTTGTGGTGTAAAGTTAGTTTAAATCTTAGGTAGGGAAAATGATGCCATGGTGAATTTTTAAAGCAGTGAAGGTCAAACCAAAACTACTGTAACAGTAGTTTTTAACTTTCTTAAGATTATTTCTCTGCAAACTTTTGAAATATTTATTTAATACAACACTTATTTAAGACTGCTAGCTACTTAAATAGGAAAAAACCTTATACTTCTATGCAAGAATAGAATACAAAGATAAAAATAAAAATTTCCACCAGTGACAGTTGTACTCTGTTGTGTTAATGTCACCCATCTGTTTCAGCAAAACCTTTTCCTACCAGCAATTTAAAGTGCATTCATTGGAAAACAAACACAAACCCCTAAGCAGGATAATTCATCATCCTGTTACATTTTTGTCCATGGAAGATAGCCATGCCTTAAAGCTTCCACAGCTTAATGAACATTTTTCTTGTGGGTCTGGTAACAGCTTAAATCTCCTTGTAGTCATATAAATCTTGGTGCATTAAGATAAGGTGGAAAAGATCAAAATATGCTGCCAGAGAACTGGATAAAGCAATCTGAATAACTTTTGTATCATAATTTAAAATTTAAAATTACTTCCTGTATATTTTATATGAGTTCACTGGATTTGGTGGCATTGAGCTGACTCTGTTGGTATCAGCATCTTGGTTTAGCAGTGGTGAACATCAGACTACTTTCAGGATTCATATACAGATAACATACAGAACAAGATCTTACAAGGAAATTAAAGTCTTGTTTAAAGAATTTAATTTTGAAGCTTTCTCTCTGCACTGTGAACTAAATGCTACTTTAAAATTTTGTATCATGTGAAAATGCCTGCAGGGGAAGGGGAAAAAAGACATTGTTTTGTTGTATCCATAGGGGACATGAAGACTTGGATCATCAAGAAAAGCTTAAACTGAAAGACTGTAGATTTAGAATAGATTTTTATGAAAAAATTCTTTACCATGAGAATAGTGGAACAGGTTGCTTAGAGAAATTGAGTCTGTCCCATCCCTGTCTGTGTTCAAGGCTGGGTTGGATGGGGTTTTGAGTCACCTGGTCTAATGGAATGTGCCCCTGCCCATGCCATAGAGGGCTGTAACTAGATGATCTTTTAAGTCCTATCTGACTCAAACCATTCTGTGATTCATTCTATAATTCAACAATTCATCTGATTTGTAGTTCATTCACAAATACTTGAGAACAACTGACCAATCCAACTGATCATTCTCACTGAGGTCCTTTAAATTTTCTTCAGCTCACCCAAATTCTTTTGGAAAAGCGTCGCTCAAAAGTGCATATGAAGCTTAGGTAAAGTGTTACTAGGTCTGTGGAGGGAATTTCTCATAGGCACCTGTGAAACGCAGCAGAAGTCTCAGGGTAACCTGGATCCATCTGGCCTGCTTATCACCTTCATAACACTGCCAGTGCATGATGAGGTTTCTCAATGGCATGCATTTAAAAGAATAACAAGAAACAAAGCAATCTTCTAAATTACTTCTTTGTTTTCATTTGGAGCTTAATCGTGTTTCCAAGCCTTTCTATAATGACCTTGTAAAATCATTGACTGCTATTTTCCTTTTATTTTGATACGTGCTGCTTTTAAAATCTGAGTCAGGGCTCTATATTAGAACACCCTATTCAGTAAGAGCAGGGTAGATAATTTAATTTTACATTGGATTAATGTGATCTTCATGCTACCTTTCTGTTTTTATTTATAACTGAAAAATTAATTTCCTTTTGCCCTTCCTCTACCTTCTATGGCCAGAGAAGAGAAAAAGATTATAGAATTCTCTACCAACATTTTATTTCTCCGTAGTCACCAATATAGTTACAGTCCAATGCTGCAAACTTTCCTCCCTCTTTTCCTTACTCCATGTCCCTTACTTGCCTCTGCTGTAGAGTAAGTTTGTCATCTATCAGCTCAACAGCACCCAAAAGCCCACCACGCTGATTCTTCCTTGCAGCCCATTAGATTTGCCTCTTCTCTAAATGATCAGGATGCTACTTGTCTCTGGCTATTTCTGTCCATGAAGATGCTGTGAGCCTGTAGGTTGAAAGCTGTTGGTGCATAGTCAGATTTAAGATTTGCAAAGGGCAGTACTTCTTTATTTCTTAATTTTCAAGGCATTGTAAATGCCAGGATATGCAAATGTAGGACATGAAGCTTGGCAGAAACAATAGCTCTTAGAAAACCTCATTAGAGTACCTCCTGGTACTGGGGACAGAGCAGAACTATTCTTAAAAATACACTTTTGTTCAGAGGGCAATGCAGAGCAACAGCTTGTTTTCATTGTTCTCCATCACCCTCCAGAGCCCAGCTCTTTCCACTTAGAAGTACACAAAGAAACAGGCTTGGGAATAAATTCTGTTATGTTCCGTTTCCTGCATTGGCACTAACCTTCTGGCCCATCTGTCGAGAAACCACATAGGATGTGGAAAAGCTGGTTTCAGTTCCCTCCTCTGTCTGGGGAAATGTTAGCCTGATTCTTTTGAAGGGCACAGCAGGTTTTGTATTTTACAGGTACTTGTGAAAACTGTCTGGGCTTGAGTTGTTAAGGAAAGACATATAATGCCTTGAAAAGCTGATGGTGTGAATATGACTTCATATAGAATTGCAGAGTTACANCTTCATTATTCCACTCCATCAGGTATTCATAGACACTGAAAAGATGCCCCAGAGCCTTCTGTTTTACAGAAGCTGAACAGTCCCACCTCTCTTGGCCTCTCCTTGCATGGCAGGTGCTCCAATTCCTAAATGACTTTTACTAGATTCTCTCCAGTAAGTCTTTCTTGTATTGAGGACCCTAGCACTGGATCCTGCACTCCAGATGTCTCATCAGTGCTGAGTATCAGGGGAAAATCCCTTTCCTTCACTTCATGGAGGTGCTCTTCCTAAAGCGTCACATTAGGCTATTGATCTTTGCCACAACTGCCCAATTCTGGTTCATATTCAACATCTTGCCTCTGCAAAGCTGCATTTTCAGCCTGTTGTGTGTTGGCTCATTTCTCCAGATTGTTGAGGTCTCTCTGTATGGAAGCACAACCTTGCAGTGCATCAAATGCTCCTTCCATTTTTGAATCCCCTAAAAACCTGCTGTCCCATTTTATGGGTCATTTGTGAAGATGGTGAGCATTTTAGGCTCCAGTACTGGCCTTGCAGTGCATCAATAATGTGTGGCCTCCAGCAGATGCTGTCCTGATGACCATAACCTTTTCAGCCTGGCACTTGATAACAGTTTTCTGCCCACCTTGCTGTCGTTTTGTCTAGTTTATGCTTCATCTGTTTGTGACTAAGTTATGGGAGACTTTTTCTTTCTAGAATCAAAATGAAGAATATATACCACTCTCCATTTATCCACTAAGATACTTCCCTTCTTATGGAAGGCTCTTTTTCATCAGGCATGATTTTCCCTTCATAAATTTGTGCTGACAGCTCACAGTCATCTACTTGTGCTTAACAAATTTAGAAGTGTTCCATCACCTTCCCAAGGATCAAGTTGAGGCTCACTGTACTTCTCTGGATCCTCCTTCTTCCTGTTCTTGAAGATAGGATTGACATTTGCTTTCTGTCAGTCCTTAGGAAATCCCCCCAGTTGCCTGGACTACCATGGCAAGAGTAGCCTCACAATGTCGTCAAAGAGCTTCTCAGCTATCATCAGTTCCCACGAACTTATGTATGTCCAGTTTAAGTGTTACCTGACCTGTTTCCCATCCATCAAGGGTCTTGTCTCATGTAGACTTTTTATCTTGTCTCAGGGTCTGAGATTTCCAAAGTCCACTTCTACCAGTAAATACTGAAGCACGAAATTTCCATAATCATTCTTCTGCTGTTGATAGAGCTGTAGAAACTTTTCTTACTGTTCTTCTTGTCCCTTGCCAGATTCACCTCCAGGTAGGCTTTAGCTTTTCTCAGTCTTTACCTGTGGGTTTGGGCAGTATCTCTATATTCCTCCTGGTTGATCTGATGCTGCTTGTATGCGTCTTTTCTATGTTTAAGTTTAGTCAGAAGCTCTTTGTTCATGCATGCAGCCCTCCTGTTACATTTTGGACTAGGTCTTTGCATGTTGGGTTGGACCACTCTTGAGCTTGAAGAAGGCTTCAATAGGAATCTGCTCTCCACCATTCTTTTCTCCAGGACTGTACTGCCTGAGATTCTTCCAAGCGGATCTTAAGCATGCAGACTGGGATGAGCCACTGGGAAATCTCTAGGTGACTTAGGAATTACCTCAGGCAACCTCAAAAAGAAGAAGAAATCCTGTTTGCTGATAAACGCAAAGGAAAGCACAGGTCAGCTAATGGTTTTCTATAAAATGCCCTAACGCTCTGACATACTGGAATGATGAAGAGCAGGGAAACTCTAGGGGCTGCATAAATATGAGAAACATGAGTTTCACTTTATGAATTTCTGTAAGTGATCTACAATAGGATAGAATGATCTTTACTTTTCCTTGGGAATTTGTGTCTGCCATTTTGTTTTAAAATATTTCCACTTTAGAACATTTTTTTGTCTTTTTCTCCCACCAGAAAGCAAGATATTTGGGGTAGAAGTTCAAAATTGTCTGTGTGCATTTCTGCAAGCTTCTTTTCTTTATTACATCTCACATGGACAAAATGGATTATAGTTTTCCTTTAGAGTTGCTTGTCAGTTTTTAAACTAATCAAGAATGATAATTATTTTCTGAGTATACTCCAGGATGGACAGATATTATTGACTCATAAATAGTTGCAAATAAGAGAATGTGGCTCAACCAATTTTATAACTGAAAATTGTATGTTAGGGATTTTGGAGGAAATACTAGCAGAACATTCAACAGAATCTGAGAGACTATTATAAAGTCCCTGGCAAAGACTAATGATGATTAATGAGTGATCAAACTCCTGTTTAAGACTTCTTTAAGATAACAGGGCTTGTCTATGTGCACCTTGCTCCAGCTGCACCCTTCTATGCTCTCCTCACTCCAGTACCTTTCTGAGCTGGAGAAATATTATGCTTAGATATCCAAACTGAGGTGTAAAAAGGTCTGTGAGACTGGGCCTATTGACCCAAGAGTGGTCTACTGCTTCTCTATGTTCTCTTTTTCATTTGGATTTTTATTCACAGAAAACTCCTGGCTGCAAGACATCATGTAGCTCATATGCACATTGAACATGCAGTGGAAAAAGAATACATCATGTGTTTCCCCTTGCCCTGTGGCTGAAAATGGCTTAGTGGTACCTGGCTCTGTATGAACTGGTGGAAGTCTTTCAGAAAGTCTTGATCTTGCAACAGGAGGAGATGCCCAGCGGTCTCTGCATGGCACATTTATATCTTAGAGGACAGTTAGTGCTATTAGGTGAGTTTGTTATTCACGTAAGAAAATTTTCGTGATAAAATGAAGAAGCAAAGGTAGCTGAAGGAATTTCTACTCTGTCTGTTATCTACAGTCCATCGTTTCCTATGTTTTGTAGGATCTTTTCTACAATCTGCTATACATTGCAGCCCTCTGATCATGAAAGATAAAATTTTTTGCTGGTTTGAGCTACACTATAACTATCAGGAGAACAGCAGAGCTACCAGAGCTCAGTCAGGATGTCTGTGTTGTGCCATTTGGATGACAAAGATAATTCATATCAACTAGTCCCAGTCTTCTACTTCATGATGTTCACTTTATCAAAGCAAGTTACTCAGAGTTCAGACTCCTCTTCTGCATTGGGTGCATAGATCGAACCTCAGTGTATTACACAGTGAAATAAATTGGTATTCAGCTGCAGATCCTCTGCACAGTGGCAGAGACTTGTTGGCTGCCTTCCAAGGCAGGTTTCAAAAGGACTCTTGAACACATTGAAAATAGAAGAGACACTAGGAGGAATTATTTCTTAGTTAAGGATAAAAGAGACATGACTCTCAAAGTGATTTGAGGGTCTCTTATGGAGTATATGTCCCATTTCCGCTTCCACAAATGGTAATCTTAGGGTTTTTTCCCATTCTTTGCTCTTAATTCTCTCTTGCCTTTCAGTAAACCTTCCTCTTGCTCCTATCCAGACAGTATGGGCTGACTTATTTGGTGCCTTTTTAAGAGTGCAAAAGAATGGATGGTTGTGTCACTTGCCCATTATGACTGGGGATCTGGAAGACTGACACAATGTGTCATTTTGTTTTGAATTCAAGAACACTTTCCTGGTCTGGAACAGCAAGAAACACAAATTTCTCTGAGGAGAAATCACACTTAGAGAGTTGTATTTAATGTCCTGATGTCCAAGTGGACATTAGTGACAAATGGAAATCCTTGGGACTTTTTATTGGGATTGTGTTTTTTAATGTCCTTGTCATTGACATGAACAGTGGATTGAGGGCACCCTCAGCAGTTTTGCCAACACCACCAAGTTGTGTGATGCTGTTGACACACTGGAAAGAAAGGGTGCCATCCAGAGGGACCTGGACAGGCTTGAGAGGGCCTGTGTGAACCTCATGAAATTCAACAGTTTGACAGAACGCCAGGTGCAAGGTCCTGCATGTGGGTTGGGACCATCCCAAGCAAAACTGCAGGCTGGGTGGAGAAGGTGTGGAGAGACAGCCCTTGGGGCTGTTGGCTCATGAGAAGCTCAACATCTCCCAGCAATCTGCAACTGCAGCTCATGAAACAACCACGTCCTGAGCTGCACCAAGAGCAGTGCAGGCAGCAGGGTGAGGGAGGGGACTCTGCCCCTCTGCTCTGTGCTGGTGAGACCCCACCTGGAGTGCTGCATCCAGCTCTGGGGCCCCCAATGTAAGAAGGACATGGATCTGTTGGAGCAAGTCCAGAGGAGGCCAGGAAGATGCTCAGAGGGCTGGATAGCTTCTATTATCACAGGCTGAGAGAGTTGGGGCTGTTCAGCCCAGAGAAGAGAACTAACATCTTCCAGTACCTAGAGGGAATAGAAAAGAACTGGAGGGACTTTTGACAAGGGCATGAAGTGATAGCATATGGAGAAACGACCTTTAAACTAAAAGAGGTATGTTCAGATTAGATCTAAGGAAGAAATTCTTCACCATCAGGGTGGTGAGGCACTTGTGCACATTTCCCAGAGACATTGTGGATACCTCATCCCTGGAAATGTTCAAGGCCAGGTTGGATGGGGCTTTGAGCAACCTGCTCTAGTGGAAAGTGCCAGTGTTCATGTCAGGGGAGTTAGAAATAGATGACTTTAAGCTCCCCTCCAACCCAAACCATTCCATGATTTTGTAATTCTATGAGTTGATAGGAAGTGTTCTCCTGATCTCATGCAAAATAATTGTTAAATAATGGTAATGTGAATCATGTAAAAAAATACTTGTTTTTCTTTTTTTCTTAAAACCAGCACATAATATGACAAGATGCTTGCAAAACAAATGAGGCAGTTAAATGGGATTCCACCCTATGGAATTGCTGGAAGAGTGTTCACCGGAAGATTGGTGAACACTTCTGATCTGTGCAAATGCTCATTTGAAGAAGTCTTCTTTTAACCTGTGTGAAAAACTGCAGAGTTACCTGTCAGAGTCAATCAGAAGATCAGTTTTGACAGATGAAGTCTATCTAATTTTTGTCTTAATTTTCACAGTAAGTCCCCTCTTGTAATACCTTTGTATCAACTTGTCTGAGTCCTGTGTGCTTTGGGGGTCTGAATCTGTGTCATCTGAAAGGCAGGGTAATACTGCAGGTCTTGGACAAGCTTTCTTCATGGTAATCTCAAAAAAACCTGTGTAGGTTCCTGTTTCTGTCAGAAACAGCTGTAATTAACACCGAAGTTAATTAATGTGACTAAACAAAATGTCTCATTGCAGTCGTTAACAATATTTAAGAGATTTATGCACCATTTTAAATTCTAAATAGAAATATTTTCTCCTTAAAGAAAAAAACAAAACAAAACAAAAAAGCTATAGGAGACAACAAAAGTTAAAATTCTAGGGAAACCAAGAATTTAGGAAAGTTTATAAGCCAGATTAATACCAAGATGTGAAATGAAATTTTGAGAAGCTGGAAACATTAATTATAGTCCTATTTTCCTAGCAACACATGGTTTCTTCTCTAGATCCATGAAACACACTGGTGTGCATTTTATTTCTATTAGCTTTTATGTTGCTATCCTTGCTCTGGCATTGTCTGGCTGGTAGGAACAGCTAGCAAAGCTGTCCAGCATTTATTCCTCTTGGATAGGGATGAAAAGATTCAAATTTCACTAACACTAATCTGGATCCCTATGACTGATATTTAGGAAAAGGAATTTGTTTTCTTCTGGCTTTATTTACAAAACCCTTTTACATAAATGAACAGTTATTTTCTGCAACAATAGAAGATATCTTGGGCAAAAAGAAACTCCAAATATTTTGTGTGAGAAGGTAGGTGAGAACTGGATCACACTGCAGCGAGGAGAAGAGTGGGAAGGGACTTTGTCAATTTAAGTTAGATTGGTACATTTTTATATTCTTGTCAAAACCCCTTTTCTTCTGATTCTAATAGAGTCTGGCTTGTATTTACTTAGGTGCTTAAATCAGCTCTTCTGACTTAACTTGAGTCCTGTTAGGCATGTACACAACTGGCTGCAGGGAAAAGGGTGGAAACATCCAAATGGAAGTATCCAGGAGCCCATATGTTATGAACATCTGTGTCTTGACTAGAGTGAAATTTGTTGGTGCACCAAAGCACTTAAATAGGAGCCTAAATGTAATTTCCAGAGTCTAAAAGGGTGAAAAACCTTGATTTAATTTTATTGAGTTATTCCTTGGTGATAAAGAAACAGAAACTGCAAAAACTTGTTCCACTAAATTAAATTACTGTTTTTCACTGTTTGTAACTAGGCTCCAAGAGTCAGGGGACATCAGCAACATCATTGCAACATCAGCAAACCAGTTTGCCACGTCCCAAATTGTGCTCTGTCTGCTTCAGTCAGAGCAGCCCATGTGTATTATTTAGAAACATTTAGAACAGTTGATGGAGCAGGAGGAAGGGAGGTTCTGGTCTAATACATCTTGATGTGTGGTTTAAACTGCACCACAGCTGCTGCTCCTTCTTGCATTTAAAACAATGCAAAAATCCATGTCTGAATGCTCTGTAATGTAGTTCTCAATGGTCACTATTTGTCTTCACAAACTGGGTCAGCAAAAGAAAGGATTTTAGTTGTTTAGATTTTTTTTTTTTAATGTTTGCTTTACTAGTGAGGACAGGGGCAGAGAGAAGGTCAAGGCAATTTTTAAAAAATTTCCTCCTGTTCCTTTGTTTCTGTCCTAGTTACTTGGGAATGTAGCATTTGTGGTCTTCATGGCATTCCTGTCAAAGGCTTTAGCTCTTGAAATAGCCACAAGTCCAACATGGCCACATGCTGGGCTACTCTGCCATAGGGCAGGTCTGCTCATTGCACTCTGAATTGTGTTGCTGGATAGCACTGACTTCCCTTGCCTTGTGTACTGCCTCATGACAGACATTTCTCAGATGGGAGATTGCTGCCTTACGAGTTTCATGTTAGAGCTCCAGTTTCAATGTCTCTTTCTATCACTGGCAACAGAAATGGAGACACTTCCCAGCAGAAGTGGCCTAGTTCTTAAGAATGTGTCTGATGTTTGAGTGAAAGCCACTCTTCTCTGATTACAGTAACCTGCATTTAAGCATTTTGATTTCCCATTGTGGGGACCACAATGCCCTGGGGCAGTGGTTAAAGCAGTCCCCCATTTCTGTTTGTCCACAAACTCATTGGAGGGGGCACTCAGCTGCCCAAGAGCAGTGTCTGTAGCACTCCAGAGCATCTCCTGTATCTTGCAGCAGTGCCCAGGCTGGGTACCCCACAGTGGTTTCCTACTGTAAGAAAACTAAAAGCACTCCTACAAGCCCATAGAGGGTAAAGCGAGAGATAGCAAAATATTTGCATACAGGGCATGGATAAATGCAGAGATAAATGGAGATTTATTGTTACTGGAATACTTCTTTCATCTCCTTGGATTTGCTATCACTCCAAATCAACCTCAGTTTCTGTGACCAAGAGAATGTACGGGCAGCAATCAACCACAAAACCTCTTTTATGAGGGAGGGATGGAGACAGCAGGGGATGGTTGCCGAATCTCTGTATGGCCTAAACGTTATGTTTAATTTCTGCTTACACATTACCTAAGGTGTGCTCAGATGTGCGTGATGGACTCATCTGAGCTTACAAGCCCATCTAAGAGCCCTGTACATGCTTCCACCACCAGCTTTCTTATAGGTGTAAGCCAGAAAGACTGTTTGACCATCCTTGGCCATTTTCAGGCATTGATTTGGGGTGACAACAGAGAGCTGATGTTGCAATCAAATGGTTTTGAAACTGCAGCTTTTATTTGCTTTTGCCATAGGTGGATGGACTTGTTTTAAAGGTTTCAGTTACCTCCCAGATGTCTTTCAGAAATGAAAGAAACAGAGCTTTGAATCTTTGGTGAATCTGGTGGGAAGAACTACCTGCAATTGAAGGATAAACTAAGTATGCTTTTCCTGAGTAAAGGTCATTTTTGATGGCCTGTAAAAAATAAAATGGATATCTTTGATATGCTGAGAATATACAAGACAGTTAAACACTGATTCCTTGCAGTTCCAGGCAGTTGCTACTCTACTACATATAAGAACTTCTCTCTGTCAGAGTTGATAAAAGAAAAAAAGTATTTTGGAGTTAATTAAAATATGTCAAATCATAAAAATACTTCCAGAGAATAGTATCATGAGAAATTAGACTCACTGCTTCTGTAAATAGTAAAGCAATGACTATTTAATGATTCACAGGTTTAATTACAGAGAAGATGACATCTTTATTATAACAGAATAAAAGTAATTATGTATCACAGGAGCTGGACTGAACTGTGCTCAGTCCTGCGTTCTCGGCGCGCAGCTGTGCAGAGCAGGTTGTCAAACACCCACAAGTCTGTGACAGTCTGCTTTTGTTTCGCAGTCAGCTGAGCATCTGTGAGAAATGGTATCCCTCCCGTGGCAGAGCAGTGTTTAATTGACCACAGCTAAAAAATTGGCAGGGAGGATTTTAGCAGTCATGGTCTGAGACAAGAGATTTCATATGATTGTATAGACAACAGAAGATGCATGCTGATGGACTACATATCTTTTGCATAAATAATGCTTGTTTTTCAATAATGAAAAGTTAAAAAAATATAAATATTTTAATCCTTTGTAATATATAGAATTTTATTTGTGTGAAACATACCAACACCAAGTGAGCATCTTCTTAATAAGATTATTCAAGCCTCCTGCACAATGCATTTTCAAGGCAAGTGGAATAAGAGGAACCCTTCAGAAACACACAAAGTAGTCAGGGACAATTTTTAAGGGGAAGTAAAAAATGACAAATGTACTTTTCCAGTTTTTGTTGCTGTTATTTTTAGTTCAATCTTTTTTTATTACTATTATTTTGTTCTACCTCCATTGTCTCAATGCCAAGAGAAAATGTGTCACTATGTTCACCTATCTTATACTTCAATAAGTAATTTTTGCATGTGCATAACCTAGCTGAAATCAAGAAGAAAAAAAAAAAGTATTGAAAGAAGGCAGAGAGAGAAGAAGGGTTCAGGGAACAAGAATCTATCTAGGCAAACTTGCCTCAGGATTACCAGTTTGTCACTAAGACTGTGATTCAGGTCCTGGCTCAGCAGGTGTCTGTATGAAATCTTATCTGGCCAGGTCTAGCAACTCTTTGGATCCCAGCCAGAACCTTCTGTTTGATGTGATGACAAGATGTTAAGAGTAGAACTACAGTACCAAGTGGTGAGAGAAAGTGAGACAGAATGAGCGTTTGACCACCAAGACTGGTTTATTCTCTAAACAAGTACCTCTGTTTGGTCTGTATGATTCCTCTATACAGATAGGTATGGTGTGGTCTTTTCTCCCTGCAGTCAGGATGATCCAGCTAGTCCTGGTTCCAGAAGGAAGGATGAGGATGCATTCATGCTGGAGTTCATCCTTCTATTTTTGGTACATCTTCTCCTGCTCTTGTAGTGATACTTATGTGACTGCCATCACGGGTCAGAGCACCTCAACTTCACTCTAAACTGGCTTCAGCCTTCATGAGCTACATTCAAGATACTATTATTCAAGAGTCTGTATGTAGGAGTTTTCTTGTCTCTTTAGAGAACCATAGACATACTGAATATTTTAAGTTGCCAGATGAGAATTCTTGGTGCTCTGGTCCACCTTTCCCCCCTAGAAGTAAGGCCAAATCTCACTTAATAATAATCTTCTTATATGCTTATGGGACTGAAGGTCTTCTTTGTATGCTTGTGATATGATGTAAAGGTGAGATAATGTACAAAAAATGTCCAATTATAGAATTCAAATACAAATTCATATACGTCATGAATGGATGAGTCTGTGAATGAATCAGTCTCTTACACTATCCAGAGGATGAGAACTTGAGAGATGTAACGTCTCTTCATCTTTCTGTCACTGTCTCTGCAACTGACTTTGGGCAACTTTCATCATTTTCATATCTTGTTTATGAAAAAAATTATGTTTCCTTTGTCAAGGCCTCCATGATGTATAAATTAAGGGACCTGTGCAATAACAAACCTTGTTTTGGTTTTCTGAGACTATAGCACAGGTGTAGCTCACAACAAAAGTACTGTGGTAGAATCTGCAGTGCACTGAGTGTATTCTACAAGTGAAGTGTTTGCCCTGGGAGGTAAATGACAGATAAGAGGAAGACATATTTTTCTTCCTAAAATCACAGAAAATACGGCAGGATAGCTCCATAAAACTTTCTTTTATTTTACCCATCAGCCCAAATAATCACTATGTGGTCTATTTGACTAAGTTTATTTAAAATGTCTTTCAGGAAACCCTCAATTTCACAGGTTTCTTAGGCAATTTTTTTCTAATATTTTACTGTCTTAGCTGTTAACAAACTTTTCCTATTGTCAGATTAAAATTTTCCTCTTTGTGGGTTTTAGACCTTGACAATTTTCCCAGTCTCAATGCACTTGAAACATTTGTTTCCTTCTTCTTTGCAAATACCATTCATATATTTTAAAACTACTCCTGTGAGATTCTTCTGCTTTTTCTTCTTTACATCAAAAATCTCAATATCTTCACCTTTTCCTCTTGATACACATTCTACCATCCTCTAGTTATTACCTCTGTTGCTTTTCTATGGACTTTGAGTGGCACATTGTGGTGCCTAAAACTGCACAAACAACCCCTGTTGAGAACTTTAATAAGTTACAGAGAGCAGAAAGATTACTTCATGTGCCCTGCAAATTATTTTGTTGGCTTTTGTGTGACTTGTGCTTCTTTAAGATTTCTGCAGCACTGAAGAACTGTTTCTTGAGCAGTTTTTCCCCACTGAGTACTTGTAAAGTTAATCATTCTTATAAGAGTGAAATATTTTTCTGAATTTTGTTCTACGTTGTTGGGCTACTTTTTCAGTTTATCAGGGTCACATAGAATTTAAGTCCCAGTTCCTTCCATTTTTATCAGCTGAAAGTTCAATCTCTGCGTATACTAATGACAAGGATGGTAGGGCAGAAATATGGTTAGTACTGGGTCATGGACAGATTCCTGAAGGAACTGCACTTGATAAATCTGTCAAGTGTAAGTACTGGTGTAACTTCCTGGTAATTACACTCTGACTGTGGTTCACAATGAGTCTTCTGTGTGACAAGAATTTCTCAAGGTCATTTTGCCTTAACTCGCCCTTTGAGAATGTTGTGGAAGATAATACGGCAAGCCTTGTTGCTGCTGCTCTATCTACAGGGTACTCTATTACAGGCTGGATTCACCTAATATAATTTTTCTTTATGAGTCATTTGTATTTTTTACATACTGAAGTTTGTTACCTGACTCTTAAGGGGTGATATCGTCTCGCTCCAGGACAAAAAAGTGTGTTTCTTCTTCCATTATAAGATAATTTAATTGTAAGCCCATTTTCATTGTCTTTGTAGTATGTGTTTTCCTCAGACCACAGTCTGGACATTCCTTCAATAGTCTAAAACCTCTGAACACTAGGAACTAATTTTCCTTCTACACTACTTTGTATAATAGGATCTGTTGTATTAACCTTTTTGAATAAAACCCGGATTGATCTTGATATTGAAGAGATACAGACAAACAGACATCCAGGTGAAATCCATCTGGGAGCTGTTAATTTCCCTTGTAGAGCAAGATAAAATAGTAAATCAAATTCAACCCTGTTCTAAATTCTGTGGATTTCAACACATTTTAAAAAAATAACAGTTTTTCCCCAGGTTTGCATTTAGTAAAAACAGCAGATCATGTAATTGTAACCAGGAAAAATAAACATTTTAGAAGGTCTGTTCTGTAAGGGAAATACATAATGACTTTGGACCTCCTGCAGCTGGAAATAGTGTTGAGCTAAAGTCTTCTGGATGATGGGGTCAAGTGCACCTTCAGTCTCTTCAGAGACAAGACCAAGTGGGGCTGGAGTGCTGATCTGATGGAAGACGGGAAGGCTCTGCAGAGGAATCTGCACAAGTTGAACTGATGTTCAGAAGCCAATTGTATGAGATTCAGCAAGGTCAAGTGCCCAGTCCTGCACTTGGGTCACAACAACCCCATGCAGTGCTACTGGTCTGGGACAGAGCTGCTGGGAAGATTTCCAGGTGGAAAAGGATCTAGGAGTGCTGGTCAGCAGCAGTTGAGCATGAGCCAGTGTGTGCCCAGATGGCCAAGAAGGCCAGTGGCACCCTGGCCTGGCTCAGCAATGGTGTGGGCAGCAGGAGCAGGGCAGTGACCGTCCCCCTGTCCTGGGCACTGGGGAGGCCACAGCTCCCATGCTGTGCTCAGTTCTGGGCCCCTCACTGCAAGAGAGACCCTGAGGGGCTGGAGCATGTCCAGAGAAGGGCAGCAGGGCTGGGGAAGGGTCTGGGGCACCAGTCTGATGAGAAGCAGCTGCTGGGGCTGTTTACCCTGGAGAAGAGGAGGGTCAGAGAGGATCTTACTGCTATCTAAAATGAAAAGAGGTTGTAGCCAGCTGGGGGTCTGCCTCTTCTCCCAGAAAACCAGTGACAAAATATGAGGAAAGGTCCTTAGGTTGTGTTCCCTTAGGGGAGGTTCAAGTTGGATGTTAGGAAAAAATTTTCAACCAAAAGGGTGGTTGAGTACAGGAACAGGCTGCCCAGGGAAAGATCACTGTCCCTTGAAGTGTTAAAAAAGACACGTAGTTACGATATTCATGGTCATGGTTTGGTAGTGGACACAGAAATGTTTGTTTAGTGGTTGGACTTGATAATCCTAGAGGTCTTTTCTAACCTTAAATATTCTATCATTCTATTACTTATTTTGGTCTTTCATTTGGGGAAATAAATTGATCAAGCCATATCTTTTTTGCATTTTCCCTAGATATTTTATGCTCTACTATGTCATCTAGGTCTTTACTTAATGTATGAGATCTCTGTTAGCAAGAGAAATGCTGCTAAATGTCCATATATCGCCCATATTTGTATGCTAACAAATTAGCATACAGCCTAAGTTGGATTTTCACTTGCAACATCTTACTACTGAGGCACAGGCAGACTTTGACAAATCACAGAACTGATAAGGATGGGAGGACCACAGTGGGTCATCTGGTCCAAACTCCCTGCTCAAGCATCATCTTCCAAGAATACATGGGATAGAACTGCATCCAAATGGTTCTTGAATTTTTTTCAGTGAGGGAGATTCCACAACCTCTCTGGACAATCTGTTCCAGTATGTGGTCAGCCACACAGTAAATAAGTTTTTCCTCAAAACCAGAAGGAACTTCATCTGCATCAGGTATCAGACACTCCTGCCAGCTTTATCAGAGAACTTGCTGAGGAGGCATCTACCCCTTCACCCAAGTCATTGATGAGTAATTAAACAATACTGAACCTTGGGACATACCACTAGTGACAGGCCTCCAAGCAGACCCTGTGCCACCCTCTAGGATCTGCTGTTCAGCCAGTTCTCAATCCTCCTCATTGTCTGCTCATCCACGGGTTCTCAGTTTGCCTACGAGGATGTTGTGAGAGACAGTGTTGAAAGCCTTGCTGAAGTAGAGGCAGACAATATCCACCCGTAATCCACATTAAAGCTCCAATTGTGAAGCAGTGAATTTGTGCGCCTTTGTTTGTAGAAGACTATCTGTGCCAGTGACTGAATTTCCTCTAAGGAGTGCCATGGAAATCTTCCAGAAGCTCGGTTAACATATTCACAAGAATGTTTGGAGTGGAAGTATCTCCCTAATCATCTTGAAGTTTAATTTCCCATAGCCTGCTCAGATAATTTTCAGCTATTGCCTGTAGGAAAGGGAAGCAATATGACACATTTTTTAATGATAAATCTCGTAAGACTGCAGGTCATTATTCCTACAGTTCTTCAACTCTGGTACGTTTGTGTGCAATCCACTAACAGTAAACAGGATGTTTGTGAGATCAATAACAGCAGGTTGTCTGACTGTTGGTTATAAAAAGACATCTTAAATAGTAGCATATTTAAAAAAAAAAACCCTGCACAAACAATTTCTTGTGCTATTGGGTTTTTTTTTTTCCTTTATGCTTACTAATCTCTGTTATGTAAAAAAATGTATATGAAGATTTCATCCTAAGGCAATTTGATATCTTTTTGGATTTAATAGCTAAAACCTCACAGTAAACAAATCCTACCAGAGGACAATCAAGTGCAGACAAGATTCAGAGGCAAAGAGAGGCATTCAAAAATTTTGGAAACATAAACAAAGTTTCTCCTCTTGCAATTACAAAGGAAAAAAAATATAAAGAAACACACATTTACTTTCTCAATTGTTTAGGATTTCTTAGAATATTTTCTTTGCCTCTTTCTCCTTTCAGAAGTAGCCAAAATTGTTTGTGCAGCATTATTTTAAAGCCAGAAAGTGTATCCCTGTGGTCAAATCCATCATACTATTCTAAAAAATGGTCCTAGAAATAACAGATAGGTAATTTCCACGCCAGAAGGTACTAGAGAGCTTAATACATTTAGATTTGGATTTTTGGCCACACACTTCAGTTCTGTAGCTCAGATTATAAAAATGTCATCATTTAGACAACTTAAATTTTTTTTTCTACTTTGGTTTTAGAGCTGTGGGCTCTTCAGGCTGCTTTTCTCACAGAGTGAATACTCTTGGTAGCATCTGTGACTGGCATTCATTTTTCCTGTATAAAGCTCCTTTTCAATACTTATATGGAAATACAGGTCCTCAACCATGGAGCAGACAAGTACTCTCTTACATTCCATACCTATTAGTGGAGACTAAATTCAGTCTGTACTGGTGGCTTAACTTAAATATATGCTCATTTGCCTGAGTAACAGATGTCTTTTTCAATCACAGCCTCTGAAAGATCATTTTACATAAAAAAGAATTTTGTATATGTTTGAGAGCAAATGTTCCTCTGTCTTTGTCTGATAAATTCATTAGCATATGTTTTTCTAAACTACAAATATTAACATAATTTGTTTGAACTTATTTAGTTTATATCCCAACTAATTTTGAATATCAATTATGGCACAAAAATGGGATATATACTCACATAATGTGTTGCTCTTGCATAGAACTTGTAATACCACAGAAGCAGAACGCTGATGATTCACCAATGCAAGAAAGAATCTAGTTTTGGAAAAATTCTACAATATGTCTGCAATTCCATAATTTAAATATTTTTTGAAGGAAGCAAGATGTTTAAGTGGATAAACACATTCTGTGTGCTTGTGTGAGATCATGCTGGTTATCTCCTGCAAGCTAGTACAGAAATAATCCTGAGTATTGAGGCTGACAGAGTATCAAGAGATTCAGACAGAGCAAGCATGGATTCATCTCTGTACTGCCTTTGTCATTTGGCCACAGTGGTGGGATGCTAGAGAAACACATTTTCACCCAGGCTGGTTATATTTCAACCATTAGCAATTTGAGGACAGAGTGAGACAAGTCAGTATTTGGAAGTCCAAATACTCCCCTTTGGAAACATCAGTGCTTGAGGAAGGTTGATAAGGTAAAAGGCCAGAGTGGGTGGGAGACCATGTACTTGAGAATTATCTTAGGTGGAGGTGACTTCTCCAGCCAGCTGAGCTTTGAAGTGCTAGAAGAGCCTTTCAGTCAGAGGAGAGCTATTTACACAAGAGTTGCTCAGAACAGTGTGTGAGATTTTCAGCCAGGATAAACTTGCCAACCTCTCATTCCCTGTGGAGCCAGCAGGAGATACAGCTTGTGACAGAGGTGTGGAAACTGTTTTGGAAAATTTGCTTTATCTTTTTCACTAGAGAGATGACTCTTTTCCATAGCTTGAAATAGCCTATTTTCCAACTTATATTGGCTTCATGTCTCCATTAAAAATGAAAACTTTAAATTAATTAATTTAGATTTTTTTTTGTTGTGATCAGTCTTGCTCTGGTGTGAAGCTAGACTTCTAAGCACAAAATATGTCTCAAAATGCCAACCAGGATATCCCTGGCCACCTGCGCCAGATTTAATAGCAGCTCTGCTGCATGTTAAACCACTTCATTCAAAACTGCTCTGTTCAAGGTCCAGCACAAGCTGGAATGTGCAAACAAGAATATCCTAAAAGGTCAGAATGTTTTGGGTTAAATGTGTTCATGGGCTTTGGCACTGGACAAGGATGACCAGATAATTGTCCATTAGTTATCAGGGCAGGGTCCTTCCTGAGACGCAATAAACAACCCCCTACACCCCTGTTTTTCCAGCACCAAACCTTATGTGGGTAGTCAACCTGCATTTCTGCAAGAAGGCTTTGCTATGAACAAATTCCTGAGTTTATATATGGGTGCAATCCAGTTATACATCCCCAAACCTCAGGAATACCCACATGGTATTTTAATAAACTATGTCTTAGCAGCAGAGTTTGCAGTGTGAAACACTCTGCTAAACCCAGCCACTATCTTTGCATGACTTTGCAAATCTTCATCTTGCTAGGTTCACTCCCCCATGTTGGTAGAACTTCTCAGGACATACCTGAAGCACCTCTTGAGTGCTGAAACTTGGGTATGAATATTTATTTGTGTGTTCTCCATGGAAGGAGGAGTATCAGATGTCCTTGGGAGACTTTGTCTACACTTTAAAACAGGCATATGCCAGCTGAAATAAACAGTGAGACCTCTATCCTACATCCCTTCTAAGTGTTTTCTGACATTAAACCTGACTTAAAACTTCAACAGACTCCAGTGAGATGGCTTGGCATATGGAGGAAAGTGGGACAAGAAGTTAGATTCAATTTTAAGCTTTAGGTAACTCTGTAGGGTGACAACTTGTGTAGCTTCAGATAATTTTCATTGTCATAAAAATTCAGCTATGTAAGCAAGTTTGTACCAGAATTTTTCCTGTTGTGTTTAAGCTACTGGATTCTGTCAAGGAGGTTACTTTGTATCCCTATAAAATCCTACAACGGCAGAGCTTCGTAGCTTGAAATTGCAAGGCAACTATTGCCTAATGAAAAAATTAAATTGCTATTCTATACTAAATCAGCATATGAGTTTCTATTATGAGACAAAAAAATATTTAGCAGTCTGCTGATTACTTTTAATTAAGGAATTGATGAAAAAATAACCTAGAAATGAAAACTTCACAGTTCGCCGCATAAGAGAAGTTGCAAAATTCTACCCTTTAATGCTATTCAGGATTGAGCATCACCAGAAACATTCTCCAGAGACCAGACCTTGCACTGCTCTTTTGCTCAAAAAGCGCCTGGGACTTGTCAATAAATAGGATTTCTGTTTGCTGACATATTAGGCTCTACTTCTTTGTATTTCAATTTTTTTTTTTTGGAGTTTAGCTAAAAGAAAGCTTCTATTTGAGTGCCAGAAATTAGAAATTGCTTATTTCTTTGTAAGATCCTTGTGACAGACTGGATTCATCTGTCAAGAAATAATGTCAGGTAAAAATTGGAATAACAGTCAGGTTAGAATTCTCAAAAATAATTATTCTCCCACCTAAGTTTTAACTGAAAAGGCTACTTGGCTTTTAGAAAGCAAAAAAATTGTGAGAATTACCATAACGTATCCAGAAGAAACGAGATTCTCGGCCTTGGACAAACAGAGACAATTTTTTCTGGGTAGAATTAGAGTGACTTTTAAAAGCAATTTTTCATCCATTGTCTTCAGTATTTGGCAAGTATGAATCAACATTTATTCCACACAGGGAAACTAAGGCATAGAGTACTAATTATCCACAACAGTGGATTCATTATCTGAATCCAACATTGCTATTAAGCTCATGTGGTTTTGAGCAACTCAGCAGCTCTTCTGACTTAAGTGGGTTTGCTACCATGCCTGCAGAAGAGTTGCTCGTATCATGATTTAACAGGAGCTGATAATAGAGATCAAGATACTCAGTTCTCAGTCAGGAAGTTGGAATGGATGTAGGTGGTGTTCACCTTACCTTCCTGTGAATGCCTATATCTGAACTACTCATCCTCTACTCCTCCTCTCCTAGAAGAAACGGGCACTTCTAGGGCACAATTTGTCTGAATTTTTGTGGTGGGTCAACCTTGGCTGGCCACCAGATGCCCACTAACCCACTCTCTTAGTCCCTCTCCTCAGCAGGGCAGGAGAGAAAATGAGGTGAAAAGCTCATGAGTCAAGATAAAATTCATTTAATAAATAAAAACAAAGACCAAATGTGGAAGCAGAAAAAAGCTAACTGAATTACTTCTCTACTTCCCATCAACAGAATATTTCCATCCCCCTCCTGGGAAGTATGGTCTTGGTATGTGCAGTGGTTGCTTTGGAAGACAAATGCCCTAGTAATGAATGACTCCTCCCACCACCTCCCTCCTTTTTCCTAGCTTTTAATTCTGAGCAGAAATATGGCATGGAATCCCTTTGGCTAGTTTGGATCAGCTGACCATGTTCCCTCCCAGCCCCTTGCCTCCCTCCAGATTACTGTGCTTGGAGTCAGTGGTGGTTGGATTGTCATCTTGTTACTGTGAGATCACTGCTCAGCAGCAGCCAAAGCACTGGTGTGTTATTTTCTTCAGGATGAGATGGACCTTATCCTGAGAGTGCCTTTCTCACTGTGGACTGCAAAGCAGAAGGTTAGTTGGGATGCAGACTACCCAGAGCTTTCTCCTCTTTTACTTTGGATTTAGGAGATTTCTAACCCACTAGACCTGTGTTGTATGGGATCAATTTCTAAATAAATACTTTTATGAGAAGTTAGGAATCGAGAAAAGTTTTATGGTTGTTTGTAATCAGAAATGTGTCACAGGTTATTAACCTGACTGAAAACACAGAAATAATCTTTGCAGCTGCAAGTGCCTATAACAAGAGTGCAAGGACTTTTCCATCTGCTGGACTTGATGAAGGTTGTTGCAATCACCATGTTCTGCAATTATCACTTGACAAAGGCAGATTAATACTTACAGTGGATGCTATTAATGCATGCTTAACAAGATGAATACTCTTGCTAATGAATCCCAGTAGTCTCAGACATCAGAGAATGGTTTCTGTGTGTGCATGTGCATGTGAAAGCAAAAGCAAAGCACCAGGGGTTATTGGAAAGCTATTATCAACCCTCTGAAAGCTGTAAATCAAAGACAAATAAAACAGCTTCCAGTTGGTCTTCTAAGTCTGGAAGTTCTACTACTAATAGGTATTTAGTGTTTGGGCTGACATATATAAAGTTCAATTTCTGCAGACACTGATACTGTAGTAAGGCAAGGTGGCCAAGGACACATGGGGTTGTCATTGCCAGTAAGAGGCCACAGACTGCAAGAATATATTCTGGCATAAATTCCATTTTGCATGCAGCTTTGGCAAGCAGTTGGCCATTTAAAGTCCAGGAAACTTAGGAAAGTTCAGGTGTCTACAGTTTAACCAGATGCCTTATGTGCCACCCTGAACCCTCAGTGGGGAATTATTTCTATCTAGTTTAACTGAATTGTATGATCATGGTTTGCCATGGTATATATGGTAAAAATTGGCCTTACCATATACAGAAAACCTTAGCCAATTACCATGAGTAGAGAAAAATGACCTTGAGTGAGCATAATATTATATTGTGGAATAACAGCCATGTGAAAATGACCTCAGAACCCCCAAAACAAAGTACTGAAAGAAGAAACCAGCACCCTTAACATCAGCCTGCTTGTGATGGTTCCCACCAAGCTAAGAATCATGTCATAAGGCAGCAAATCTCATTAATTATCATAAGGTAACAAGTAAAGTCAGAGAACCCAAAGGAATGGGGGCAGAGCTCTCTGGGATGCTTTTGATGAGAGCAGTGACCACTGGACTGTGACTGGCTTGGACACAAGGTAGCCCTGGGGCAACTGTATATGGACACCTCCTATACATCAGGAAAGGGTGAGGATTCAACCCTGAGTATCACATACTCTCTCTAAGGTGTTACTGCACAATGCAGTGGACACAGATTAGCGATCCTGTACATCTTTCCATCATTTTCTTCTTTCTTCTCTCTCATATACCTTGCTTTTCATTTGTTAGAGCTGCCCTTCTGTGAATGTTTTCTCCCATGACTTTTTAGTCACATGGTACATACAGGTTCAGAAGTTCTTGGTTCCCACCTACCTACACAAGGCATTGTCCAGGTCTTACCTCGATAGGTGTAGAAGAGATTCTGCCTTCCAACACAGGAATAAAGTCTCCCTGCTTCCCACCAGTCATCTGCAGTCTCTGGTGTCCCATTGTTTGTCAGTGTCACATCTCTGATGCCCTGAAGGACTGCTTTTTCCATCAGCCTGTGCCTCTGGCTCCTCTCTTCAGTAGCTGTTGCATCAAGATGGAAGAATGTGAAATAGAGCTTCCACAATTTCTTCTCTCTCTTGACAATAGAAGGAGATTTTTGCAGGCAAGATAAGCCTTGGCTGCCTTCATCTGGACTTCCCTTCCCTCTGCCACACAACCTCCTGCTGCCTCTGCAGGAAGACACTAGAAAGCATTCATGGATTTCCTGGGCCAGGGGCAGCTCTTGGTTCCTACAAAACTACAAACATTCAAATGCAGAACAGACTACAGAAGAAAGATCTTGAAGCCATCCAGCAGGCTTAGATGCTTCCTTCTGATGACTGTAAAGGGAAAAAGAGATTATTTGATTAGAAGAAACTTGTACTTATTTAGCTTTAAATTTGGATGCAGATGCTGATCTTCACTGTGTGCAACTGCTGGAGCACTCATAGCAGCTTCCCTAAGACACCACATCCAATCATCTTCAGGAGCAGCACTTCTATTTATTTTTGGAGTAGGCTCTAAGAATTGTATATAAATTCCTTTTAAAATATCATTATGTCTAAATTTGTCAGTAAAGGCAAGATAAAAATACCTACAGCAAGTTTCATTCAAGGATACAATTTCTTTGCTAAAATATGTGTCATTCATCATAACAATAGATGTTAGAAAAAAGATGCTAGAAATAGTCACATTGTGGGGCATTAGTATGCTAAATTACTGCCTTTTGCATAAAATAATCACTGAGCCAAAGCAGTAAATAGCTGATATTAAAGCACAAAATTTCTCTTATATTTAATTTACTAAATATTTTTATTCTCTTGCACTTCCCTTTTTGTCTTCTCAAGTACTAAAGAAACCAATTTCTTCCTTTGCACTCTAACTAAAATGGATTTTCCTTCTGATATTAGTGTGGATGCTGGAGGCACTGCCTTCTCTATGGGGCTAAAAACCACCCTGCAGTTCAATTCTCTTCTCACCAAAAAGGGTGATTCAACTTCCCAGTAACTGCATTAAGATGGATATAAATCCTGTAACTTTGCTTCAGGCAAAAACTCGCAGCCTTACACAGACAAGACTGACTCCTTCTTTCAGTACTTTACAAAAGCTCTTACAAAAATGTTGTTTTTCCTTTTAAATGCTAGAAATTTGAGGGGAGGCACTACACTGGGATCTTAGTAGTGCTTCTGAGGAAGGATCATCTTTCAGGTGCAATGGTTATTTACCTCCATTTCAGAGCAGAGATACCTGTGCCTACCACCCGTGAAATGGAAATCCCAGATTCAGCTCTTCTCTCAACTTTGATATCTGTATGTGTATGATTACTGGAGAACACACAAATGATGCAGGGTGCCAGATCAATACCTTACCCTACTTTTCCTTAATCTTTTCCTAATCCATATGGCAGTTTCAGGCACCAGTGCTCCTCACAGGCAGTCCATAACTCCAGCCACAATGGCTGATTCACTTCAAAAAAAGGTAGAAGTGAAGTTCATGGTTCAGCCCAGTGGTGCTGCAATGGTTACTCTACGGCTTCTTTATTAATTGTTTTCTTTTGGAGATAAGTTCCAGGCCATCACTGGGACTTCAGAGATCTTATTTAAAAATGTATGAAGCACAGAAATGCCCATTTGCCACAAAGGTCCACTCATCACCTGGATAACATTCAGTCAAAAGCCTCCTGCCAGAAGAGTAAGAAAATTAATCCACTGAAAGGTTATCAGTCCTTTCTCTGTCTTTTTATACTCCTTTTCAAAATGATTCTCTTGAAAAACAGATCGTTGCCTGATTATTCCTATCTAGAGGAATTCTGAACAGACCATGGTGATTCCGTGGGTAAGGAGGACCAGGGTATAGCATCAAAAGAGTCTCCACCACCCTCTTTTCTCCCAAGAAGCAGTCAGAGAGAATTGAAAGTCCAAAAGTTGTTCTTTCTCACTAACCCTCTGGTACAAACCTAGAACTGCCTTTGGTACAGGACAGAGATGCAGAAGGAATTTCACCTGTGTCTTCATATCCAAATCCCTCCTAATTTACAGCCAGAGCTCACGGGTGCAGCAGTAACACTGACACATTTTCTCTCTGCAACTTGAGAAAAGTAATTTGATTTCTGCATTTCATCTCCCCTTCTCTGCACAACAGGACTAATAATAACCTCCTCCCTGCTGTGCAGGGTTTGCTGCATTAGCTGCTGTCAAATATCTGTAGAAGGGGAAGGGGTTATTCAAGGGTACGCCTCTCTGGCACAGTACAGCACAAGGTGAAGATGCATATCCAGGAGACTGTAATTAGGCCTTGTAACAGCCTGGTAACTAGCCTGGTAACGAGCTCATGGGGAACGTGAGGAATGCCAGCCAGAATAGACCTTTGCAGTAGAAGCACTCAAAGTTTCCAAAACCTGATGAGTGAGCGAGTAACCCATGTTCAAGTACCTGCTCTGGAGGTCAGACCCTACTCCTTCCCTTTCCAATGCTTTTCTCCAACACCACTCATCTTTTGGCATGTTTTTAACCCCTTTCCCATGCATCCATCTGATCCTGAATGTGCTCTGGACCCACTGCACCTTGGAGTTGTCCCCATGTTTTCTCAGATGGCTTTTCTCACAGACATCCTCAGTCTGTGACCTCAGGAGCACAGAAAGGAAAGCCAGAGGCATGGTTAGCAATCTGGGTAAAAGCTTGACAGAAGTTAAAATTCACATATAGAAATAACTCTTTTCCAGACCTGGAACTGTGGAACAAGAATTCTATTTTGGGCTCAGCAGTGTCCCATCTCCCCATGCTGTGCACAAATTCTGCATGCCCAGGCAACTCACTGCAATCCCTGCTGCAGCCACAGCCCCCTCATTTCCAGCTGTTGGCTCTGTGTCTTCCCTTTAATTAAGGGAACTAGCCAAAAGAAACTCATTACCATTTGAGAGCATAAAAATGCCATTTTCAAAGCTTTGAAAATCCATTCAGGGTGTTGTAGGAGTTGGAGTTATTCTACTGAACTGAAGTGAATGAGGCTGCAGCATAGAAAATAATATAGAGCCGAAATTTCAGTAGCTGGACAAATTGCTGGAAGGTCCACATTCCTGGTATAAACTTTATGTCCATTATAATTTAGATCTCTGCTATTTGGGTGTTTCTCTCTGTATTAATGAAGATCAGGAAAAACATTTGAATTGGTCCTGTTCTGCAGGGGACTTTAAACAGTAAAACAGCAAAACATAGCACATATAGTGGCAAAATTTCATTGGGGCACTAACACACTGAATTTCCCTGATTATTTCAGCATTTTTCTGTATGAAATTTTGACAGCAAAATGAAACACCTGCAAAAGAGTAGGAAAGAAGAAGTAGATGAATTATGGTAGTTTAAGGAAAAATTAAATGCAGTTCTTAATTTGGGTTTTAGAATCAGATAATACAGCAGGAAGCAATTAGAAAGGTAGGGAGAAAAGAAGATTTAGTTAATGTCTACTCATGTCATGTCTACTTAACAATAATCCCATCCACTGTTTTTGTTCCTATTAATCAGCACATTGTAATTACTGTGTTCTCTCTGTCCTGGTGCTCCCGATGCCATCACTTATTGTGACAGCGCTTCATGAGGATTTGAAAGGGTTTGATAAGAAATGAAATATTCAAGTTCAAACACTGGAACTTGTTACAATTGGAACTAAAGTAGTCTAGAACAAAAATTTTCTCAAGTTTCCTTAAACAAAGTTGCTCACATTGATATCAAGACAAAGGTATGTTCTGCCCTCAGAAACTGAGCTGTCACAGGAAGCCATGGCACAAGGGCATGACGCAGTAAATATTTATGTCCCTTTTACATGAAGTGCTAAGTAGAGTATCTTACTCCTTCCAGTTAATCCAGGGCTGAGGTATCTTCTTTAGGTGCTATGAGCCATCTGATAAAGTGCTCCTCCCACTAAGTGCACATCAAGGGCATTTCCATAAGAACTCCATTCCCAAAGCAGGTAAATACACAGTAAAAGTGTGAATACTCCATGAGAAGTCAATCCATGGCACAAGGTAATTTGAACTCCAAGTCCTTTCCTCTTGCAACTAGATAACCATGGGAAGCTTTATTCTTGAAACCAACTAAATGAGAAAGAAGGCAGCAGTTTTACAGCATAGGTTACAAGAGGGCAAGTGGGGACAACAAGCCAGAATATGATAAAGGATCACGAAATCATCCTGGGATGATGTTGTTGAAATCTTTCCAATGACACAATGACATTTGGAATGTAGATTTTCATCTTTTTGCTTCCCTCTGTCTAGTTGTGCCATTCCCTGCCCCCTGCCCCTTTTTGTTTTTTTCTGTTTCTTTTAGCTCTGCAGTCCATTAGGCTGCAATCCTGCTGCAATCCTACTTCTCCCTCCTACAGGGCTGAGTGGGATGTTGCAATCAGCACTTCAGACAGCTTTTCACAAGAGATTGCCAACGGATTTTAAAAAATTATATCAATAACTGCAAAAGAGTCACTGTAAAGTGCTTGTAATCAGCATGAAAATTATCTGCAATATAATTACAGAAGACAGCCTTAAAGTATGTGTTTTGATGAATATAAACAGCGAAGTGTCATCCATGACAGTTTCCCTGGTCTAAGATAAACCTTTGCATGCTCACAGTGCTCAACCAATGTGAGAATCTCAATGCTTCCATCAACACCACAGCCCATATTCCCAAGTGGTGTTTGGACCATGTTGGGCTTTTGTACGCCACAGGAGGCACAGGGACCCTTATTGCTCTTTGTGATCTGAGGATCAGCATCCTACTGAGCTCCCACAGGGAGCATATATGTTAAGAGAGTCTAGAAAGCTAAGAAAGAGATGGCTGACCTCCAGATCACACAACAAATTAACAACAGATGCAGGAAAAGAATTATGTTCTTTTGGCACAATTGTCAGCTCATCAGGCTGCACTATCATCCAGCCAAGTCATCTTCCACACTGGTATGGATCAATGTTGAGCTGAGTATGGAAGTGTGGTCACCCAGAAATATAAATTGCCTATTTTTACATTAGGTAATTAAGATTCCCTTTCTTTGCCTTTAAAAATTCCCATGTTTGAAGGAGAAATAATCTGTAATTTCCCACAGATAATTGAAAGACTCTCACCCTCCAAAACACTCATAAAACAAGAGGCAGCAAATCACTTGTTGAAAACCACTCTTAAATAACCTCCTACCCCTCAATAGTAAGTCATTACTAGGACCTTAATCGTTGCTGATTAGTTTTGAATGATCACGTTAACTGGTTATTCTACTAATTAATGTTAGTTACAGAAAATGGGTTCAAATATTTCAAATTTTTGCTTAAAACCAAACAAGAATGACACATCTTCGACTTGAGAAAATGAAGTATGAAAATATAAAAAATAAAAATATTCATTTCTGAATATCACTGAAACTTCAGTAATAAATGAACCCCCTCATTTTTCAGTGTACTTAATTAAAAAAATTGCAAATGTGCCTTGAGTAGATAGCTTCCTCTTCCCACACTAGTCCATTTCTGCTTATAATTTGATTACACTAAAAACTAGTTTACTCTACAAGCCTATAGAAATACACATTTCACCAATTTTTTGTCAGCTGCATGTGAGCTTGCCCCAAATATTCTTTGTGGCAAGTGAGAATAAATTCAACATTTTTGGTGAAATTCTTTTTATCTGATCTATACCTCTGTGAAGAGCCATGACTTTAAATGCCTCTACCACTTTCCCAGGCATTGGTCTCCACATGGACTTTGTTCAACTCTTGAGAAACTGCTAATCACACTGGTTTGAGAGACCTAGAAAAATTCAGCTAAACAGTTTAGTAGGTCAGTTGTGTAGGAACCAAACCTGTGAATATGGTGCAAAAAGGCTCCTATTAGACCAGGATATTGATAGCCCATCTTTTAATATGTGGCTCAGTTTTCTTCTCTAGGTCAATGGTCTGTGCTGGAGCAATAACCATGAACAAAGCCAAGTTCAGCAGAACTTGGCTCACTAATTTATATTGGAATAACATGATTAAAAGAACATTCAATTTTATCCTGAGGTTGCTTTTATAGAGAGACATGAAGCTTTGATCCAGTTAAGTTTTGTAGAAACTACTGCAGCATTGTGAAATCTTGGCTTGTATTTCTGCTTCAGCTCTGCAGGAGCAGAATTTCTGTCTAGTACCTCGGTATGGGCTGTGCTTGCAGGACTACACCAAAGTGGTGTGGTTCAGTGCAGGCTGAGGATGGCAGAGAGGGCCATATATAAACTGCCCGATATACGGGCCAGCCTTGAGAGTGGCGTGTGTGCATCGCTTTAAGAGTTGGTCTCCCAGGCAGTGTCACAAAGCAGGATGTCAGCATTCCCAGCAGACCACAAGAAAGCTATTGCCTCTGAAGAGTGACCCAGAGAGCCAAAGGAGGGCAACATGCTTGCCCATGGCCTGAGTAGGGAAAGTGGGTGCCTCTTTCCCAGCCTGTGGGACTTGCGGTGGGGTGAGGAGCAGCGGCACTGTAGGACACGCTCTGCTGTGTGCCCAGAGCCGCACTGTCAGACTGGTCAGCTGCCTTGACAGCACTGCCACTGCTGTGCAGCCCTGGGGCTCTCCTGTGCCTGCAGGTGGCTTAACTCCCCAGGGCAAGCCCTTAACTTCCCATACTCACAGTTTAGCTTCACAGTACATTTGTTTCTTTCTGTTCCTCCTCCACAACCCTTTAAAAGCATAACCAGAGCATTTCTATATCTTACATGTCATTCTGTTTTCCTTTAAGATTGCTTTCACTAATTCTGTCTCCTCTGAGTTTGTTCACACTAAAAAATGTAAAGTGGGCTTATTTCTTTAGGCAAGTTTTTCTGTTTCAACAGCCCTATAATCACTTTTCACATTTTTGCTGTCTAGTATAAGGCAATCATCCCCATTTTTTGCATCTTCCCATTTCACAAATAACTATACAGAATTTCAACTAACTTTTCATAGTTGCAGTGATTTTATAATGAAGGATTTCTAAGTGTTTTATATATGACTTAATTTTCAAATAAATCCCAAATGGGAGGTGATTCATTACATGATAATCTTACATGTTAAACACAATAGGAATGTGCAACATAACAAGACAGATAATAACGAGCTTTAAAAAATAGGTTAGAAGAATAATGACTTTAAATGTTTACTAAAATGAAATGGGAGAAAAGGTTAGCAAGATCATTTATGCAATAAAATAGTTATTGCAGGAAAGAGCCTGTCAAGAAGAAATGAAGACAAGAACAGACATTAACACATGTAATGACAAAACCCAAGAAGATTAGGACACAGGTTACAAAACAGTAATAAGGCAGCCCAGCAGTACAAACACTGGAGATAACTGATCTGTGGAATAGGATATAAAACCAGAATCAGGATGTCCTGCTTTGAATTTCTTTTATACTTCTCTCTTTTCACTTATTTCACCTCCATTTCTACTTTGATTTTATGACTATTTTTCTTCAGATTCCAATAAACAATGATTCTTTAGGGCACAATAAGTTGTGAGGTTTTAATTGATTATTTTTGATCTACTGGTTAGCAAGTCTGTGAGTCTGAGTTTGAAACATCACTTTTCATTTTCTTTTCAATTTGATTTTACTGTTTAACATTTATGTCATTTAGTTTGAATTTTGCTGATATACTAGCTATCGGATATTATTGTGTTCTGCTACTTTTAAAAAGCCTTATGATATTGCACAACATTTTTCTGAATAAGTTAATTTAGATAATCCTCAAAATGGAAAAAAAAATATCCAATGCCTTTTTTTTTATATGTTTGGAGAAGGAGCATGGTTTAGCTGTTAATCGAGAGGTTCAGGCACCTCTACGTGACAACTTATCCTTCCAATTAAAAATTCAACTCCCTAGAACTGACTGACTCTGGAAGGAACTTAAACCACTGAATTGGAAGGGATGATCAAATCTAAAATGGTGTATACAAGGTGTGATGAATTCTGACTTGGCAGGAGGTAGGAGCTTACTTATTCAAACATAGTGGAAATGAATAGTGCACAGATTTGAAATGTCTGAAAACAGTGCTAATCAAGGATTGAAAAGAGCTCCTGAGAGAAAGTTTTAAAATCTAGCCATTAATTTTTTAAAATTTTGATTGTCAAGCCTGTGATAGTTTGTGATACCTTTCTTGTATAGAGATTAGGAAACAAGTAGAGATAATACAATTATACTGAGGTAAAAAACTATGACATTTGAATTTATATAAATGAAACACAATTGAATGCTATGACTTCTGCAATACCATCATGTTGCCACCAGAAGTAATTTGAATCCAAGTGAATTATTTTGACAGATGGCACCATATTCTGACAAATGGCAGCATAACTGAACTAAATTCCAAATTTCAAAACCTATTCACACCTATGACAAGCTAATAGTTCAGAATACAAATGCACTCCAGAAGAAGAATGAAGCAGGGAGGGACATAGCAATAGATTCTGCAATTTTAGATAAATTAAAGCACCTGTGAAATTGCTACTGGTTTTCATCAGTGAAACCATTGGCTGCACTTGGGTCTTTTATCCAGCTGCTGGTTCTGATTTCTGCCTCACTGTCACTTTGCAGAAGGTCCATGCAGCTTTGTGCCCTGACACTGAGTGTCTGACAGGTATGCCTCTGATCATTGCTGCAACATTATATTCCACATTCCTACATCTGTCTTTTTCTGAAGAGTGCTGTTGTGCTGAGTGGGTGTAAACTGATTAGTTTAGCTGGCTAGATTATGTCATTGTTGTTACACTCTATGGCAAAAATATTCTGTGTTATTTTTCTTGTGATCCCAAGCTTTTCAATCATTGTAGATGTCATAGGTACTACAATTTCCCCCTCTGATTTTTAAAGCTGATGAAATTTTTAAAAATAATTATATACAGAGGAGAACTTATATATTAAGGAATTTTGAAGTTGACATTTTTTTGTAAATGCTTACTTGCAATTTGAAATGCCAGTAGCATCTCTAAAAATAGTTGAAAGGAACATTTAAAGACAGAGTCCCAAAAATTTAAGTCCAATTCATCATGCCTTTAAAGCAAGACCTTCCAAATAGTTTCACTATGGAAGTTTCCAGTTTGAATTCTCTCAGTTCCAAGTGTGTTTTAAATCCTAGTAGAGACCTTTGGGAAATTAAACCTGTACTTTCAATCCCGCGAAAGAATACTTTCATTGATCCAATTTCCTACATCTCTTCCATTCATCTGCTAACTGGAAAACTCTCAGATGCCTATGGCTTACTGGTAAGGATATGAAGAGACGGAGGGAAATGATGGAGTTATGGTGTCACCCTTATTTGCCTGACATGTGTGATTGAACATCTGTGAGTAAGGGACCAGGTGAAGGTGTTTTTTCCAGTGAAACCTAGTAAAAATTATATCTCAAATCACAGAAATACTGAGAAGAAATATGATCATTTGGTGAGATGAGAGGAATAGCTGGTATGGGCTACTCTTGGTCGTTTTGTCCTATAGTTATAAAAATTCTATTCTGTAACTAAAGGTCTTCTGACTAAAAATAAAGATTCAAAGGAACAATAAACAGCTGGAGGAGGCAAGGGCTTGAAGCTCAGGTCAAATGGACAATGAAAGTAAGGAATGGACACAAGTTAAAAAAAATGTAGATGTTTTGTAAGGGATACAAGGATACTATGCAAAGATATATAGTGGTAGGAAGAAATTTATGAGGAAATCAGAAAAATTATGGTTTTAAAAAGCTTTATAGAATAGTCTGCCATGTTGACACATTGATATTGAGAAAGTGAAGCTCTGCCAACACTGAGTACCGAGTGCCTCCCTGTCTTTGCAGCTTGCAGATCTTTTCTGTCCTCAGAGGTATGCGAATTCTTCACAATTGTTAGCATTGACTGAATAATTGCAAATATGAGCTACATTAATATTTTTTAGAGTACTATTTTCACAGAATCCTGTTTAATTTACTTTTGAGGAATACGATGAACTAATCTATCACTTTCAGCATGAAAGGTACATGTTTTTAATCTATGTTAAATACCATGTTTTTTTTTCTCTTTACTACCAGTAGAGCCTGTTTGTACAGGTCCAGAACATTTTTTAAACTGCCCATTTGTGAGTAGTTTCTAGAGTGGGGTCTGCAGAGCCAGGCTCAACCCCATCTCTTTATCACTCCATGCCTGTACTCCTTTCTGCTCCATCCTGTGCTTTCACATCTTGAGGCTTCCTCTATTTTGCCAGGTCTGTATTTCACTGTGTTAGTCAGGAATATCTCATTCCACAGAGAATGACTGTTTTCTACTTCTATCTATATAAAACTGCAATTGTACTGCATGAAGATAACAAAAGCAAAAGAAATTAGCCACAGAGACCTAATAAATTAGAGAAATTGTTGTTACAGTTAAATCAAGTAATACAAACTTTAGACATAGATGGATGACTTGTCTGTATAAAATATCTGAAAATGCCATCCAATCTTATAACAGAATATGTTTTATCATGCAAACCCCTTCATATGGCAAATTATTTCATATAGTACTCTATTTCTTTACTGGAAAAGTGAAAAGCTCTTCAAAGCTGAACCCCTTGCCAGAATGATACCTGAGTTGTGACTTAATCACAAAAAAAGTCTCTTCTTTAAAAAGAAGGAGGCAGATGTTTGTATTGGACAGTTGGTCAGCTATGAAAGAGACTTAGTTGTAGTGCTCCTCATACTGCTGAGAAGTGGATGTTTTTGTGAACCCTATCAAATCACAAGGATAATTTTTCTGATGGAAGTACCTAAATGGAACTTTTTGTTAGAGGTACAATAACTACAGAGGAAGATGTTGTGGTATTCTGCCTTACATCCCCTTTTTGAGGCACAGAAAGCACACCATCCCTGTGGTCTGTGAGAGTTAGGAGAATTCTGACGATTTCACTCTGCTGTATTTAGCTGTATAAACTTCTAGTCTCCCTTAACTTCTAGTTGGTGGGGAACACTACTGGTCTTGCTCTATATTTGGTTTTGAAAAGAACAGAGCTCTTTGAAAACAGGTCTTAATTTAAAAAAGAATTAATATCTCCCCCTTTTTTTTCTTTTTTCAGTCAGTCTATCCAGCTTTCAAATTTTTGTTCTGTTAACACATTCATTGAGTGGATCTCTTTATTGCTCAGTAATGCATTAGGTGATTTGAAGGCAAGTGACAGGCATAGGAATTATTTAAACCTGGGTTATCTTTAGATACATCATATTAAATGTGCATAACTGGACTTTAGCAAAGTGCCATTTATTTTTTCCTTACTTCTTTAACTTCCTTTTTACTATTTCAATGTATTCATTTTATATTGAGAGTGGCATTCTTCCCTCTCAAAACTGCTTATATTTCCAGGTATAGTTTTCTTAATGACATATCCTGTTGCTGCAAAGACAGGATAAACACTTAATTTGTAAATAAATAGATGAATTTTCTGTCAAATAATTAAACATAATAAATATAAGAAGTCCAAGAAAATGTCATAGAGTTCATACTATTTTTCTACTGGCCTATGTTTGCTGTAACTATCTCTCAGTTGATCTTCTGAAAAATGGGAAATATATTCTATGAAATTTTTGCATTTTATATATTAGTCAATCATAAAGGTGGCTAATTACCTGACCTAAGATAGCCACATGGGCTGAGTAAAGGCTGGGATAATTTTGCTGAAATAAGGAATTTGTCCAAGTTAATGTTTTGGGAGCTAGTGTATGAAACTTCACAGGCAGGGAGGCTATTCAGACTTCAGCATGGTCATTTGTGAGATTGTGAGATTAGCTGGAGGATGGAAGGGTTGGTGGATGGATGGATAGATGGATGGATGGATGGATGGACAGATGGATGGATGGATATATGATGTTCACTCACTGAAGGAAGCTGAATATAATTTTCTACACAGTTTGTAATGCTGTTGATAACCAGGGAAGGCAGGTCACTGCTTTTGAATTATGCACTCCGCCCCTGTCTCTGAGCAACAACACAAAGAGAATTATTTTCTGTAAGTAATCTACTTATTCATGTTATCAAAAAAGGCAAGGTGGCAAGGTGCTCAACACTTAGATCTTCTGACCTGTTTCAACAGCTTGTCCCAGGAAACAGTCAGTACCTTGCAGAAATCCATCCGTTGGCTCTTTGACTATTTTTTGATTGTACCACGAATCACCAAGTTTTGTTGTAATGGTAGTTTTGTTAGGTAGAAACTTGGGATCTCAGTGCTGTTGGGCTTCCCTCCCTGAGTAAATCACAGTTTTCCCTTCTAGAATTCTTAACACAGATCTGTTCCTGCTAACAAATGCACATTGCTTCCTTTTCTGAGAATCTAGGACAGGCTGTGTAATGGCCTTGTTTCAGGGAGCTGGCATGGACATGATACAGGTACAATTACATTCTCTCTGGCTTTGAGATATCCATTAAAATTTCTTGGCATATTTGCATTGTTCATCTGTAAACAATAAATTTTAATGGAGTAAAACTTTACTATATCCCTCCTATCAAAACACTTAGAATACCATACTGTTAAAAAGTTAATGAAAAAGTTTACTTGTGGGTTTTCTTATTCTTTTTCTACCAAAATCAGACAACTTTCTGACTATTTCCCCTTTCTTCCTGCTGTCTAGTACACCAACATCATGTTCAAAAGTTGTGCAGTAAGTTAGAAAACATTTTTCATCTGCTTATTAGTGTGATGGCATTGGAATCATCCACCATTGCAAAAAGGATGAAAGAAAGACACCTAAAGTTATAATTCTCAAGTTTCCTGTTTTTCTTTTTGCTGATGCTACTGCTTTAGCAGCCCCAGATTTGCAGTCAGATAAAGTGATTTTCAAACTAAAAAAACCCTATCTGTTCTCAGTCAGCTGGACCTATTGATTCATATCACTCAAAGCACATTAGCCATGCCTTTGAGCTCAAGTAATCTGGGGCATAAATGCTACGTTGTCTCATGGGTTCACTTTCCTCTTTTACTGCACCATCTCCCTGGTGCAGATTCCCATGAGTTTTTAATGGAAATTGCTGGAAGCCGACCAAACCAGTCTGTCACACCCAATAACAGCCATCATGCCCCCCAAGTCTCCACCATGTCTGTTTACTTCATTCTGATACTTCGTGTAGTAGAAAAGAACAGATACTCTTCAGTGTAATGAGAAATCTAATGGCATTTGTACAAAAGGAGAATGTTCATAGAGCTATTTATTTTCACATGAAATAAAGAAAGAAGACAGGAAAAAGATAATCAGCTAAAATTTTGAAGGCAAATGAAGATTTATTCTGTTCTTTTAAAATGGGGAAAAGATGTTTGCTAGTGCTTAGTAAATATGTATTAATAACTGGAAAAGGAATCAATTTTTTAAAAAACCCCAAGGCTATCAGAAGCAACATCAGCATTAGTGTTCTCCACACTGGCTGCTCTAAGTCCACTTTGTAGACATTCAACATTTATAGATCAAGGATTTTTTAGATTTTACGAACACTCAGAGCTTCACCAGAATTTTGTGGTCTCTGTTTTTTCTTGAAATAGTGGTACTGAAACAGTTTTCTGAAAATCTGATATTGGAAAAAATGCTGTATGTCAGAAATCTGACATTCTATCTTTATTTTATTTACAGATTAATCTGCTGAATAAACCAAACTATGTGATTGCCTCTCGATCACGAATGGATTTAGCTTTCAACTACTCTTGAAGATTAGGTAAATACTAAATATCTTCAGTTTCAAAAGCAAAAGAGAGATGAGAAAAGATTAGTAGTTTAAGTTTTCATGGTATTAAGCAGCCACTTTTTAAAGACATAGTCAATAGAAACAACAGCTCTCAGCACTTCTGAAAATTGAATGATAATGGTCTTAATTAAGTCACCAAGTAAGTCAGTATCAGAGCTAAGAATACAGCTGAGGTTTTGTGACTGTCTGATTGTAGACATAAAATTTTTTAGCCTGCAATCAGAAATTAATGTTCCTTACAAAAATTTTAATGCTTATGACTATCAGATTAAGTACAGTATAAGACTATTTGCAGGTTTGTTTTTTTGCAGGACAACCGTGATTCAAGTCAATTGGCTGGTTTATGGAGTACCAAATGGCAGAGAGCAGCTGTCTTGTCCTCCTCTGGGGAGATAAGAGATCTTGGAAAAGTCTAGGGAAATTAAATGAAGGCACACATCTCAGATAGGAAGTAGTCAGTACTTTATCTTCTAGGAAACATTCATCGTTCCATCCCTTAGTGTTATATTGAATGGCAGGATCATCCATTTCTTGGGATGACAGCAAATTATCTTTTTTTTCTGTGTCCTGAAAACCAGGACATCCATTTCCAGTACTCTAGGTATTCTTAATGCTGGGCCAAGTCAATAATTAGAATTAATTGTCTCTCTCAGCTCCCAAAACCAAGCTCCTAGTTAATTTTACTGGGTGCTTTTTCTGTGTGAGAATTTCCACTTTATTATTCCTAATTATGTTACTGCAGTGATGCTGAACAGCCTCTGCTGTGTCCCCTTAACCCTGCATTTCTAGACAGTCCAAAAATAAATATCAGCTGCAGAGACTCCCTAGTTTTGAGGTAAGACTTAGCTCACCCACGCTGAGCAACTGTACACACAGTAACTGAAAGGTAGTACAAAAAGGCCTTGCAGACAGCAAAACAAAGTTCCCTGGGTGTATCTACTGTCTGAAGAAGCTTAGGCTTGCTCAGCTCCTTGCTAATGCTTCCCAGTTGTGAAACTAAACTAAGGACAGATGAATTTGGGAGTAAGACCTCAAATATGTTAGATGACTTGCAGGCTTGGTGTTAGTTGGAGTTGAAAATGTGCTCAGTAACCCTAAAGCCATTATCATCCCAGGGAAGTTGATTGCCATTGTGTTAAATTGCAATCAAGAACCAGTACTAAGTGTTGTGCATTATTCCCCTGTGCACTGTACATGATTATATAAATTTGTACATGTAATGATGCGTTTTTATGATATATATATGTATTTCTGAATCTGACAAAATGCTTCGTGCTGAGATCTGAGTTCTGGTGTGCCAAATGAAAAAGCACTTAATGACCTGATTACAATATAGTTAAGAACTGGCACAATTCTTCCCAAAATCTATTCATCATCAGGATGGGAGGGAGGGAAAGTTTAGCCCTTCTTAGTGTCTGTCAGTAGGACTGAGATTGGATTCCATAGTAGGGAACCTAAATGTAGGTGTCTGTATGCATGCTTTGTGCTTAGGATTCCCTTAGAGTCAAAGAAGAAAACTAATTCAGAGATTAATTCAGTTGCCCAAATGTTAACAACTTGCATTATTTGAGATACTTTGATGTTTGTGAGATGACTGCCCATGCGAGAAGGCTTAGGACATCGCTGTACACTTGTGCCCTTCAGAAGCAGGAGATGCCAGAAAGGTTGCAGTATCTTGACCAACAATGTTTGTGAGCTCTAGATGTTCAGTTGCTCTCATGGGAACATGAACTCCTACATACATGCCTCTAAATGTGTATTTTCAACAGAATCTTAGCCTAGGGCCTAAATCTCCTAAATTTTGACATCTGAGCTAGATACGAACACTTGGCCTTGCAAATGTAAGTTAATATATAGTCAAAGGAAAATAAAGGCCATTTTAGATGTTTGTTTAGCGTTTTTTTTTCCACATATGATTTTGTGAAATTATATTCTGAAACATCAATTTCTCCCCACTCTAAAGTGTATCTAATTGGACTACACAAACAAGGACACCTCCATTCATAAGTTGGCACATTTGATCAGAATACCATTGCAGATAGCAAAAAATATATTGAAATGGGAATGCATTTTCAAAACCTGAACAGCAGTTAACTGGGTGGCCAAAGGATTAAAACAAGTATTTATATATTCACAAAGAAATCCTTTCTGAGCAGGAGGACCTGAAGGCTATAAATCTGAATGGAACTCTGAGACCTGTTAAAATACACAAAGTTGTATGAGTTCTCTAATCACATCATCTCAGAAGACAGAGAAAAGGATGAAGGTCATGCCCAGTTACCTGATCACCAGATGTGCAGCTTTGTTAAGAACAAACTCAGAGTGGGAAGCACACATATCTAAGCATATGTGCTGATTTAAATAAGATGCAGCTGTAAGCTGGATTTCAGTTTTATTTCCTTGTATCTCTTTCTAGAAGATTAAATGTATTTTATTATCTGTGCAATACAGAAGTTATTCTTACTAGTCCCAGAGAGCAGCAATTTGTGACAGTGTTCCCTGTTGATAAAGTCAGGCTTAGGACAGAACTTTAAACATGAAACAGCTTTATGATAGACAGTGTCACACTAAGATACTCAGAGAATGCACTGTGGATGTATATTTGTTTAGGCTAATGGTGTTTCATGGTATTACTTATAGAAGTTTTCCATCACTAATGGACAAAAGCAAGCAGATAATTATTAAACTGATTTGATTTTGTTCCCAACAATAACTGCAGCTGTATTAGATGCCTTAGAAAGGGTAACAATAATAAATATCCTGTACGGTCTTTTTAATTGTAAATGAGTAAACTGATTTGTTTTAAAAAATATTTAAATGAAAACAGCAAACTCTACCCAGATTAATAACGTGAAATAGAACAAAATAGAAAAATAGAATTGAAAGACTTTACTATCTGAGTCTTTTTCTCATAGGGCAGGTCCAGTATCTGGAAATTCCAGACTCCTGGTTCAGATATGCAAACTGGAAGGCACAAGCAGAGGCAGTGGCCCCCAGTATTTTTACATGGTCAATAATTGTGTGACTGCATCTTGCTTTTATGAATGAGAAGCACATCTGTTCAGTGAAAATGTAGATGATCCTTGGTTTGTGAAAGAGGGACAAGAATTGTGCTGTCATGCCTGAATATTCTCCTTTGTTTTTTCTTGCCGGAGCATGCAACAAAAGTCCCCAAACCAAACAAAAAAAAATCCACACAACCCCCCACACCAAACAAGAAAACAAACAGAACCAAACGAAAAACCTGCAATCTGCTTTAAAAGATTCAAACATTTTTCACCCGAGCACCAACTTTCATCCAATATTCCAATCTGCCAGACTCATCAGCAGCAGTAACCCTGCTGTTGTCCAACACATACCAAAGCAAATGTTGTAGTGACCAAGGCATCTTCACAGCCATGACAATTGGTACTTTTGCAACACAACCTGCAAAACACATGGTTTGTCCACTTTTACCCCAGAATTTGCTATATGTCATGCAGTGCACAAAATGCCCTCCTGAAAATTGTGTGGGTGGCACTTAACAACCACTATACATCAGAAAGAACTCACATAGGAAACTGGTGAAGGAGAGAAACCTGCAGTTAGCAGTGGAAAAGCATTGCTCTTCCTAATGCAACAGAATTCTAAAGAATAACTTCTAAAGAAAGCCTAGAAAATAAATTCATAACCACAGGATTATTAGAATAATGATCTCAGCAGCAACACCAGTTATGGAGTTCATGACAGTCTTTTTTTTCCTGCACCTATTCTATTGTACAATCACTAATCATGTTTTCTTCTCACTGTTGCTGTTCTCTCTTCCCCTGCCAATCCCCCAAAGCTACTAACCATCCTTATGTGTGTAACTGGGTAACTTAATGAGGCTGGACTAAGAGCATTTATATGCTGTATGTCTTGGATTTTATTCCTTCTTATCGTACTGGATGAAGACCATCCACTTTCCCAGCAAATTCACCTAGGGTTCAAAAAAGATGAAGCTTCTCCGTAAAACCTTGTTTCTGCACAACGATTTTTCACCTCATGGCAATGCATGCTACTTGCCGTTTACATACAGAGTTACTTTCTCTTAAACCAGTATTCAGGGTAGTCAGTGCTGAAGGCAGAAATCTCACGGTAGTTCCAGCTGTGTCTGCAAAGTGACTTCAGGGAATATGACCTTCAGGAGAGAGCTTGTTTCCTGAGAATTAATGAAATTTATCTACAGCTGCAGAATGGAAATCATGTCCTACAAGAGCTGATTGTCCCTGGAGAGAGACCAGACTGTAGAATGAAATGCAATTGTGTTATTCTGAAGGTAATATCTGGAAGTCTCCTCTGCTGAACTGTATAGAGGAGTGTTAGAATCATGGTTAGAGTTTTAATGGGATTAGAAAGGAGCAGTGCCTGTAAAATTCCCTGACCAGCCAGGCCTTCATGGGTAGCTGAGGCTAGCAAGGGGTGTCAAGAAGTTGCTATTTCATTATGCTGGGGCTCTGAGCACCTGAACTCAAGTCATTACTCTGCTGTGCCCCTGTGAGTAGTTTAGGGTGGTATTCAACAAATCATTTAGGACTGAGGAACCAAAGTAAAAAACTGATTTTTTGACCTGCACTGATGTTTTTGTTATCTAATGAAGCAGTCTGTTAAAAGCAAGCAATCCCTGGCTGCAGTGTGATGGCACTGAGTGGCTTATGTCTACCTTTTTAAAGGTTTTGGCCTGTAGAGCAGATTGGCCGTGGCTGGGCTATTTGGGGACAGTTTGGCATCTCTTTAGAGCCTTGAAGTCTTAAAAGTCTTCTATTTGCTTGTTTGCTTGAATCACAAGTGCCTAATTTGCTGCAGTAAAGTGTCTCCATAACTCTGCAGGCACAAGTATTTCTTCAGCTGAGGCTGGGGAATGTATAGATGTTGGAGGAAACAAAGCCTGCTGGCATTCTAGGGGCAGGAGACTGCAGAGGGATTTAGGAGTCAAGCATGGGCCCAGAAGAGCAGGAATGTTTCCATGTGCATGGTTTGTGTACTGTGCAATTTATATGTGGTGTAAAGCTTGAAAAGTTATCTGGAAAAAATAAGGAACAATGGAAATGAAAAAGTTCAAGCATGTAATTGTTTAATTGTTCGTCTGTGGAATGACATAACTGAACTTTTTCATTTTTAGGTGTATATAAGTCTTCTGTAGTGATACCACTACTTAAGAACTGTGGTTTCTTTGTAGGACTAAAAAAGTCAGAATCATCAAAATTCGGTCTTGGGTGGTACCTATAAGGTCTCAAGAATTCAGTCTTATTTTCTGGCTAATGTTGAGATAGGTAAAACAGCATTAAAAATTCAGAGTATTCTGCTTGCCACCAAGCCAAATCTGACTGCATTAAATTTCAGATGCTTCTGAACTCTCTAGTGATACAGCCTTTAAGCCTTTGATCGTTGCTTTGATTCAGAGGACATTAGGAGCTGCTTTTCCATGCAAATCCTCTGTACCTATAAGCTTCCAAAATGGGAAAAGTCTGAGTGGGAGGAAGAAATTTTTTAGGAAAAAAAAAGTAATTCCTATGCTCTTGTTGCTTGGCAACCACTGCCTTTGTCTCTGTGTCAAGAAAAATAGCATTTTTGGAGTTCAAGTCTCAAGCCTGGCTTGAACTAGAAACAAGGGGGAAATAAGAGAAATGCATGCTTTAGGCTAGATTTTTCAGTAATTACAGAGCCACTGTTAGCCCATGCTATTCAGCCAAAGTAAACAGGGAAAGCAGTCAACAAGGAGTAAGGATTCATGATCCTTCCTGTTGGTCATATGAATCAATATTTACAGAGTCCATAAAATGATGCAAAAACATAGGAAATGCCTTATGGTGAGAGACTAAAAGATGTCAGCCCATTTCATGCATCAAAAATAAGATGGAAGAGTGTCTTCACTGTGTAAGTAAATGAATGGGGGAAATGTCCTTTATAAAATGACTTTTCTGTCTAGGATACAAATGTTAAATGAAAACCAGTTCCATGCCAGAAGAAAGGAGGCATATTTATGTCCAAATTAGGTATCACATTTTTAACAATTACAGAAATTAAGCACCAAATTAAACTGTCTGGGTAATCTTGTACTTTATCACTTGAAGTCTTCAGGTTGGAATGGATGTTGTTTGAAAAACACACCTTAGCCAACTAGATTAAATACAAAGGAAAAAAGCTGCAAGGAAATGTTATGTGATATATAACATTTATCAGTGTGACTTTACTGTGCATTCATCTTGAGACTGAAATAAATGGTAGGGATTTTTTCCTTAGTTATAGTGTGCAGGGGGTGATTTTGCTCCCTAGAACCTAGGGCAGCCTGACACAATGGCTTCACTTCTGAAATATGAGGAGTGACACAATGAGAGTTTAAGGGCTAATGTCATACAGGAGAATTTTACAGTTAGGCAGGTAATGGTACAGCTCTACTAACTTCCTAGGATAATTTGAATTCCATTAGAAAATGAAATATAGATCTATAAATTTTATCCCCTTTCTGTTTTACTCATACCAACACATAGTTTTTATGTGGGAGCTACTTTAATTTTTATCCCTGTGAATAGAGCTGGATGTCCAAAATCGTGAGGTACAGTACAGACAGAATAGGAAGAAATTTAGATTAAGATTGCTTCTTCAGATTCCCCCAGCAAACAGTAACTCCTGATTTAAGACTTCAATTGTCCTCAGATTTCATAGTTGGTGAGGGAGAGGAGTTGTGCTCTTAATGTGATTGCCCAAGCTGTTCAGTAAGAGCACCTAGAAGAACTTGGACTTGTTTAGGGCACAGAACTAGTTCAAGGAAGAAAGAATTCCTAATCCATAAGAATCTCAAAGCTTCAGAAGATATTCAGTTTATTGGCTTTTGTGGGCATTGTGTCATTTTCAACACAGTTAGTAGAAGCCGTAGCTCATAATAAAACAGGACAATACTGTTTCACACCAAAGACCTGTGAAGAAACATATCTAAAACATGATTCTTGTGTAACTGCCACAAATAACATATTGTTGTGGTCAGTCCCAGTAGGTGCTGAAGCACCACACAGCTTGTTGTTCACACAACCATGAGCCCATTGGCGTGAGGGAGAGAAGTGGAAGGGTGAAAGCATGAAAACTCATGGGTTAACATAAAGACTTACGGGTTCAGATAGAGCAAAAGCTGTGCAACCCAGCAAAGCAAAATAAAGAATTCTTTCATCCTTCCCATCATCAGGCAGAAGTTTATTAACTTCCAGAAAAACAGGGCTACATCACATGTAATGGTAACTTGGAAAGACAGATTCCATAACTCTGAACAGCCTCCCTTCCTCCTTCTTCCCCATGGCTTTTATTCCTGACCATGATGTCAGATGGTCTGGACCCCACCTTGGACCAGCTGGGGTCAGCTGTCCTGGCTGTCCCTTCTGAAGTCCTTGTGCAACTCCAGCCCCCTCACTGGTGAGGTGGGGCGAGGAGCAAGTGTTCAGTAATGACTAAAACATCCCTGTGTTCTCATCACTGTTTTCACCACAAATACAAAACATGTCACTACACAATCTATGAATAAAATTAAGTCTATCTCAGCCAAAACCAGTAAATATATATAGGCTTCTCAGGATGAAGATATAACCTATAGCTTTAATTTTCAGAGTGTCACGTAAGACTCATGTGACAAGGCATGCTTGACAAAGTTGGATGAAAAGGAGGAGTTCTTTTAATAAAGTTCTAGCAAAAAAAGGGAAGAAAAAGAGTGATTCCACTGATGCATGATGACCTGGGAACAGCAGGTTTGACAGGTGAGTTAGGGACTTTAAATGGGCAGTGTCCCTAATACACATTGCAATCAAACCCATCCATTACCTCATTAGGATTGAGGGCTGGTCAGTCTGGAAACTAGTTCTAAGTCATGAATAATCCTCCTGAACAAAATATGAAAAGTTGCTGTTAATTCAGACACCTAAATTAGGTAGTACAAACCTAGTGTTCTGTCTGGTTTAGAGAAAATGGGAAAATGCATTTGGAAAATATGTCAATTATACACTTACACAAATTTAGCATAAAAACAATCTGTCTGTAACAGATTGTTTCTTAGTTCCAAGGTTATTGCTCAAGCAGGTTTTCATTGCTTTAGCTAAATCATATATGTTTAATTTGGCTCATTTCAAATCTGAATTCAATTTAGCAGGAGTTGCAGCTGAATTTCACAACAAAACACCAAAACAGTTGGCAAATGCTGCATATTTAAAATGCCTAGTAAATTGGCTTTTATCAATAAAGTTCCAGGCCATGGAACATGAAACTGAGAGTTTATTTCATATCATAAATGTGTGCTGGGTGGCTTCATACAGTCAGGGCATCAGGTCGAAGTTGATGATGTGCAGATAGGAAGGCAATAGAAGAAACTGATGGAAATAATGACAGTCCATGCCTGTTGATGAGCATTTTCCATCTTCAGGTGCCACCAAAAAAAATGAATTAGTCTTTCTACAACTGGGATGACTCAAGGTAGGGACTGGAATTATTATGAGAGAACAACATGCAGCCCAAATATGGTCTCAATCAATTAAAAGGGAGAGGCAGGCTTTTTGTTTTCGTTGAAGAGTGAATAGAGTATTTGTATCATCTTGGTCAAAGAATTACTCTAAACACTTTACTAAAGAGATGTGCTCACTTTCTTACTTGTTTTGTGTCTCAGTAATATTTAATTACATTATAAAAGCAGAACAGTTTTTATACGATAGCAAAAGAGTTTTCCCCTACTTTTACACTTGGTGATTAGACTAATTGCCTCAGAGGAGAAAAGAGACAGACCTTTAGCTTCTGAGGAGACTGTCTTAATCATAGCTTGTTTTGGAAAAGGCAAACACCTCTTCTTGTCTTCTGTGGGTTTGGTTGGCTGTCAGTCCCTGAAACAGTCTGCAGTATCCATTGTGGTGGAGAAGTGGGGAATATGGCCACTGCCTTGGTTGTGGCTCTGCAGGATTGTCTCTCTGACACCCTCAGACCTTGGAAATCCTGGGCAGAAGCAGATCTGCAAGAAACTTTATTCCTGTTTCGCTGATCTTGTAGCATGGCCTAGTATCTGAGTGACTGGAGTCTGAGATGATCAGTTTTGGACTTTGTTATGCACAAAGACTCTTAGTTAGGACATGGGCATTTGACTCCTTAATAGATTTAGCTCTAGGTGAATTTTTCATTATAATAATGCTTACAATATCCTGAAGTGCTCTCATTTTTCCTTGTATATTGTTTGAGTGCTGGTGGGGAAAGGAAGATTGTTGTAAATTATGTTAATCATAACACTGCCAGGTATTTCTGATTCTGAATTATTTTCAGAACATGAGAAAAAGGGACAGTAAGTGAATTTAGAAATGAAATATAAGAAGGACAATACACTTTGAAAGGAGCTGGCATTTGAAAGATGTGTTAAAGCTATGAAATGGTTCTCATTAATAGTCCTCCTTTTGGTCCTTGACCAGGCAAGACCCTGATAACTCTGGCCCTATTTTGAGCAGGGATTGAACCACACAGCCCTCACATGCTCTTCTGAACTAGACTGCTGAATGAGTCAGAGGTTTCACATGTCTTGCTGAATTAGGAACTGAGACTGGTTAGATAAATGGATGACGCAACATTTTTTCCGCCTAGGCCACACTAAAAGATTACATGTAAATCTCATAGAAGATGGCAGTCAATTTTTTTTGTTTAATTTCTTTTCACTTTCGCTGTGTTCCTGAAGACCAAAAAAAGGAACAATAATGACAATCATGTGAGACTGACCCCCACATGGCAACAATCTCGTTTCAAGCAGTTGTAGAGGTTTATAAGGCTGAGGCTTTTCTTTCTTTCTGAGGCTAAACACCCCCAGCTCCCTCAGTTGCTCCTCATAAGATTTGTGCTCTAGGAATTGTGGTATTAGCTCAATAATTGTCAACATAATTTACACACAATGACATTCAACACTTAATTTCTGAATAACCTGGTACCTTCACAAAATTTCTGGAATGGGGTAGAGTAGTTTGGACTGGGCATAAAAAAAGGCTCTTAATTTTCCATAACAGAAGGAATGCAAGGATAGCTTAATGGGCTGTGGTAACTTTAGCAGGTGCCCTGTAGATGAAACACAACCAGAATCTGCAAGGGTTCAGTGGCTGAAGATTGTAACCTATTAGTCACGTTGCTATTTGACTTGAGTCTACAAAAACAATTGCTTCAGCTTGTTTACATTTTAACAAATCCGTTCATGGGGCTTAATTGTTTTTTATGAACCTAGAAAGTAGTCTCAGAAGTTCACAATTCCGGAAGATTTGCCCACTTCTTGTACAGCTTTGAATAATTGAAACAAATCAGATTGGCTTTATTTTGCAGAAGAAGAAACCACTCTGGCTGTTATTGGGACTGCTTTTCAAGTATTTCCTTTTGATCTCTGTGTTTTCCAATTGATGTCAATTAATGTCAAAATGACCGCTTTCTCTTTTCCCACCATTTCTTACAGCCTTTCAGAGTTATGATCAGTGGACTGTAATATCTTGCCTGCCATATCTTCCCAGCTGTACACACACTTTTTGAGTGTAGGCAGTACTCAAACTTTAAAGGAACTTATCTAGCTCCTGAGGCAATGGAAAAGCAAATTAATTTCTAATATTTTTGTAATGGCTGCAAGAAAGCAGTTAAGAGATAACAGCAAAGTTCCTTTTTCTTGGGAAATAAAAAAAAAATAAAAATTGCAACTTCAAGATTAACAAAATTTTCTTTGACAAAATCCTTTGTCTGAGTTACAACACCACAGAACAATATATATACACAAAAGAGAGATGCAAAAGGATATTTTTAGACACTATTTGGAAGACACATAGTGTAGAAACACTGACCTGGTTTATAGTGGTAGTCTGTACCTTTAACAAATAAACATTTTCCTCTTCATTTACCTGTATTTGATAATAAAACAAAGAGATGAATCTGGTTAGAGCTGAGTGCCCTAGCCAACCCTTGTGAGTAGAGAATGTCTTTCTGTCAGAAGACACACACAATCATCCTTCGTTGTTCATCCTTTGCTTTTATTTTGCTAATTCTTCAAATTCCCAGAAAAGCAACACCTTTGGTTTGGAATTAGAAATTCCTAGTAGCTGAGGAGGATGACTTTTTTAAACTTCATTTCCTGCTCCAGGAAGTTTTGGGTTTATTCCTGTCTTAAGCGAAAAAAAAAAAAATTGTGTCTAACCATTCAAGGAAAGGAAACCAAACACTATGTTTTGTACATTCAGAAACACACCTTTGGTATAGGTGGTTAAAACTAGTCCTGGCAGGATGTTATTTAAAAAAAATGAAAAACTGAAAAGCTCTTCTACTTTCTCCCACAACTTCCAACTTGTCTGTAGAACTCATTATTATATAATATTGCTGAAACTAAAAGTCAGAGAAGAGCAAGACGGTTTTTGAAAAATAAAACCTCATCCTTTTTCAGGAATATAAGGTTAATCAAATTAATTATAATGGACAATACAAGAAGATCATGCTTTTTCAAGGAAGCTATGAGAAGGGCAGGCTTACTTCTTGCAGGATTTATGCAGGGAAGAGACAAAGTTGGAATAAGCACAGGATACTAATGAGGCTTGTCTTGATTTTTAATTTTTCAGAGGTCACAGTCCCTGGTGCATATTCTCTACTGCTGGCTGCCTGCAGGGTTTCTTACCACAGCTGGCCACAGTCTTTGTCAAGTGCAGAATTTTAAACTAGCAGTGCAACTGCTCTGATGATAATTCTTGAATTCCTGTGGAATGTAGTGGAAGGCATAAAAGAACTCATGTATAAAACTCACACCAACTTCTAGCTGAGTGGATAGGAGTTTACTGGGATTGTTCATTGTAAAATATTGTAAAATTGAAAACAATCCATAAAGGAAGAAAAGATTCAGCCATTTACTTCCAACCTCTACAAAATGGTGTCTTAAACCTAGCGCAGATATGACTCCCAAAACAGGAAGGATTGGGAGTTACACATTCAGTTCTGCAGAGAGAAAATGCACAGAATGTGTGTCCTATTAATTCTATAGTCATTCTGTTTTTGCAGTGACAGCTGCAGAAGGCTTCTCAGAATCTTAAAGACTCCAGCCAGAAGTGAATACTTTGAGAGGAAAATTAATTACAAATATCCCCCTGCCTATTATAAATAACGTGAACCCAACGTCCTGAAAAGGTTACATCAAATCCCCTCCCTCTGTTCTGATACTACTTAAATTACAATAACTTTCAGGGTTATAAGAAGACAATGGATTGAATATAGTGATTTCCTGAACTCTCAGTTCTAATTAAAATTCTGCAGGCTGACAAAATATGAGTCAAAGTAATAATCCAAGGTAATTTTTGTGCTGCATAAAGTAACTTATTTGAAGTGTCATGCTTATTAGGAATATCTAACAGAGAACATGTGCTCCTTCCCTGTGCTTGCAGTTGTGTGATTTATTAGCTTGAAGGATCCACCATTGTCAAACAGACCTTATCAAAGGAGAAAAAAAATATTTTGAAGCCTGATCAGGAACCTGAACAACATAAAAAAATTCCTCATAATGGGGCATTCATAAAAGATTTTTCTACTCTCTATTTATTAATAATGTGGAGTATTTGTAGCATTAGTATATATTTCTTACTGTAAGACAGAGGTTTAATGAGCACAGTGCCTTGAACTCTACTGAGAAGGGGAGCAAAAAGAGAGATAGACAGAAATATCTCTTCTGTCATTTCCAATTTTCTGCCTTTTTCCCTTCCAGGGACTGGCATTCACTGTTGTTAGTTGTTCGACTCTAATAAGATGTAGAGTGATAGCACATGTAAAATTCCACTAGGTTATTTATAAATAAAATGTATGTTACAACAAGAGCAGAACTCTTGTAATGAAGAATGAGCACTGAAAATTTATGGCTGGCTCTGCCAAAAAGATGAAAAGTTTTTTTGTTTTGTTTTGTTTTGTTTTGTTTTGTTTTGTTTTGTTTTCAAACATCATGCATGATGCATTTATTCCTGAATTAGAATTAATCCTGACAGGTTGTTCCAACATGTAAATCCAATATGATAAAAAATGCAATTTTTTTTTTTTCATTTTAAAACAGCATAGTTATAATGAAACTCTCTTAAGTGTAAGTAGGATTTTTAGTCCTCAATGGCTCTGAAAACAGTGGACTTCAAATTAAATTTTCTAAACCTATTCTCATTGCATTCATCATGTCTGTGATGAATTTTAGAATATCTGTCTTGGAGGGTTATGTTTTATCTTCATCTAACAACTTCTTCTGAGACTAAATTAATAGGTATTTTTCAAATCTTCAGTTTGAAATTTGTGATTATTTATCATTAAAGTTTCCTGTCTGTGATAGTACTTGCCCTCAGAATTGTAATCAAGACAAAGGTAGAAGCTATGCTAGGAAAAAAACGAAGAATTCTTAACCTGGGTTGTCAGTAATAACTCATTGTAAATTGATGGCAAAGACAAGACAGGTTGAAGTTTCCAAATACAGTAGTTCGAGTAGGCCTGGGGCTTTTTTATAATAAAGAGGCTTTTTGTGTCACTGTCTCTTGGTCAGGGGAAACTTGACAGGTCCTATCATATTTCCTTTTTTAAAATATTTAATTTAATGTGTTTTTTAACTCACAAAAGGAATAATTATTGCATATTTTTACTTATGCATTTCTTCTGCTTCCTTGCCATATGCTTCCTTCATTCAAGAAGATTGCTGGATTTCAAAATAAAGCTTGAGAATGATCTGGCCTGGTACTATTGCTCTCCTGTACTCGAGACTACAAGTGTGTTTGATGTGGTCATGCCTTTCCTGCCTTGCTCAGGCCCTTGCATTTTGTGCCAGCTTTGACAGAAAGTTCCTGACCTGGCATGTAAAATTATGCCCTTGTGGGCTACTGTGGCCATTATTTGTCATTTCCAGGGGGGTTTGGATGTTTTCTTCCCTGAATCTATTGCAAAATTTGCCCCTCTCTCGTGCAGAAAATGTTTGCACTCAGATAGAAGTGAAGGTATTAGGCTCTGTGGATTGTGGCAAATAATATTTTTCATCTCCAGTATTTGGTAGTGTGAGTCAGTTCTTTTCTACGGTGATTTCACAGCTCTCTGCAGTCCTAGGAGATTTCTATTCCCACAGCTGCCTGTGTTTTCCCATCAGGTCTGCCTGCAGAATTACTCAGTCCAGCTGAAATTTTGATTTCCCTGTGAATACTTGCCAAGGTGATGTATCAGACATCACCATATTTGAGATCCATCTCCTCTTTCTGGACAAGGTGAAGCCAAAAAGACTTTTACTTCTCTATGCCAGACTTGCAGGCTAGCAACCAATGTGTTTTATTTTGCACTTAAAAACTAACATTAATTTCTTGATGGTACTAATGCTTGCAGCCAGAAGAAAGAAAATATGGAGCCACAGTGCAAAGCACATCTCCTGGCAACGTGAAAATATTGTTGCTCCATTTCTGACTCTATCAATATCTTCCCATGGGAAATATTAAAGGAGGCTTGCCTTGCTGAGAGATTTCCATGTCGGGGGAGAGAAGGAGGTGTGGATGATGTGCCACCTCCATGTCCTGTGAGGTCCTTGTGCCAAGTCCGTTCCCTGCCTTTATGCAACAGGAAACAGAAACCAGATATTTAGTCCTCTGAGTAATGTGTGCAAGAGTGAAAATGAGCAAAAAGGTATAAAGTCTTCTTTATTTTCACTTGTTTTATCATTTGGAAGGTAGAATGTGCCTTTGAAAGAATTGCTTGCACAACATACTTCCTCAAATATCTATAATCTCTGTTTATGTACGCACAGTTAGAAGACATTTGTGCTTAGCTTTTAGCACATGGTGTATTTCTTCAATTCCCAGGGCATTTGCATACCCTTTATAAATAGTCTGAACAGGAAAATAAGACTGAAAGATTTTAGGTAAATTATTCAGATGATGATGATGATGATTAAAAATAATTGGAGCTCCATTAATACAGTACTATAAAAAATATCAACTGGAAAAGTACTGGGATGAAGTATGAATAGATTTAAAAGGTTCATAGGAGATAATTACATTTCAGTCGTTCTATATTGCAAAACACAATCATGTTTTAATACTCTATTTTGTTAAAGAAAAAAAACCCTGACTTTAATATATCCATGGCTACCATTGTCACAATTTTTAATACAGAAATTCCTATATTTAATTACTTATAGGTTTCACATTTAAGTATGACATAGCTGAAGTTACAAAATATTCATCTTGAAATCTTTTCATTTGCCTACTGCCAAGAAACACCACAAAATGGGGTGAAATCTATGTTTTAATTTAGCACCAAATGAAAAAAAAAGGGTTTCTTTTACATAAGGCAAATATTTAAAATAAAAATATTTTTTTCATAAAAATTTTAAAAGGAAAAAAATATTATATATTTTGTACATGGGTAAAAAATAACTATTTTCTACAGTTATTTTTCATTGCATATCTCTTTTCCTTGGCACATTATGGTAGAAACTGATTTGACCATTGTCTCAGAGGGTGACCACCCATCCCCTCACACTGCATACTGATTCATCTGTTGTTTCCAGTGCTGCCCATGGTCTGTGGTGGATGAGCATTATTTGTCACTAATTCTCTTTGCTCCTAAACCATCTTCAGTTCCCTGTTCCCCTGAGAATGGGTCTTCCCTCTTTCATTTTCACAGTCAGGAGAGGCACCATTTTTTAATTTTCTTTGTGTTCTAGTGATTTAGTTACACCTTGTCCTTTGGGGAAACTTCTGCAAAGTCAGGCTTGGATAATTACAATAGAGCCACCACAGGGGCAATACCTGCTTCTGTCTGGAAATCCTCTGTGGTGTATTTTCTGAGTATTTCTAAATAGTCCCCAAGACAGGATGCATTTAAAACTATGCTACACAGCTCACAATGTCCCTGCACAGTACAGGAAGAAGAGCAGGAGCACAAGTTAAAGCTGACCCACACAGATTACTGACAAAGTGGATGTTGCATTTGAGTACCTATTTGGGTCAAGAAGTGATATTATTGTGTTTATTGGGTGCCATCTCCAACCCATACGTTTCTTTCATGGTTTAAGGGGCTCAGGCAGTGCCACACTGGGTACTTATAGTAACCAAGTCTTTCATAATTTTAATTTTAGGTCTTATTTTATGGTGATGAGAAGGGATGAGACTATACAGAGATCATGTGGAAGAAAAATCCTGATTCTGTACCAGTTCTGTATTTCTGTAAAGTATCTTGAGATAGATAAGTATTCAAATATTCAAGAACTGATGTCCCAGCTGGAATAATTTTTAACTGGGATATAGTATTTGGGATGAAATATTTACTGATTTGAGTATTTTGAGATTACATGCTTACTCTATTAATTTCTTCCAACTGCATAAACACCCATTAAACACACAACTACAAAATGTCTTCACACTCCTCCAATCATCCATCTGCTCAGTTACATCCACCAGGAATAACCCAGAAGCACAGAACAGACTAACATGTTTCCAGCTGTGGCAAATGTTCTGTAGTGCTCCCTGCTGTCAGCAGAAGGATGACCCCCACAAAGGACAAGCTGTTGTGAAATGTGAGGTGTCCATCTCAAGGTTTGGAGAACACATCCATCGTAGGGCACATTTGGAGAACAGTCAAGGTGCAAAGAGAAGGTGATTTTCTGGGTGAGGAGTAGGTGATTCAGAGCCTTTCAGGTTAAAAGTAATGTTAACAATGCATTTGGGAGGCAATAAATAGCTAGTCTTCTATCAAAGGATCATGTAATGTTTCAGTGGTAAGAGGAGAGCAGGGCAAGAACAGTCTGAGGAACAAGAGAAAATTGTTCACTTGGCTCTCACTTTACTGCAGCCTTCTACAAAGATGAATGAAATTACTCCTGTGAAGGGCAGTTTTATACATTGTGCCTCAAAGGGGACACCTGAGTGTACCCTCTTAGCTTCTTCTTTTTTTTCTTATGGTTGTTTTTGTGTTTATCACAGCAGTTCTCTTTCCTCTCACTTCTCCCTCCCCTTTTTTTTTCATATTTTCCCACAAAGTTTTATTCCCTTTTTCACTTATTTATTTGATTCCTCCTTTCCTCTCTCCATATACACAGAAAGAAGCCAAAATGCCTTTTTTCTTCTTTCGGCATCTGCCTAGCTGTTTGGCTTGGCAGTGTTCATGGGCAGCTAGATTTCCTTTTGAAGCTGAACACTGATGTTCAAAGTCAGATTGGGAACAAATTTTAATGCTCCTTTACTGAACTTCTTAATTCAAAGCTAAAATTTAAGCAGGCCAACTCTCTTAGAAGCAAATGCCACAGGCAGGAGGAAGGACAAATGTGATCTAAGTTGCCTTCCAAGAGACTGAACATCAAAGAACCATCACTACCCATTCCCCCAGCTATGCAGAAGGCTGGATTTCCTGGGCAGATTTATTCTTATTTTAAAATCTTGCTCTTAGGACAAAGGCTTTCAAGTTAAGGACTAAATTTTTCAATACCCCAAGTAACAATGCTCTGTGTTAACCAAAGGGCAGACAGTGGGAGTGAAGGTTTTTGTTATTATCTTCAGGCTTTTTATTCTCTAATTTGGGTTGAACTTTTCACACCAAAGGGGTTCCCTTCACCCCAATTATTTTTTCCTGCTCCTCTTCTGCAGCCTTGGTTTCAGAAGCATTTCCAACAGTTTGTCTTAAAGTCTAGTTTCTAATAAAACAAAGTTGGTGCTTCTTGACCTGTTCCAAATTTCACTCTTATCAGATGTTATTTTTTTTTTAAATAATTTTCAAGTTCAGAAAGACATCTTCTGTACAGAACTGAGGATATGGAAGAAAATGGAGAAGAAAGATTAGAAGAGCAGGGTTTCTTTCCTTTCCTTCCTTTCTCCCCTCTCCCTATTTATGCAACCCTGACTCTTCTCTCCCTGAGTGCCTAGTCAGAGGATACCCTTGCACCCTCAGTTCCTCTGCAATGGCAAAGCTTGTTTGCTCTTTGCTTTATTACAGATTCTGACACATTTGAAAAGGAAGATTTAAAAGTTCTCATGTTACCCTGCCCCTTTCTCACAGAATATGAACTGCAGCTCAATAGACCTTTGAAAATCAGGGACAGACAGAAGGCAAAAATCAAAGAAATAGCAACTTTTACATAGAAACTACCATCTCAAACACATCAGATAGTGGTGGTATGTAGTTAAGGAGATAGAAATGTAATGTGTTGACAACTGTTAAATTTTGCTTCTTCTAGTGCTTGGCTGCATGAAAATATCAATAAATCGAACTAAAGTATACCAGGATAAGGGTTTACTTCCATGCTGAGAGGCTGGTACAACTTTAAATAAACCAGCACACTCATAGCCATAAAATTCTCCACTTCAAATAAATCCTAGATGATAATACATAGTGTTTCTAAATGCTTTTCATAAAATTAAAATTATATTCTGATTAGCACAGTAGCCAAGCCTTGCTTGCTATGACCTCTTCTGATTCAGGTAGGAGGTGTTTCTCTTTCTGTAGCAAGCAAGAATCTAGGAATTTTTGATTTCCCAGCAATAATTTTGAGTTTAATTACCTGTTCAGAAAAACTTCTTGCTTTCCTTTTTTTCCTATTTTTAATTTACATTACAGAAAAATCATAAACCTTATGCATCCTCAAGGCACTCATGTCAGGAAAAACGAGAAACGAGATGTTTCTAGATGAGACATGAATGCAGATAATATTAATTTTAAATTTGAATATTTCTTTTGATGTTCAGATTATTTGGATGATCTACTTCCACAGAATGAAATATGTTCTGGTAGTTTGGTCAATAAATAAAAGACAAGCACTTTTCTTCAATATCTGCAATCTTAAAAGACCAATAATCATCAAAGACAAAAGACATCAGGGATACTTACTCTTTACAACTGCACTCCAATTCAAGTGTATTTTTATGTTTTCCTTTTCTACAGAAACGACATCAAAAGTTTCAGTCATTATCTATATGAGGAAAACGTTCTCTTTTTTTCCTGATTTAAAAATTTCCCACTGTTCAGCATCCCGCAAAGTAGTATTATTGAAGTGATAAATTAGATTTTATTGCTTACTGAGCAACAATTGGACTTCTGCTAATCATTTCTAATGAAGCAAATCATGTTAACAGTGGGTTGCAAACAATTCAATGCCAGTAATTTTATTTTAAGGAACCCTTTTTAAAAGTTAGATAAATGAAATTTAAAAAAAAAATATTGTTGCTTGATAAAATGTAAAGGATTGGAAAGAATATGAAATTTTCCAAGTATGGGGCATGAAAATGCTTTTTTCCTAGCACCAAATTCCCACTGGGTTTATGTGTCAGAAAATACAAAACAGTAAATCTTTGTAGAAGAACAGAGGATGATTTCTTTCCTTTTCTTAGAAGAACCTATGTGTAGACAGGAGACTTCCCTGTGTATAGTAATTAGATGATGAGATTTCATTTCACTGTCTCAATTAACACCTCAAACTCAAGCATTTTCAGGATCACTTGCTAGATATTAATATTTTAGATAAGGTGAACAAAGTCCCTACACAAATAATGGCAATGATGATATACACTTGGAGACACTTCAGACAACAGAAAGAAATGTAAGTCTTTAGTGGCTGAAGGTTTTAAATTTCATTGCCCATATGGTCTTTTATTTCCCCCTCCTTGTTGAATACCAGCCCTAGACCTGGACCCCACATCCACATGGATGCACCCTGTGGGTCCCAGTCCTCTTGCACTCCAAGCTACCAGTAATCACCACTTTCTTCCTTCCCTCATCTTTCTGACCTAAAACTTTTATTAGTCCATTTTTCCTATAACCATACTCTCTCTATAATATGCCTAATCTTGCCCCTGCGTGCAGCTGCACAATTTCCATCAGACAGAAAACTCCAGGAGATGATGGAAATAATGTAATGTTTACCTTGGTGAACTACATGTCATGAAAATAGCTGTGTGCCTGGCACAAAAAACAGTATGGATTTAATAAGAAACTACATTAATTTTCCTATAAAAGAGAACATTGAAAGGTATCATCTGGAAAATTTAATAAGATGCAGCACTGTGGAACAGTGCAAGCACCTTTTCTTTCCAGGCTTGAATTTGTTTGCTACTTTATGGGTTTTTTGTTTGGTTGTTTTTGCTATTATTGTTTTGTTACCTCTACAGTGAAAAATTTTCCTGAAAGCATCTAATTCCTCAAACTGAGAATGGGACTGAGAGCTACTCTTCTTCATGTCTGGGTTTCAGAAAGTTATCTGTACAATTGGTTGAGGAAGGGGTTTGGGTCTTTACTTGCCATAAACTCAGTAGCCAAAATTTAAGTAAAAAAATGCTGTACTACCCAAAATGCCACTGCTGGTGTTTTATGTAGGCATGGATGATGGCTAAAGACAGATACCAGCTAAATTGTTTTGTTATATGACTCTCTGAGAACTTTGCAGAATGATCCTATGGTGAGTGGTTTGCTCCCTTAAATACAAAATTTGTTGTCATTTTAACATACATACATACTAAGGAAATCTTGGATAAGAATCAGTATGTAGGTGACGTAACTAAGGAGTCTGCTTACTTTTATTTTTCTAAAACATGTCTTGATCTACTTTGTGAGCTGAGATTTTTTCCTATTTTCAATGTTTTTTTCATCTCACAGATTCTGAAAGTGAATTTAGAAGACCTTTGAAAGAATTCTGGAAAACCTTGGAGAGTCCTTTGAAGAACTCTATTCTATTATTTTGCACAGTAGCTCACATAAAAGAGGTCTGTGTAGTGCATAATAGAGTCAGCTCTCCTCAATGTCTCCTTCTCAGGAAAACAGTAGATTTCTGTCCTTCTCTTTCAGACTGACCTTCCCCACATTCACCTTTTGAGGCTACTTGTTATAAAAGTTGCACCTGAGGACACACACTTCTGAATTGTCATTGAGGAGGAACACAGGACTCACCTCTCAAACTCCAGCAGCACTCGAAAGCCCTGAATTTCTTAGCCTATTCATTCCTTCTTACCTCGATTTTACATGTCTTATTTAGAGCTGAGCAGAAGGCACTGATACCCTGGCAAAGAGCTGAAAGGGAATTTCCAGCCCAGGGTGCTTGGGTACTTATTTTATGGTACTGGCTGATGTCTGTGGTTCTCTAGGAGGGTATTGGAGCTTTCAGTCCAAATTAAAACAACTTTTGCTTTAGGTCTACTTCACTTTTCCTTAAATTACTTTGAAGTTAATCTAATTTCATGGACTTTCACCCACTTGTCAAATTCCACCTGCAAAAATAGAAGATTTTCTAAAAAAAAAAAATCTTTATGAAGCAAATATCTGACATGATGAAACAGCTCAGACAGTGTTATAAGAAGTGGAACAGGACACATGAAAGGCTGATACTTCTGTACATTAATTTCTCTGTTATGTCAGTCTGCTAAAAACAACTCAGTAATAGCAGTCTTGGTTCAGGAATTGACAGGACATTGGTACAGGAATAATACTCTGCTTAGTGCATCTATACTTTTATCAGACAAATGTCATGGTTTAGGAAGGGAATTCCCCAATTTAATAATCCCACTACAAAGAAATCCTCAAGCTGCTCCTCTACCTGGCCTCCAGCTGGAGATACAAAAGGCAGAGATCAGGTTGAGATAAGAACAATTTACTGGAAACAGAAATGAGCTAAGGGAAAAACCAGTAACAGCAACAATATCAATAATAAAAGTGCACAAAGAGAGGGTGATTTATACGTAAAACGCTGACCAAGCCTGGGACAATGAAAAACAATGTTGGACAGATCCTACTTCTGTCAAGTTTACTGCCCTGACCAGAAAGGGTCTTTTTCCCAGAGTGAAAGTCCTTTCTCCCTGCCCCTGGTCTGCTTCAGCCCTCATCCTCCCAGGCTGCCAGAGATGACTGAATTTTTCAGCGTGGTTGAAAAATACAGGTCTAAACTACTCACCTGGGCTCATTTAATAGCCATCTAGAGATCCTTCCAGGCAGGTGATTCATCTCATTTGCCCAGAGAGCTGCCCTGAAAGTACCTATCTCTTCCTGTCTGCTACAAAGCAATCTTGGGCAATTAGCTGTCACTGCTCAAAGCCATCTTAGAGACCTACGTTTTGGAAAGCTGATGGTGAAAGCTCCTGCTTAGAAGGGAAGATGTTGGACACATAGAAAGCATTATCATCACCTCCATTTCAGAGATGCCAGGTGAGGCAAAGAGGCTGCTAGTTGTTTGCTCAGTGTGCTGTAGTCAGTTTATGGCAGGAATAGGTGCCCCTTGAAATTCTGTACATTAGCCATTAAATAAGCTATTAAGATGGCCAGGCATTTAAGTTTATATAACAGCATGAAGTGAGTGATTGTGGGTTGTTTTTAAAACATTTATAACTTCTCTGATTGAATTAATAGCTCAGATTTCAGGTCCTAATAAAACCAGCATGCAATATTTGGGAAATGATCTCCAGATTGTTGTTATTTTTCCTGCTGATGCTTAAATAATTTTGATAGATTGATAAGTAGTTTTGAAAATGGTCAAACTGCATCTGACTTCAGCATTTGGACATAATGACTTGACTGCAACAGATGTCATGTTTATGTCAGAATGATGCATGAGTCACAGTATTCTGCCATATTAAAAGAAACACTGGTTATTTTTAGAATTTGGCTTATAAATAAGCCACATTTGCTGCCCAAGGGTGAAAGAGTAGTTGTCACTTTACTGATTGCACATACTGCACCATATGTCCAAACCCCAAACTCCTGCAAAGTTGGGTGGAAAATTCAAATGCAAAGTGAAACTTTGTTTCTCTCTCTCTGCCTTTGTCTTTTCAAGCATGAAATCTTTAGTGCATTATTTTCATGGTTGATCTCATTGTTCCTGTCAACAGAGAGCAAGAATGATTATAAGGCTGCCTTATGTGTTTATAGTGGTTTTAAAAGTAACGGGGCTTTTCAGGAATTTGTGCTCTTGACCCATAAGACAACGGCATTTTTTGGAACTGAAATTCTAAGGTTACCTAATTCTGTATCACTACTGACAAGTTTCTGAATTTGTACCTTCTAGAAATATTTTTGTGACCATAATATCCCTTGTTTTTTCCTTGTATTTTAAAACATAAAAACATGTCTTTGTATGAGAGCTCCCCGTCTTTTGCTATTGTTTTTGTCTCCCTGAGAAAAAAAATGAAAAGAAGAAAGACATTTAAATTATACAGTCATTTTCAAGAAAATAAGGTTTTCATTGTTTGACAAGGAACTAAGAGGGGAAGAACGTTGTACTGTGTTTTGGAAAGCACAAAACATTTCTTTTGCTATTGTGACCAAGATCCAACAATATGAAAAATCAGCTCCCCAGGAAATTCTTCACAGAAAATGAGACTTGACGGACTGACTGGAATAACCCAGACTCAATTCTAGACAATATATTAGAGAGCCATCACTATAATCATGATTGGGAACGAAAAAGAGGGGGATAAAGCATGAAAGAAAAGTCTATATGAACAGCACACCTATGACTAAGTATTTTTAGAAGGAAGTAGCTATCAATTTAGAAAAGTAAGAAGTGGATGGGAATTGGGAAAAGTGAATACAGAAGACCTGACTGCAACAAAGACCTTGCTTCGGTTCCTTGATTGTCCCAGAGCAGAACTGAAATTAGCCCTATAATTTTAAAGCTTTTCCTTAAACATAGGTATTTTTGCACTTGTGTGTATATATATATATATATATATATGTTTTCAGATAACCATAGGCCTTAATGATTCTTCTGAAGGAGTGTCTGGTGTAAGAGAATAAGAGAAAAGTGAATTTGGGCATATACAAACCTTCTGTTTGTGATGTTTAAATGACTTGTCTCAAGCTGATTGTAGTATCAGAGCAGTATCGCTAAGCCTGAATGCCTCAGTTTAGTCACATATCTGCTGGTTAATGGAGAGCCTGATGTCACAGAGGTCATTTTTACCTGTTCATAAGGGCTGGGAATTTTACACTGTCTTCAAACTATGATCCAAATCAAGCTAGCCATATGGCTTCCAATAAAGGTCAGTTTTAATAGTAATTAAATGGTGTTTCTTGTCAGCTGTGAAATATTTCAAAACTGTAACTATCCCTTAATTTTTTTCTCTATATTGAAATCTGTCACCTTTTCTTCATTAAGTAGACATAATTCATAACCACTGTCCTTGGCCAGATATTGCTTTAAATCAACTTCATGTTACTCAGAAAAATGTTCTCAGTGATTTAAACGTAATTTTCTTCTGCTTGCCATCATTGACAAGTCTGTCTTCATTTTTTTTTACCTGCAGTAGACTTATTTTGGGAAGGAAAATGAAGCTTAGCAGTGGCTTTTGTTCAGCTATTGAAAAGGATTTGATTCTACATAACTGAAAGCAAGGAGAATTTGACAGGGTTTGAATCTTAGTCCTGGCGGACTATAACTGTATGAAAAGTTTTTTATTCATCATGGATCATGCAACTTATTATGCCAGTAAAGAGGCTCTAGTAGCATAGAACTGACTCTTCATAATGCTGAGAATCCATCTTGTTCATATACACATTTCCCAATGAACTGTGGCACTTTAAATAATTCGTCTTATTGACTGTCAGGGATTAGGGTGTGCTCATGGGCTAAGAGGCAGCAGATCAAAAGTGGCCATTTCACTCAGAGAGTGGAATTAGTGGTGAGATGGAAGTTCTTGAGGAGAGCCTTGAGGTTCTACAGGAGCTGGAATAACCCACTAGATTCTATCCTCCAGTGGCCTACTTCTAAATACCAGGGCAGCAATGGCTGAAAATATTAAAATGCCTTATGAAAGAGCAAGCATTTAATTCCCAAATGTATTATTTAAAGTAACATGAATGGGAGCATTTTTTAACACTTGGGATTGACAACATTGCAATAAAACACTACTGTAGTAAAATAATACAGTGTGCTTAAAAATTTTATGAATCACATCAAATATAATTGATTTTTGTTTAAGAAATGTCTGTTTCTACCTCCAAGTTAATAACTCACACTGAAAGCTTCATTGGGTTTAATTATGGAATACTCTGAGCAAACCAAACAACATTTCCTGCCTTTCAGGTGCCAGAGCAGACATTGTTTCAAGGACTAATGTGCTTTAGATGATGAGGCAAAACTGTGAATCTGAAACTCGTAGGCCACTCAGGAACTCCATGGCTTTAATTTTTACACTGCAGATGAAGTAAAAACGTCTAATTTTTCACCTGAATATCCATCCCACTAGCATAACTTACAGATTGTCCTGCAAAGTAAAATTTTAAAAATTATTTTTCATTTGCGTATATGTTCATAGAAATTAGGAAAAAAGTAGGGTTTTTTTACTTAAATAGCACAAGTATGAATGTAATGAGAGGTTTTGAAACATTCTTTAGAAAATGGCAGCATTTTAGTATTGTTTACAGATTCCAGATCTGATGTTCCTCTCATAAGGTGTAAATAATGCCAATAGAATTGCACTAGCATAAAACATGATACAAAAATAACTTGAAACAGGAAAAAATAACTGTTTGGAAATTACCCTTTGTTTATGGACAGTTAATAGACCAAAAGGAGGCCAAACTGTGCACAGTTGCTGTTAATCACTGCACAGTCCTAGTCTCAGCAAAGTGCCTTTGGAGACCTGAGTAGAGAGCTTGTGTGACTACTAGAAAAAACCCTGCCCACACAGAAAAAAAAGGTAAGGTAGCAGTTTAGTCATCAACCAAAAATAATGAAGCAGCAAAGGCTGAGACAATGGAATAAAGGGAAACCAAGAATCCCTGTAGAAAAGGGAATAAAAGTGTAACAAGGAAACATTCCCATCCTTCTCCTACCAAGAGCCACGCTGAGTCCTAACACCAACCCAACTGTGCTAGTGGTCAAAAGGGGCATCTTGTTTTAGTTCATAAATTACAAAAATCTGCTCATAATTGACAGTCTGGGTCCATCCATCACGGCTGGCATGTGATGAAGTGAGATGTGCAATGCTCTGCATCCCTCCCTGCTGGAGCCTCTAGTCTGGAAACACTGTCAGTCCCAGGCACATGGGAAGTAATGTCTCTCACCCTGCCCATGAGCCCCGTTTGAGCCCAGAGTGACTATCAGACAGGAAGCTCCACCTGAGGATAGGGGGATGTCCACAGGAGGCCAGAATGGATAAAAACCATTGCCCCTAGACAAATGTTGTAATTTCCCTATTGTCCTTTGATTTTATGGCAGCTGAGACCTTGCTCGATGCAAGGGCATTAACGATACCTTTCTTTTCTCTCTCTCTTGTTCTCCTTTTTGTCTCCTAATTTCCTGTTCTTGAAATATGGGTAATTTAAGGTTGGATGGGTTAGAGTTTGTTAAGACAATGTTTTCTGAGATGCTTTATTTTGATTAAATGCTTTGGTAAGTTCTGACTTTTTAGTTTTCCAGTGAAGTTTCGTTTTTTACCTCAGGGGAACTTTAGCCAAGTTTTCCATTGTCCGGCCTCAAGGAAAAGTAGTTCCTTAAGTCCCTTTTAAATAAAGTCACTAAGAGAGGACCAGGGCTTTACAAGAGGCAGAACACCTCACACTCTTCTCACTGGTCCAGTGGGGGGTTCCTCCCATGGCAGAACATGTGCCATGAACTTCTCTAATACAACTCCTTCCTATGGGCAGCAGTTCTTCATGAGCTGCTCCAGTGTGGGTCCCCTCCACAGCGTGCTGTCCTTCAGGAACAGGCTGCTCAAGCCTGGTTTATGATTTGTTTTTATGTTGCAAGTTACAAGAAAAAGCTGGGAGAAGAAAGAGAAATCTTACAATCTTCTCTGTACATCTCCTAGAGACAGACAGCTTTGACACCAGGCATGCTGATGAAAAGGAGAAAAAACACTCAGATTGCATTTCGTGTACCAGCTATCATATAGTAATTAAATACAGCAGCTATATTCAACAAGAGCAGTTGTATTTGCCCCTTCAAAATGGCTGAGTCAATGTAGCATAAACCTCAAGGGTGAAAAAGCTGGAGAAGATGCATGAACTAGTTACCTATCTTTAACTCCACTCACCTCTTCTCTTCAGGGTAATCCTAGAAAACCATTTCCTATCTAGGTGTAGATGTGTCCTGAGTGTTCCTGTCAATTTTTATTTTCTCTGCAAAATTTGCTGCTGATAATTTCAACTTATGGCTGAGTCTTCTTTCAAACATGACTGTAGATACTGTAATAAAATGTTATTTTACCTGATTCACCATCCCTGGAGGTATCTAAAAGATGTGTATGTGGGACACTTAGAATCATAGTTGACCTTGATGAACTTAGAGATCTTTTCTGACACTGAGCAAGAAGAAATGGCCTCAAGTTGCATGGAGGGAGGTCTGGGTTGGTTATTAGTGAAAAATTTCTTCACTGAAAGAGTGTTAAGGCATTGGAACTGGCTCCCCAAGGAAGTGGTGGAGTCACCAGCCCTGTAAGAGCGCAATTAATGAGTAGATGTGGCACTTCATTATGTGGTTTAGCATGCAGAGTGGTATGTGGTCAAAGGTTGGACTTGAAAGTATTTTCCAACCTTAATTATCTATGATAGTGTGATTTTAAATGATTTTATACTTCTATGATCTCAAAAGCAGTGGTTGCTGTTTATAAGTGAGTTATCTCCCTGGGGTGTTTTTAAATATTTGTTTTCTAGTTTACTCTGTTATCTTAGCTGAGAAACACAAGAATATGGGCATAAATGTAAATATTGCAAGCCAAGAGACTGAGAGGGAGCAATATGGTGGGCATATCAGTTGCTTGATGAAATTTGGGACATCCAAGTTATTTTTTCCAAAACATGTTTAAAAAGTTTCAGCTTAAAGCAACAGACCTACTTCCCACAGAAGTGAAAAGATTGACAAGGTCACAGCACCTATGAGCAGTCTCATTCTGTTGTTTTGTAGTACCTTTCTATAGCAGTATGTTGTTTCTACCATTTTATTGAAAAGGCAAAATTATTAACTGCTGACTTAATGCCCCATAAATGACCAAGGATTGAATAAAGTCCATTTTCTATAAACAATTCTCGATATACTATGTGTAATATTGCTCTTCAGTATTAGGCAAGGCTGAAGCTCACTTTACTTTACAGAGTAATAATAACTGAGTATTCCTCCACTGACAATCTAGTACTCATTTGGTGGTCAAGGTAAAACCACTGTAAGCTTACAAATTTAGAATGTTGTTTGCTAAAAATAGATCGTTTAGTTTCCATCCTCTGCTAATTTATCCAAAATTTCCATCTGAGTCAATTTTCCTGTGTTCTTAGTAGACAGAGTAAAATGCCTCACTCAGTTTTATTGCAGAAAATGTATTTTTCTTTCAGATAAAGACACCAATTTTAGCAAAAGGTTCAGCAAGCACACAGTCCCTGGAAAGGGGAGACAAATGTTTTTGGAAATTTTTGTGCATGAGGATGAATTTTAGTCACTGGTACTAGAATGTCTCTCTAGCACTGTCAAACAGCACTTCTAATGCCAAAATACAGAAAGAGACCCATTACCCTGGGAGAAATATTTCTTGTATGACCTTTTTCCTTCTCATGCATCTTCAATTAAAAGCAACTAGTATGAATCTCTTCTGATTGCAAGTTACAGCTTTTCTTCTTTGAAGCAAACTCCATATAAATTCTCGTAAAATTGTCTCTGCCATATTAACAACAATTTGATTTAAAAGAAAGAGGAAAAAACAGAATTTTGAACTTCAAAATTACCAGCACTAACACTGAGGCATGGAAACACAGCTACAGTTCTGGAAAAAAAAACCAAATCAACAACTAAACAAAAAAAACCAGAAAAAATTAGTATTTTTTCTTACAGTGATCTTTCATTCACTTACTATTTATGGGTTTCTATTTTGCAACTTTTTTGAAAGCATATTAAATGCCTTTTAGAATATCCCTGGACAAAGAAAGGACAGTGTTGTGCCTTCAAAATCTGGTGCTGAGTGCTGAATGCCTGCTGAGTGTGCCCTGTGCAAATTATAACTCCTGACTTTTGCCAATAAAGCCTGTCAATGACTCACTGATATAGATAAGCATGTTTGAATGCCCAAGTACATTCCTTGGCACCATTTTAGTGTAAAGTATCTACTAGTATAGGCTATTTCAATATTAAAAGGGGGCTTATGAGAAAGATAGAGACCTTTTACCAAAGCTTGTAGTGGCAGGACAAGGAGTGCTGGTTTTAAACTGAAGAAAGGTAGATTTAGACTGAACATAAGGAAGATTATTTTATGAGAAGGATGGTAGGACAGTGGAGCTGGATGCCTAGAAGAGTTGTGGATCACCACAGATGTGTTCAAGATTAGGCTGGATGAGGCTATGAGTAACCTGGTCTAGCAGAAGGTATCCCTGTCCATGGCACGAGATGAACTTAAAGGTCCTTTCCAACACCACCCATTCTATCACTGCAATTGCCACATCTAGAGAGGCTCTTACTCCATCAATTTCTACTGGAGGGCTCTCCCATTAAGAAAGACAGTATAAGTAGAGATTGTTAAACCATAAATCTTCCACTACACCATCCATAGCTCAGTGCATTAGATCAAATGAGCATGACTCAATTTTGCAGGCCTTGGAGAAAGCATTCTGACTTGGGGAAAGTCAATGCTCCCATCATAAGGCATGGGAAGTAAGGAACTATGAGAGGCAGAAGAACACACGAGCTTTAATGACAAAAGCTCTTCTTCAGACCTGAGAAAGAAGCAGGACATTTCATTTCAAGCAGAGACTGAGAACAATAGTTCTAGATTTAACTTTCTTATTGTAATGCATGAGCTGGGAAGAAACGGCTATGTGATACATTTCAAGCAGAACATGCTTGAAATGTATCACATGTTTTCATAAGGAATACTTTTAGCTTGATTGGGTTGCAGTTATCTAAAGTTATGTTATGCTATATGTTAGTAAGAGGGGGTGGGATGCAGTTATTGCACCCTTTGAGATACAGAAAGGTGGCAGAGTGAGCAGGTTTATCTTTTAATTTGACAGAAAAACTGTGTCTCTCTATACATGAATTTTAGCAGCCAGAAAAATTACATATTTCAATTTCCAAGTATTTTTGAAGGAGATGGAACACCCATTTTGTAGGTCACCCTGTGGACTTAGAATTTTTAGGGATATTATAAAAATTGCTTTGCTACTTGTAATAGGCTAGCTCTGCTCTTTGCTGATGTTTCCACAACTTTGCACAGTAAGTGTTCAGTCAGCTACTGGCATGTCTATGCCAGGGAGTGCAACACTAATGTAATAATGAAAAGTTTTCTTTCCCAAGATCTATAAAGGCTGTACATATCTGCCCTTGAGAAACTGCAGTGTGATCTTAAATAACTCAAATNACTTAGAATTTTTAGGGATATTATAAAAATTGCTTTGCTACTTGTAATAGGCTAGCTCTGCTCTTTGCTGATGTTTCCACAACTTTGCACAGTAAGTGTTCAGTCAGCTACTGGCATGTCTATGCCAGGGAGTGCAACACTAATGTAATAATGAAAAGTTTTCTTTCCCAAGATCTATAAAGGCTGTACATATCTGCCCTTGAGGAACTGCAGTGTGATCTTTAACTCAAAGGGATCAGGAATTTTCTGTGAGAGGGACCACATTTCGGATACAGTATTGCTTTTACCTATCACTCTTGAAGCAGTTCTGCTCTTCTGATGATATTTTTGCTAATCACATGTGGCAACAATTCCCTTTCAGATTTCCTGAAAGTCTCCCATCTTTGGGAAAAAAAGGAAACCCAGAATCATATGAATATATATAATGATTTTTGAAAAGATAAGGGTGTTTCTTGCTCATCTTTTTCTTACCCTCCTTCAAATCTTATACATATTCTTTGCTGCTTCGCTTCAGGTAGCAATTTCTGAAGGAGGAATTTTCATTGTGTTGATAGGTCCTTGTTGCCTAGGAACACTTTTCAATTTGCCACTGTGTTGGTATTTAGGTCACCAGTGAATTAATATTTTTAAAATTATAGCTATGTAGTCAATCACCAATTCTGAACTATCCCATTGAGAATTGGCAGTACAGTACATGCTTGCTTTTGGATTGAAAAGTTAAATTGAATGTTCTGTTTGGAAAGAAATTCTGTGAAAGAGAAAATAAAATGGTTTTCCTTCATAGTAAGAAAATTTCTACTCTTTGCAATAATAAACTCTGGTATTTTCTAACCTAGATGGAATTTAACAGTGTTGTCTAAAGGACAGACGCTGCTCCATTAGGGTTTTCACAAAACTCTCTTCACTTCAGAAAAGCAGGATCAGATCTTATCAGAGCAAAGGGAATTCATCTTTCTTTGAAGTCACCTTCTCAAGAACAATGAAACTTTTCCATATTTCATGCTGTGATAGATGGCAGTAATGACCATCCTTCTGTAAAAACTGTAAATAGTCATCATTCCTGAAACATGAGAAAAAATGAAAAAAAGAAAAATCTTCTTAATTATCAAGGAAGTTATTTCTTATGTCAGTATTTCTTATGTCAGTATTTTGAGATCTAGAACACAAATCTTTTAATAAATTAGGGAAATTTGGTGTGTTCTGCTGATTGTTACCTCATTTTTATCATGTTAATGAGAAAGATTTGTAATTGAGACCTATCTCTTACCACCTCCCTGGTAATGGAATCTGCTCATTCCTGGAATACCATAAAGGAAAAGAAATAACTGGATAAAACATCAATTGGAACATGCCAAAAGTCACCTATTTTCTCCACCAAGGGTGAGTTCTGCCTATTGCCTTCATTATCTCATTGCTGAGCCTCAGAGCTCTCCAGGGATGCCCAAATTGGTAAAGGGATTTGAATTATCTGCAGATTACTTCAAAATGATCCAGGAGATAATAAAATGAGTGTAATAGGCACAGAACACTGTTTGTTCTACTTGCACTGAGCTATTCTGTCTTCTCATTATTAAAGAAATAATGTGATACTGAATTTAGAAAAAGTTACAGACTAGATCGTCTGCTGGTGCTTACCTCATTGGTACCCTATGTGGTCAAAGCAGCAGGGATCCTTCCCCAGTTCACTGTTAAAATGATAACTGTGCATGGCACCAAGGGGAGAGATCCCAAAATGGCCCAGGTAAAGGGTTAAAGGCAAGTTTCAGGGGAGACCTTATTGCTCTCTACAACTACCTAAAAGGAATATGTGATGAGGTATCTAGAAATAGGACAAGAGGAAACAGGCTGAAGTTGCACCACAGAAAGTTTGGAATGGATATTAGAAAAAAATCTTCATTGGCAGAGGGATTAATCACTGGAACAGACTTCCCAAGGAAATGGTGGAATCACCATCCCTGAAAGCCTTCAAAAAACAAGTGGAGTAGGCAGCTTGCAATATGGTTTAGTGGGGATGGGAGTATTTGGTCAAAGGCTGGACTTGATAATCTTGGAAGTCCTTTCCAATTTAATTCAGAAGCACAAACAGTTCACACTAGAGAGAAACTTCAAGTGAATGAGTTGAAAATGGTAGGAGTTCTAAGCCACACTCTAGTCATTAAAGCATTTATGAAGCATATTTCCTGGTGTTTTAATAAGGAATATTTTTAGCTTGATTGGGTTATTTGTATGTGAAGTTATGTTAGGTTATATTATGATTTATTATGTTATTTTGTGATTTATTTGGTTTTTATGCCATTTTTTAATTTCACTTTTGATGAAGATGAGTGCCAAACTAGATAATACGTCAGAACCTTGATCCAACAAAGGACAGCAAACAGGTGAAAAGCACAGGCAGCCCAAAGGGGAACTAACTTAACAGCTTGGTAGATTGTATAATTAATCAAATCTTTAGGGAAATAAACATAGAATTTCTGTACTTAAAAGTATTCTGGTAGAAGATGCTGTGATTGAGTGAGGAAAGGAAGAGTGTGTGTTATCATAAACAAGAGTAAGTCCTTGTGAAAACTCTATAGTGATAACTGATGAACTGATGTTTGGGTTCCAGGTGGAAAAATATCCATTTTATTTGAAGTAAGATTCTCTGATCATATTTACTGATTCTCTCATTTAGACATCCTCTAAGAGCTACTGGAAATAGCTATTCACCTTTCCCCCCACATTTTTATACCTGATGTTATATTACTCTGAGAGATAAAACTCTACTGATCTTCTTTGCTCATGTCTGGTGGATAGAATTAAGTCTCATGCTATGTCAGGATAGTAGAGTAGGGATTGAAGGACGCACTGCCTCTCCCATTACATGGGAACTTCTCATGTCTCCTTTTGTGCCTTGCAGGAGATGCACAGTCCTTTGCAGGACATTCAGGAAGCTTTTCAAGTGGTGTTTGAATACAGTAGGAGTAATTCGGTGCTGACTTTTTGAAATGTTATTTTTCATTTCTGTAAGAGACAAAAAATAACAAGCTAGCATTACAGGGAGGTTGTCAATTGCTCTCCAGGGGCACTCGTGATCCAGCACTTGACGAGTAATATTTGCAGATTGCGTATCATTTGTTGAGTTCCTCAGGAAGCTTTGGTATGAGAAGGGTTATATATTCTGTGCTTGTTTATTTTTTGCTAAAATAAGCATGCAAACATTGAAAGGAGTGGAAGAGCGGAAGGGATTTCTTTATAAACACAATTTTCACTTGCATTTGTTTAGCAGTATTTCAAACTGTCCTGAAGATGCAGAAAAGTGCTGCATGTTCAAAGGATTTCCGCACTTTTGAGTCAATGCAGACACTATGGGGGAAGATTTCCATAGCAACAGAATTAAAGAAGGGAAATATGAAAAGTCTGTGTTGGATAAGTATATGAGGAGATATGTATATTGGTGGTGGGAGGGGAGTGCAGTCTATGAGGGTCTTAAGAGCAAGCAACTGAGCTCTGATTGCTCATTTTCTCAAAGAAAACAGAATCACCAAGAATCCCCCACTGTCCATTTAATCAGATTTGCATAAAAGATCTAGTTAATCATCCCACTCTGTGATTATTAATTCTATAAAACTTAAGATCTTAGTTATTTATATTCTGAAGAATAGTATTTCTTTCAGTACTATAGGCTTCGTAGATGATTGAGCCGTGACATAAAGTAATATATATTGCTTCCAAAAACCTCAGAGAAAACATGAACATGCAGTGATTGCCTTGTCAATTACCAGACACACTGATAACACTCATCAAACACTCATTTAGGTGTTTTATTAATTTATTCAGTTGTATTTCTCATTTATAAGTGCCCATTACCTGACAAATAAATTATTTAAAATAAAATATAATTATATTTTAATTAAAATATAAATAAAAATACAATAAAATTATATGTTAATATGTCTTGAATAGAAGATTACAGAGGGTTATAATAATGGCTATATATTATTATTGAGTAAGGTCCATAGTCAAGATAACATAGATATAAGTCTTTCAGTAGGAAAACCAGTGAATGTCCAGGTTTGCCCAGCTGCAGTTCATGTTCTAAACTTATACTTTTCATTGATATTTCAGTGTGAGAGAGGGCTCCAGAGAGACCTTAGTGCAGTCTTTCAGAAGTGAGCCTGTATAAAATATGGGCACAAACTTTCAAGTGGGGCTTGTTGAGACAGGACAACACATAAAGGTTTCGACCCAAAAGAAGGCAGATTTAAACTCGATGTAAGGAATGAAAAATGCATAAAAGTGGTGAATGTTGGCATACGTTTCCCATAGAGGTGGAAGATGCCCCATTCCTAGAAATATTCAGGGTCAGCTTGGATGGAGTTCTGAGCAACGTGATCTAGTTGAAGATGTCCCTGTCCATGGCAGGGTGGTTGGACTGGATAGCCTTTAAAGGTCTCTTCCAATCCTGCTATGATTCATTGATGGACTTACTGTTAGGTTAGGCTGGACTCAATGATATTATGGTTGTTTCCTAACCTAAATACTTCTATGATTCTATGATGCTATGAAGAGAAATGGGATGTTTGAACTGTGAGTGGCTTTGTGGGTAAGAAATGGAAACAAGCATGGTGGGAGTGAATGAATTGTATGGGTTCAGGGGAGTGAGGGTCTGGAAAGGCAATGGATACCTCTGAAACTTATGGAGAAAGGAATACAGTGTATGGCAAACTTATGACTTCCAACAGAGACAGGCATCCTAGAGACCTCCTGGCAGGTTAGTGGGAATTGAAGGGAGCTGTGGAGGACTCCAGAAACAGGTGATGAAAGATAAGCCCATACCTATGGGAGGATGGAAGAATGTGAGAAGACCATGGAATGTGTAATGATACGTGCACAAGGAAGATCCTGCCTATGAGGGATGAAAACAAACCAGTCAAACAATCACTCCTGCTGCACAGCAGAAGCAATTGTATTTAAACTTACTTCTTGGCAAATGGGTATGATTTGGAATAGATGAATTACATGCAGCTAATACTTTCCTTGGCAATCTTCCTAAATATTTTCCTAGTTGTGTGTTTTCTCAGAATCACAAACATTTCTTTAAAATCTGCCTCTGATATAGATGATCAGCAGCAGACATGAGCAGCCACCATTTGTCTACAAGAGTGATGATAAATAGCTACCCCCACCCCAAAATCTGCCTCTTTTCCTAATTCACAAACATAGCCACAAATCTATGCCGGTTTTTTTCTGGCACTCTGGCAAGTAGCAACATGGCACAATACCAACTTGTGCTCCTCCAACAGCAAGTGGTGTGCAATTTCTCTATCTCAAAACCAAATTGGCTCTGTATTCCTTCATGTGTGGAGTGTATTCTTCTGCACTGTGTTGACTTTGCAACACCTACATAAGCATTTCTAGGTCTGTCTTGTGCAAATTTGCAGATATGCACACATAAAAGAAATATGAAGAAGGGGTTTTTGTAGGGGCATATAGTGATAGAACAAGGGGGAATGGTTTTAAACTAAAAGAACAGAGATTTAGATTACAGTCTTTACTCAGGGGTAGTGAGGCACAAGTTGCCCAGTGAAGTGGTGGATGCTCCATCCTTGGCAGTGTTCAAGGCCAGGATGGGGCTTGGAGCAACCTAGCCTAGTGGAAGGTGTCTCTGCCCATGGCTGGGGGGCTGGAACCAGATGACCTGTAAGGTCCCTTCCTACCCAAACCATTCAGCAATTTCATTTTATGATACGCACACTTCAGGCAGTATGCAAATTTGTTTATCTGCTATGTTCTTGCCATGCCTGGACCTGTTCAAACCTGCAAGCAACTTTTTCTGAAATATTTTCCCCTGTGTCTGCTACACTCCGTGTTAGTTGTCATGTATAATTTTACAGCCAGTTAGGCACATTACACATTGATTGCCTTTTTCCCCCACGGAACTTATCCTTAATTTCCAAACAGCTTTAATTTCTCTTGGCATATGTTGTAAAAGAGTAGAATGGAAGATAGCATATAATATTCTTCCCAGTAGCCAAATCGTATTCCGTTAATTCAGAATACAGAAAACAGAAACCTGCAGATTTTTATATCAGCAACAGTACTGTACTTTTAAGAGAATGATGAATTCTTATCTGACTTTTGCTTCTAACTCCACTTAGATGAACCATTTTTTTCATCTTTTGCAAACTTTTTCCACTTGCCTTTCCCACTTCTGGATCCAGGTGCTGTCTCATTCCTTCCACCACACCTCAATGTGCCTCTCTGACTTCCTCACTGCTCACTCTATCGACTTGCACTGTTGGACTTGGTTTGTGTGGCAAGATTTTGGTAGAGGGGGAGCTATAGAGGTGGTGATTATGAGAAACTGCTAAAAGCTTCCCCCATATCCAGTGGAGCCAGTGCCAGCTGGCTCCAAGACAGAACTGCTGCTGGCCAAGACTGAGCCTGACAACAATAGCAGTAGTGCAGAAAGGGAAAAGGTAGCAGGAACATGTGGGAGGTACAGCCCCATGGTCAGAGCAGAAGGATGGAGAGCAGCTCCAGGTGCCAGAGCAGACATTCCCATGCAGCTCATGGCGCAGCTCATGGCGAGGCAGCTTTGCCCCTGATGCCCCTGGAGGATCCCACGCTGGAGCAGGTGGCTGCCCAAAAGAGGTTGTGATCCTACAGGAAGCCAGCACTGGAGCAAGCACTTGGCAAGACTTGTGGCCCATTGGAGAGAGGAGACATGATGGAGCAGATTTGCTGGTAGGACTTTTGAGCCTGTGGGGGACCCACACTGGAGCAGCCTGTTCCTGAAGGACTGCACACTGTTGAAGGGATCCACACTGGAACAGTTTATGAAGAACTGCAGCCTGTGGGAAAGACTCATGTTGGAGAAGTTGGTGGAGGACTGTCTCGTGTGGGAGGGATCCAACTCTGCAGTAAGGGACGAGTGTAAGGAGTCTTTCCTCTGAGGAGAACGGAGCAGCAGAGACAATGTGTGATGTACTGACTGCAGCCCCCTTACCTGTTCCCCTGTGCCACTGAAGGGGAGCAAGAAGAGAAAATAGAAAGTAGGGAAAATGGGGAGTCAGTTTGGTTTTTCCTATGACATAAACTGATGAGTGATCTCTCCCTGTCCTTTGTTGACCGATGAGCCTATCTTTGTATTTTTCTCCCCTGTCTATCTGAGGAAGGGAATGACAAAAGTGCCTTTGGTGAGCACCTGGTGTCCAGCCAGGGTAATTGCTGAAGATGGCTGATGTCTCTCCATCCTACCTTGTTTCCTTCCTGATTTCTGACCCCACTGATTTCCTTCTTCATCTCATTTCATCCACCAACACTCATTTTTACTCCCTTCTGCACAAAGGACTAATTTCAACAAGTCCTTCACGTAACTCTTTCAGTACCTGATCTTTATACTGAGACTGATTCCACTATTGGGAACACAGAGGACCTTCTTTTAATTTTCCTGGATCTAGATAAAATCTCTTTAAGTTTTAGATAAGAATTCAGGGATGTACTTTTTTTGTTTGTTTGTTTGTTTTTTTTTTGTGAACTGATTTAACTTTCTTGTGCCTTTAAAGAACATAAATATAAAAATCCAGATTGTTTCTCTGATGCTTCTGAATGAATTTTGAAAATGGAAGAAACGTTATTAAAGGAATCATAGATAAAAAATACAAGCCATTAGGTAATTATAGTTTGTTGACTAATTGCAAAAAATACTTAAGGCCAGGTAATGTTGTAGGTTCTAATGTCTTTTCAAAATTTTGCTAAACTTTCCATTTTTTCAGTAAAATTCAGGTCATATCATCTATCATGAGACAGCAATATGCTCAATTAACTTGCATAATGTAACTTGTAAGAAAAACGCAGCTAGAAAGATCTTATTTCAACAAAGGATGAGGATGAGTCAGTAAAAAACTGTCCTAAAAAGTCATTGAAGAAACCAGTGAAGGTGAAGCATCTGATGAGATGTTTTTAATCAAAAATGATGTTGGCTTCTTCAAAATAATTTCCTCAATGTGATACTGTGGTTAAAGGCATTAGTAGCTTATTTTAATTTCTATTGTCCTCTGGGGAGCAACTGTTTTTGTGTTGATGTTGATTTGCCATCCTAGCTGTATGTATGCTAATAAGGCATTTGAGAAAATCTTAAGGCACAGTGTTGATAAACAGATTTCAAAGCTGATGGCACAGTGGGATTATTTAGATGTCTGGTGACATCTGTATTTACATTCACAAGTGTGGACTGATATTTTCTGCTTGTTTCTGTAGTTCAGTCTGCTAAAGTTGGGAAAGCATTTGCAGTTTTGGCATGGAGACATGCACCATATGCAACATCCCACCTTGCAATGAAATAACCTAACTAGCCCTTCCTAAGCAGCCTTGTGTAAAGCAAAGGCTGAGTTTACAGGGGAACAAAATCAGACAAAGCTGTAGCAAGATATGTCCCTTGCTTTCCCATCTTTACACTCTGGTGCTGTGTTTAGTGGGAGAGTGACCACGGTGTCATTCACGCTTGATGAAAGCTGGTGTAAGTGGAGCAATGATCAGACTGTTGTGTTTACTTTGTACATACCCTGGGTTAACCTTGGTATTCTTGGCTATACAATATACCAGCTATCTCTGTGACTACCTCTTAAAAATGGCAACATTTCACCATGGTTCTGTAAGATTTGTTTTGCACTGCAGATGGAAGGGGGATCTTATATAGGATTTTTTATATAGCGTATACTGCTGTGTGATTTGTACGATACTGCAGTTCTACAACTCCTACTTTGCTTAAGCTGTTTTTAAATTAAATTTTAATACTGCTTCTTCTGATTTAAAGAGCATTCAGATTTAAAACAAACAAAGGCAGCCAAACAGCCTTTACCTAACTCTTCAGAAATGATCTTTTAACTTAGTGACTGAATAACGGTTTCCCATCAGAAACAAAAGAAACGCATTTAGTAATTTTGGCTGAAGAGAATGTAGAAAACAAAAAGGCAGTAATATAGTAGCATAATTCAGATTAAACTTGCCTTCCAAAAGCATGCATTTCCAGTTCTCTAGTTCTGAGTGATTCCTACTTGAAAAGAACTCAAAATATCAAGTCGTCTATTAGACTTTCAATATCTACATTGTCAGTCAAAACTCCTGTTGGATACAATATGGGCTCATCAAGATTCTTTCTAATGTTTGAGTAAGCTCCTTGTTGTCTGGATTTTATCCCTAGGTTTCTTAAGAAATATTTATTTACATAACAGCTGGTACATTTAAAGGCAATTTGGGCTCAAAAATTACTTGTGTGAGTCTCAGACCTAAAGCAGGTCCAGTTAGGTTGGATCAATATCAGCATTCTTATTTCACATTTTTGTTGTGAGATTTTTGTGGCTGTAACCTTGTTATTTCTAGATAATTTCGACTTTCTTTTTTCATTTGGCTTGTTAATGGAATCACAGAATGGAATTGGGGTAGGAAGTCTCCTCTTGCATGTAAAGCCAGGGTCCTGTGGAGTACATAGCTCAGGGCTGAAACTAGTCAGGTTATGAATATCTCTGAGGATAGAAACTTCACAGTCTCTCAGGGCAATCTCTTTCATTGCATGATCATCCTCATAGGAAAAAAAAGGGTTTTAAACTTGAATAGAATACACTGTATTTTAATTTGTGCCCATTTGCTCTGGTTCTGTCACAGGGTACAACTAAGAGTTCAGCTCCCTTCTCTCTACACAACCCACCAGGCATTTCTATACAATTAATAAGATCCCCTCTAACTCAATTCTTCTTCAGGCTGAACAGCCCCAGCTCTTTTGTTCTTTCCTTGTATGACAGATGCTGCAAGAATCTTCTTTCTGGCCCTTTGCCACTCCAGTGTGACTGAGACTCTCTTGCACTGGGAAGCCAAACATTGGACACAGAGCTCCAGATGCACCTCACCCATGTTGAGTGGAAGAGAAGGATCACCTTCCCCTTGCAGGAATTCAAACCTAAACATTTTCACCTCATAGAAAAGTATAAAATCTCTCAGGTCTATATCTTTGATATAGATAAGAGTTCTATATATGAACTCTTAACTGACCTTACAATTTTGTGGCCCAGTTTGTGATTCCTGACTGCTTTACCAGACTATTTCTTATGGACAGCTCAGAGGCATTCTGCAATGCCATTATATGCTTTCTGATCTGTGTCCACCTCCTACTGACAAGCAAAAAAGTTTGCCAATATAGTCAAAAGGAAAGGGGCCTCTTTCTTTCCAGGGAAAGATTCAAATTACAAAGCGATTGAGACTACAGGAACTGAAGCTACACAACCTTCTTCTGTATTCCTCCACGTTGATTAAAATTGAACTAATTTTAAATAGAATTTAAACCAGTAGATAATGTAATTGGGGCAACAGCAGAACAAATGCTCCTCTTGACAGCATTTGTTTCTATCAATTTTATTTTTGTTTCTCCTTCTGCTTTTTCTTTCTCTTTTTTATCTTCTTTACATTTTTTCTTATTTTGCTTACAGCTGACCATTTACATTCAATGCTCTGCTCCTCATACTGAGCAAACTTGAATGTCAGTTTGACAGAGCTGAAATGCATCAGGGGAACTTACTGACTTCTCAACATTGCTCTGAATAAGTTATGAAAAATGTTTCAAAAATCTGTGATGCACTTGCAGACAAAATGGTGATTGTCCACAGATGCAGTGAACATATATAAGAAGAAAGCAAGCCCAGCTGGACAGAGAGTTTCATTTTTTGGGTGTGCATATGGATGATGTTGCTGCCCACACATAGACTTTCACAACCTCTGAAGATGTATAATCCTCTTCAGCTGCCCTCACCCAGGAGGCCTTCTAAGTTTTCACTAGACATAGAGTTTGATGAAAAATCAAAGACATTTAGACTGATATTCCTAATATTTGTTCCACATCAAAATACAGCAGCCTAGTTGGAGAATGGGGTGTGAATGCCCTGGTGTAATTAAGTGGATTTAAACCCCAGCACTTCTGCAGGTTTAATGCTAGCCACAGGATGGTATTTATTGCATAGCTTCAGAGAGAGAGAGAGACATACAGGGAATATTTCAATCTTTTGAGTGCTGCTTTCTTAATATCACCCTCTCTAGCAATGTTGGCTTTTGAAAAGATTCCTGAAATTGTTCACTTGTTGGTGCCCTGAGTAGGGTAGGGAACAGATGTGTGGAGAAGGCAATTTATTGAAGAAAGAAAGAAATAAGTAAAAAATAACTCAATAAATGCCCTACTTTCCAGCCATCTGGCAGCTGGTGAGCTTCCAGAGGATGGGTGCAAGTAGCTCTCCGTGTCCCCTGGGTGTGCCAGTGGCACCAGGCATCTGTACAGGGAGCATGGTGACCAAAGCCCAGGGGATGATGGAGCAGGGCTAATTGATGAAAAGCACTGATCACCTGGGCTCCTGCCAGCCTGGTTCAATGCTACTGTTTGTATGCAGAGATAAAGGCCCACCACTGCACATTGCCTCCACTCATTGTCTTTTTATATCTCTTAAACACATAAGAAATTGACCTGCATAGTTATGCACTTATCATAAGACGTAATAATGCATAAATCTTGAATAATGCTCTTTACACATATATGTCTGGAGTAATGTTATTACATTCTGCACATAGAAATTACTCACACTAAACCCATTTTTTAAAAAATCAAGTATTTCAATTATCAGTTAAACAGTCACAGATCTAGAAATATATGAAGCAATTTCAATTTTTAGACTTTGTCATGATAGCAAGATGCAAGTATTATGTATTAAATTATTATGTATTAAATACTTGAGGTATTTGCATTGTTTTAACATGATGTATGGCCTAGCACTTGTTGGATTTTCTTCAGAACTTTATTTATTTATCTTGAGATAAAAGTGGGAAAAAATCTGCCTGGACATTGAGTCAAGATAAACCAGTAGCTATTTTAATATTTCAGGATCTCTGCCACTGGTGATCAGTTAGAGAATAAAGTCATTTAAGTAACAAGATTTGGGAAGAAGAGCCTGCTCTGAATTATACAAAAAAACTTGTTTTAGCTTTTGTAGATGTTACACAAGCAGGACAAATGAAAAATCCTTGACTGAATTAACAATATTTAAATCAGAAATGGATTTTTTTTTTACTGCTTCAAGGGGGAGTGGTAGTATAAGCTTGTGTCTCTGTAGTGAAATGTCTCAAATGGCAGGGCATCTATTATTTTCCATCTTTACAGCAAACATGCAAGCATCTGAATAACACAGAAAACTGTGGTTGCTGAGAGATTTTATAATTAATTACTGGATATAAAAGATGGTAAAAGTTATTCTTGGTAAATGATTATGCAACAATTAAGATCATTATTTATTCTGCCTTTGGTAATGACTTGAAAGTTGATGAGGAACAAAATAAGATAAAATGCTTATTAATTATCTTGATCAGGAAGCATTAATGATATAAAGAGGAGTTTCCAAGCACCTTGGCTAGAAGGTCTTTTTGGGGGGGGATTTACTGTTGTTTTGGGGGCCCTGAGGGCAGGCTCCTTTGATGGGGTTTGGCTGCATACGCTTAGGGCCAGCTTTGGTAGTGGGCTGCTAGCCCTTATGTTGATGAGCAGTGAGGAACCTCAGTGGAGAAAGTCCCTCTTCTTCTAGTAGCACTTTTAAACTCTACCTTCCCTGTCAGTCTCTGAGGTCTTTTGCAGGTGGCTCCTTTACTCTTACTCTGATCAGACCTGTTGACTTTTTATCCTGATTTAATCACACAACTCCAGCACCACAGTCACCTTATCCCCATCTAACAGAATTCTGCTGTCACTAGTTTGGGTGCATTATTGTAGTCCCAGCTTCTGAGCTGCTCCTCCCCTTCTATTTGATAGTTCTGGATAGTCTGGCTTTAATCACTCCAGAAGAAGACACATCATTAATCATAAATTTTAAAAGACAGGACAGTGAGACCTAGTATAAAACAAAGAGGGAGAGTTCTGTGAGTGGCAGGGATTTTGATGCAAATTGCCTTTTGTTTCAGAGGAAATCATGGCAGAGTGCGTTAGAGAGAAATTCCTCATTTATTCAGATCTTGGCTTAGGTAACACTTCCATGGGCAATCAAATCAATCAAATCTCCTGAAGCTTCAGGACAGTTGGTAGCTGATCAGCTGGCAAAGGGATTCTCTCATACAGATCCTGTGACATCTGCAGATGGGCTGGAGATATATGCATTTAATATCTTAATTTTGTATGTATTTAACAGCTTAACCACATACCAAATATTCTCCTACATGAAGGTTAGCACCATCCCAGAGAGAGCCAACACACCATTTGTACAAGGACAGTTAATGCTGGCTGTTTAGACATGTCTTATGTGTGCCAAACTTGATCTCTCTGGAAGCAATAGCCACATAAGGATGTGGATGGAGGGAGGGGACCAGCTGTCCACTCAGAATAACACCTCCTTCAAGTGTCCAGTGTGGGCTGCACACAGCAGGAGCTGCCCAGGGAATCTCTACAAATGTCTGAAATTACCACCTGTAACAGCACTCACTTTTGTGGCTGTTCAGGCAATCAGCAAGCAGCAGGCTGGTTCTTTTTCTCAAACCATTCCATGGGCTCATCCCTTTAGATGACCAGATCCTGGACAACCCAGGGAATTTATGACTGTAGTGCATGGCTGTGCAGGGATGATACCCAACTACATCACAATTACATGTCAAAAACTAACTTTAGTTTCCTACTTATCACTCATTTATAACTTGAATGTCATAGTTTGTGCCATTTAGACTTTAAGGTGCATTCACCTTTAGAGAGACATGGGTGTACTGCAATGGGGTCACCAGCTGATTCCTAGAAACTGATTCTGGGACTGAAAAGGCAATTTGCAAACCGTTTGTAGATATTTTATATTACATATATATTATGCATTGTTGAGGGCTGGTGAAACTGTGCTCCACATGAGCCTGGGTTCTAAATCCTTTCTGTGTTGCAGCCTTTTGTACCCATCAGTACAGCAGTGTAGGACCCTGAGGTGAATCCATGGTGTTTCACACCAGATATTCCTTCCTTCTGCTCTGTGTTCACAGCATGTGAAACAAGACAGTGTTTGCATGTGACACATACGTATTCCTGTTTTGCTTTCTTCATGTAAATCTCTCTCTGGCAAAGGCAGAGGCTCAATACAGCATGTCACAAGCATTTATTTAGATGTCAGGAGCGCTGGCTGATCAGCAGAGCAAGCAGACAATGCTGATGCCTGTGCGTCTTTGTGCGTCTGTGTGGGACATAAGACAAAGGGAAATGCAACTCGCAATAAGAGATATTGTAGATTCACTTTAGCAGCATGCAAACATGACTGAATTGGCCCATCTACTCAGCATATGATTAAAAATCTGTGTGGCTGGATAGATCCCCAAAAATAATCTGAAGACACTGTCATGGTCTACAGAGCTGGAACAAGCTATGCAGATTCAAAGAAGTGAGTGGGATGTGGGAAGGGGTTTGATTCTTTGTTTCAAAAAATATTTCAATACCAGTAAGAGACACATAAACACATACACATTTTTCCCAAAAAGATTTTGAACATCATAAAAGAAAGAACAATTTCTTGTCTAGAAGAAACTTTAGTTTCCTGAATGACAAGTGAGTTGTTTCTTTCCCAGGGGTTCTTTTAAGGAATTGAGGAAATATTTTACTAAGTGTCTTGGTAAAAGTAGGCCAGAGTTCTTTACTAAAATAACAAACTCTAAATAGGGGTTCACTGTATGGAAGGAAAAAAATATGCTTTTTTATAATAGTTTTTATTCTAATGCTGTGACTGGCAAGATTGTTTTGTATACAGGAAACTATCCAGTTACATTTTAATGTGTTGACCCTGGCTGGATGCCAGACACACACCAAAGCCTCTCCATCATTCCCCTTCACAGCTGGACAGGGGAGAGAAAACTTAATTAAAGGTTCATGAGTTAAGGACAGAGAGAAATCACTCACCAAATACTGTCATGGGCAAAACAGACTCCAATCAGATATCAGAGATATTAACTGAATTTATTGCTAACGACATCAGAGTAGGATAATGAGAAGTAGATCTTAGAAGATGTTTAAAAAGCTCTCCCACCTGTCGCTGTGGGTCACTATCAATCACACACACAGGACACGATGTCAAGAGAAGGCTGAAAAGACTTTATTAAAACANTACTGTCATGGGCAAAACAGACTCCAATCAGAGATATTAACTGAATTCATTGCTAACGACATCAGAGTAGGAGAATGAGAAGTAGATCTTAGAAGATGTTTAAAAAGCTCTCCCACCACCCTTCCCTCCTTCCCAGCTCTACCTCTTCCCCTTCAGCAGTGCAGGGAGATGGAGTCATTATGCCCCTGCTCAGGGAGAGGAGTCCTTCCCCTGCTCCAGCATGGGGTCCCTCCCACAGGCAACTCTTCCATGGGGTGCAGTCCTTCAAGGACAGGCTGGTATAGTGTGGGTCCCTCACAGGGTACAAGTCCTGCCAGGAAACCTGCTCCAGCATGGGGTCCCTCCCACAGGCAAGTCTTCCATGGGGTGCAGTCCTTCAAGGACAGGCTGGGATAGTGTGGGTCCCTCACAGGGTACAAGTCCTGCCAGGAAACCTGCTCCAGCATGGGCTCCTCTCTCCATGGATCTGCAGGTCCCTGCCAGGAGCCTGCTCCACCACGGGTCTTCTGTGGGTTCACAGCCTTGTCTCAGCCATCCATCTGCTGCAGTGTGGGGTCCAGGTCCAGCTCCACCCTGAGCTGCAGGTGGATCTCTGCATCCCTGTGGACCTTCATGGGCTGTAGGGGACAGCTGTTTCTACCTGGTCTGCACCAGGGGCTGCAGGGGAATCTCTGCTCTGGTGCTTGGAGCACCTCCTGCCCCTCCTTCTGCACTGACCTTGCGTCCGTAGGGCTGTTCCTCTCACATATTCTCACCCTGCTCTTCTCTGGCCACAATTACACCTGCACAATAACTTTTTTATTATTTGAATATGTTGTCATATGTTATCTTTTCTAAATGGTCCATCCCTGGCCAGTGGCGCATCCATCTTGGACCCTCCTGGGATTGATATTGCCAGACATGGAGGAAGCTTCCGGCAGCTTCTCACTGAAGCTGCCCATGCATCTTCCTGGCTACCAAAACATGACAATGCAAACCAATAAAGTTTCTCTTAGAGTCTGACCCTTTGTTCTGGGAAAAGGTTTTCAAGAACTACCTTTTTTTACCTTCTAATGAGTTTTCCAAATAATCTAAGATTTTCACTTTCCCTAAAGCCTCTGAGAAATAAATTAAAAATATTGGAACTTTTTAATAGCACTATCATTTATCACAAATGATATTTGGTAAAAAGAAAATGTAGAAGACGATTTCCCAAACATTTTCAACAATAACTGTAAATTCATATTTAAGAAAAAAAAGTAATAAGAAAAATAAGAGTAATATGTCTCTTAAGCCTGTGAATTCTTAATGAAGGTGATGTTTTATATTTTGGCTAGGTCTGCAAGCTGTGGGCTGGATGAAATAGAGTTTGGCAGTTCTTCTGTAAGTTTCCTTATAGAAAATGACCGTGCAGATAGTTTAACATTTCTGGTCTTTCTCTTCCATATCACTCTAAATATCTATAGGACACTTTGTAAAAGAGAAAAAAGATTCTTCCTCATGGATATGCCCTCTATTTCTTTAATCTATTGGCTTTTTACCCAACTCTCACTTAGAATGGGATTTTTTGAGTAAAATATTTTTTGTTGCAATCTCACTTCCGCCTCTGATTTGTATCAACAAACTGAAGCCTGTTCGGCCAAGTCTATAGTTAATATCAAGGAAACACTAAATGATTTTTTTTCTTTGTTTTAAGAGTCATGCCAAAATTTATCCAAATCAATCTTTAGTAATTTCTCTGTTGAGTGCACACGAGCTTTATAACCTCTATTAAAATCTTATTACTGCATAGAGTTTAGACTTTGGGTGTGTTTTTTCTTTTATATCATGGTGAAATTTATTCCATAAGAAGCATCTCCTATAAAACACAGAATTCTTGCATAAGGTAAATTATGCTGAGAGAAAGAACACTCTCTATTTAACACCGTTGGGCATCTGTTAATAAATAAATGGAAAAAGCTGGTCATGAGTCAGTGTGTAGGCTGCTTAATTTCTTTGTAAGGATTTATTAAAACCATAAGGGAAATAATGATTTTAGGTGACATTTCAGCATCTTTCAGCTGTGAAAGAGAAAATGACAAAGGTTATGTTTTCAGAAAATATGTCTCTAATTCTCATGAAAATGTATATGCTTACCATTTGCTGTAGTCAGAAATCTGATATACTTCATGGATGCTGTGGTTGTCATTAAGTGGTGCAACACTGCTTAAAGACAAGTCAGAGCCACCATCTATGTGTCAGCTTCCCAGATAAACTTTTTAGAAGCTTGTTGCATTGAAAAGGAAATTTAGCTTAAATGCTCTTTATTTGAAAGACATAAGCATGGTGCTATGGTCAAATACAGACCTTTGGAGTACACTGTGAGGAATCAGAAGTTCATCTGCATTATTTTACTCTGGAGGAAAATAACAAAATATTCCCCAAAACAGAATAAGGCATTCAAACCACGTTTTGTGGCAGAGAAATCTTTCTCCAAAATCAGATACTAAGCTGAGATGGTTTCTACTGACCTTTGCATTCTTCCCTGTTTTTCAAAAGAAAAAAAGAGGGAATGAAAGGAAGAATGACAGAACTAATAAATGGGCAAAAGATTGAATGAAAGAATGACAGAATAAGAAAAGGTAAAAAAAAAAAAAAACTAATGAAAAGAAGAATGACAGAGCGAGAAAATGAAACAAGACTAAATGAAAGGATGAATGACAAAATGAGAAAACTACAAATGAATGAATGAAAGGAAGAACGACAGAAGGGGAAGATGGAAAAAAGAACGAGTGAAAAGGAGAATGATAGAATGGGAAAATGACAAAAAAATGAATGAAAGGAAGAATGACAGAACTAATAAATGGGCAAAAGATTGAATGAAAGAATGACAGAATAAGAAAAGGTAAAAAAAAAAAAAACTAATGAAAAGAAGAATGACAGAGCGAGAAAATGAAACAAGACTAAAGGAAAGGATGAATGACAAAATGAGAAAACTACAAATGAATGAATGAAAGGAAGAACGACAGAAGGGGAAGATGGAAAAAAGAACGAGTGAAAAGGAGAATGACAGAATGGGAAAATGACAAAAAAATGAATGAAAGGAAGAATGATAGAACGAGAAAATGAAAAAAAGAAAGAATGAGTGAAAGAACAACAGAATGAGAAAATGGAAAAAAGAACTAATGAAACAAAGAATGACAGAATGAGAAAATGGGAAAAAGAAAAAATGAAAGAATGACAGAATGAGAAAATGCCAAATGAATGAAAGGAAGAACTACAGAACAAGAAAATGAAAAAAGAACGAATGAAAGGAAGAATGACAGGAGAAAATGGGCCAAAGAACGAATGAAAGGAAGAATGACAAAATGAACAAAATGAAAAAAGAACAAATGAATGAAAGAACGAAAGAACGAGAAAATGGAAAAGAGAATGAATGAAAATAAGAATGACAGAATGAGAAAATGGGAAAAAAGAATAACTGAAAGGAAGAATGAAAAAACAAGAAAATGTGAAATGAAAGAAAGGAAGAACAATGGAATGAGAAAATGGGAAAAGGAATGAATGATAGGGGGAACGAATGAATGAGAAAATGGGAAAAAGAAGGAATGAAGAAAGCATGACAGAACTGGAAAATGAGAAAACGAATGAATGAAAAAATAAATGAGAAAAGAAAAAAGAAAAAAGAATAAATGACATGGAGAATGACAGAACGAGACAATGGGAAAAAGAACGAATGAAAGGAAGAATGACATAAAGAGAAAATGGGAAAACAAACAAATAAAAGAATGAAAGAACGAGAAAATGAAAAAAGAATGAATGAAAGGGGGAACGACAAAACGGGAAAATGGGAAAAAAACCACCAATGAAATGGGGGAATGAAAAAACAAGAAAATT
>VYXF01009988.1:506900-523321 GCA_013397295.1 Polioptila caerulea | reverse complement strand
TCCCCCCCCCCTTATAAAAATTTTTTGGTTTGTGTGTGGTGTGCCTTGGTTTTACTTTGTATCATCCACGTGATTTTATTCCCACAGATGGATTTTAGAGAGGACTTTTCTCTGCAGGATGGAAACAAAGCAGGTAGGAGCAGAATATCCCATCAGGGATGCCTTTACTGCCAGCTCCACCTAAAGTGTGACTGGATCCCGCTCTGTTTTGGTGGTGCACAAATCATTATGTGAATCAAATTCTGTACACCTGATGCTCCTTTAAATGCCTCATTTTGATTTAAATCAGTAAGTGGATGATTCAAAAAATTTAAGCACACATCATTAGGTGTCTACCTTTAAAACTTTGCTATTGAAATATTTGTAGCATAGGATTATGGAATTACTTGACTTGGAAGGGACAACAAAGATCATCTGTCTTCAATCCTTTTGCCATGGGCAGGCATGCCAGTTATATTATCTGGAATATTTTCTACTTCCAATTCTGTTGAAATCATTCTCTCCTTGAGTAAAACTAATTTTCACTCTGAATTCTGGCTTTCTTTGTTCCCTCTAGAAAATAGAAAAATCAAAGAATTTATAAGGTAAAATAATTTTGTTCATCAAAAAGCCAGCTGGACCTTAAATCTATTTTACATTTGATTCTATTTTATTATTTTGTCCCTACATTTCATTAAATACAAATGTTTGGAAATGCCGTTGGTTAAAAGATGGCAAAAATCTGAAGCAAACTTTGCAATTAAATCTTTTACCTTCATTTGAACAATTAAAAACAGTCTCTATTGCTGCACATGTGAGTGTGTTTACCCTCACACTGGTAAAGTACCATTTCTGGGAAAAATAGGCTTTTTCCTATTTCTTCCCTGATAATTAGAAACAGGTCCAAACCATGAAGATGAGGTTTGCCCCTTGTTGAGATGTAAACTACATTATCTATATAATACTTTATTGTGTCTTTTTTTTTTTTTTTTGGTGGTAAAATTGACTATCTATGAACTAAAGGAGGCATTTTCATTCTAAAAGTGGAAGTATTTACATCAGAAAGATTTATCAGTACAGTTCCATTTCATTCCATAAGATAAAATGATGTGGAAATAAATATTGGCCTTGATCTAAGCTGCTGTCCAGCAACAGCAAGACCATATATCTCTTTTTAAAAAATACAGCAGTTCAAAAAATATCAGAGAAAAGCAAATATCAGAGAAACAGGGCTGACAATAAAAAATAAGTGGGAACCAAATGTTAACATTCTACTTATCAAACTCTTACAAGCAGAAGAGGATGTGTAGAATGGTAATTAACACCCACTCATCACATTCTTCTGGAAGATTAAAGAACAGGTCCTAGCCCCAGTACTTACCTTTGCAAGTATAATCTCATCAATTCATCTAATTCCGAAGAGAATGAGGTTTTTATTTCACCTTCCTCTGCCAGTTTTTTTTCTCATTGAGCTGCTTTTCCCTTTCACCACACAAGGATCCCTGTCTCTCCTAGAGGTGAAAATTCCTTGGCCTTTCAGTGCACCCAGTTAAGTCTCCACAAAAATAGATGAGTTATCACAGATGCAGGAATTAGGAGAGCAGGGTTTATGACGTCTGATAAAGCTGAATTTTAGCTCCTGCAGGAATGTGTTATAAAAATCTAGCCATGGAAGGAGCAGTTTTCCACTATTGGAACAAATGCCACATCTTTCATTGCTAATATATATAATAACAGTTTCCATCCAGAGACCACAACTCTATCTCCCCCTCCTCATGGAAATGTCACAGAACTTTTTCTAATTCAAATTACTAAAAATATGTATTTAGTTAGCTTTTCAAAATGAATGTATTACCTAATGACATGATTGCTTGGCTGCCTAATTTACAAGAAGTCGCTTGTATAACCAGCAGATAAATATAGATGAAGCTTTTATCCATGTGTATATAAAAAGAGAATCATCCATGTGTATATGTAAAGAGAACATGTGTGGTTTTAACTTCAAGAATACAAAGATTTACCTTAAAGCCTTTATTAGATTTTTTTTTTAAACTTTTGTTTTCCAAACATATTCGTTTAAGAGACATTTGATTTGGTGATTTCTGCTGTGCTCTGAGACTTTATAAAATGTAACTGCTTTCATTAATTGGAGAATCACATTCCTTTAACATCCAGTTCCCTTGCATCTGGCAGCATCCATCCCTGCAAACATCCTCTCAGCCATGAACATTTTCTTGGTGTTAGCATGCAAATATTTTCATGCACCATCTTGCTGAGACTTGAGCAGATGCAGATGCAGGTTTCATTTATTGAGTATTTTCTAAATATAACCACAGTACGCCTTCCACGTGGTTCTGAGAGTGAAAACGTCTCAGCAAATCGACTTTTCCCGGGAATTGCTGGTTCTTGGCCAGGAGATATTGGTTGAACACTGGTAGGAGCAGATGTAACAAGGCAATGAATGTGATCATTAATGCTATTACATACATTTACTGGAGCAAAAATGAAACTTTCAATTTCCACGCCATTAGGAGCCTGCAGAAGGATAAAAATGCAGTTTGCAATCCTCACTCAGATAAATGATTTCTGCTCTCAAACCCTTGAGCAGTTTTAACAAATGATCACTGGCTGGATTCCACTGTTGGATGGTGCCTTCAGAAAACAGCCCTATTTAAACAGTATCATCACAAATTCGTAATGAATCCATTCTCTGTATCCTTCCCCCATCCTGATAGGAAACATGGAGCTGAATATGACTGGAAAATTGAACTGATACCAAGGTTCTGTAATCTCCCTCTTTGGCTGAATTTATAGATGTGCGCCTGTTGATTTATCATTGAAATTTCTTTTGGTAAAAAGTAATGATATCAGGGAGCTAGAATGACACATGAAATGTAGTCCAAAGTAAATTAAAGTACTTAAGCACAGCAGTTATCTCCTGATTATAACTAAGCACATTAGACAGCTCAAGATCCTTGCAAACACTCAATATATTAAGATGATCAGTCATCAGCACAGCTCTCTTCATCTTGCTGCTGTTATGAATCACTTTCATAAGAAAATGAGCTCTTGATTCCTATCTAGGTAGAGAGACTCGAAAGAAAAAAGAAAAAAAGGTTTGTCAGAGCAGTAATGCAAGGCACTTCTGGCTGGATTTCCCCTCTGAATTGATGAGGGCTACACTAATGGGGAATAATGAGGTGTTAAAATGACCTTGGTGAATCTGAGGATGTGACATGGACATTGGAAGAAATAGCAGGGCAAGAGGGATAAATCTCAAATATTTACGTTTGAATATGCTTGAAAATTACATAACTGCCAGCTGTACACACACAAATAGCTTTTTATACCTGTCAGGAAGAATGAAAATCTTGTTCTCAATCAAATGACGAGACAACAGCCCGTCTCCTATCCTAAAAGAGTAAGATCACATACTTATGTCCCTGGCCATTAGAACTCTATTCCAAGTGAGTATCTGCTACAAAAGAGAGCAGAAGAACTTCCCAGGAACACACCAGTCCCTGTCCCTTCCAACACTGCCCATCAGTGCTGCTATTCTGATCTGGTTTCTGAATATACAAATCCCAGCAAAGGCAAAATGACAGGACTGTTCTAACAACAACACACACCTCCAGAAACTTCAGCAGCTGTGGTTTGAATTTTTCAGAACACAGGAGAGCAAACTGAGATCATGGAGATTGTTGCTGAAGTTGCACACCATTCTTTGCAATAAAGTTGTAGATCCTGGAATATAAGGAAAGATTGAGCCATCAGAGTTGCTTTCTTTACTCCATGGCTGCATTTTTAGCAGCTGAAGGACAGACTTTCCTCCTGGTCTGCATTTAGTGGGGAACAGCACAGCCATCATCAGTGTTTAAAATAATGTTATGAATTGGAAAATATAGAATGGGAGAGAAAAGAACTGTAGGGCAAAAAAATCAAACTTGGAGTCCAAAATGAATACTTAACATTATGTACATATAGTATAAAACAAATATAATTAAATGTATACATATATATGAAACGTAATACAACGTATTGCATTGTGAATACCTTGGCGGCAACAGAAAAACAAATTGTCATTCAGCATATAAACAACCCTTTTAGATTTGTAACCTGGAATGACAATTCCAAGAAACAAACAAAGCTGCAACTCTCAGAAAACATCAGAGGTTCAAGAGATACAGGACATATAGGGGCCTGCCAAGGAAGTGTTTCTCCCTTAAACGTGTTTGCCCAACTCAGAGCCATTTTATTTGTGTTATATGCATAACCACAGAAGGGTTTTGGGAGCCACGAGGTGGGAGGGCTGTGAGGGGCTGTGCCATCGACACACTCTTCAGTGACAGGTCCCTCAGTGGCACTCCCCTCAGTGTCACATCCCACAGTGACACACCCCTCAGTGACACTCAGTGACACTCCTCTCAGTGACACACCCCGCAGTGACACTCCTCTCAGTGACACTCCTCTCAGTGATACACCTCGCAGTGACACACCTCTCAGTGACACACCTCTCAGTGACACACCCCGCAGTGACACACCTCTCAGTGACACACTCCGCAGTGACTGGTCCATCAGGGACAGATCCCTCTGTGCCTGTGAGCTCGGGGCTGGGCTGCAATCGTGGCTAATCAGGACACAGCACAGGGTTGTTTGGGATCAATATTTGCCTTGTTAAGGTCCTTGCCACCTCTTTTGCCTTCTCATGGCTTAAGGACAGGCTCAGGCATGGGAAGAAAGGGTTTTCTGTTCTTGCACAGCACATTATTGTAGAGTCTCAGGAAAACTGGCTGGGCTGGAGCAGCACAGTTCCCACAGCACATGGCGTCCCTGCCAGGCCAGGCTGCCCAAGCACCTGCAGGTCTGTTCAGCAGTAACCACACAACGGCTCCTTCCCTATCCATAAAACACATAAACATCTCAGAGCACAACCAAAACTAAACGGTTCTTCACAAATGAACTCTAAGCTTTGGTCTTGGCTCTGCCTTGTCAGAGATCATGGAATCATGGAATGGTTTGCATTGGAAGAGATCTCAAATCCCACCCAGTGCCACCCCTGGCATGAGCAGGGATGCCTCCCACTGGCCCAGGCTGCTCCCAGCCCCAATGTCCAACCTGGCCTGGGACACTGCCAGGGATCCAGGGGCAGCCACAGCTGCTCTGGGCATTTGTGCCAGGGCCTGCCCACCCTCACAGAGAGGGATTTCTTCATAATATCTAATTCAAACCTACATCTGCCCTCCTCTAGCTGGGATGGAATTACCTTGTCTTAGGAATTAAGGTGGTGTCCTGACAAAGCTTGGCATGCAGGAAAAAAGTACTCTCCGCCTCTCTTACTGTCTCAAAGTGTTTGAATAATGTTTCTGTCCTACGATGGATATGTGTGGTATGTGACTTTCTGAAGGCTGCAACATATTTTGGAATTAGTTGTTTCCATTGTGATTTACTTCTGACTAATTTATTATTTGGGTTTGCTGTTGGTTTTGCTTATTGAAACGAGGTTTGATAAAAATTGTATTCAGCTAAAAATTTTATTCAGCTAATTCTTATTTTTGAATACAGGCAGGAGTTTTGGCTGTGAAGGAGAAATACTGTGAGCTGTCAGTTACAGAATTCCACTTTTATAAAAACTTTTCCTTCCCTACTGCTAATTCATCACAGATAAACCTGGCTGATAATGCACTTTGATATTGCAGAAATAGACATTGCCTTCCTTCAGCTTCTGAGGAGAAAAACCTCAACAACGGACATCAGAAAACCTCAAAAAGTAAGCCAGGTTTGCAAGACACAGAAGTATGTTTACAAGTCTGTTATCAATAATTTAAGCCTCACTTGTCAGAACAGAAGATGGATAAGCTGCTGTGCGTTTTCCTTTTGTATTTGCTAATCCACCACCAGCCTGCCAAATAGATTTAAAAGATATTTCCATTTCTGAAGGAAAGTTGCCTCCCACTTTCAAGGTCCAAAGATTTTATGAGTTTGTTGGTGTTAACTTCTGCTGAATAGTACACTGACAGGGACTCTGGAGTGTACATTGTTTCTCCATCCCTGCAATTGGCTCTTGTTTTCCTGCTGCTGGGAAGCACCTGGGAGCTGTCTGTGAATATGTGGCACCAGGAGCTCTCCCTGTACTTTTTAATCTGTCTGATGCTGGAGAATGCTCCCAGAAAATGTTCTCTGCAGGCTGCTTTTGAGCTCTGCATCTTTTTTGAGCAGATCCCAACAAAGTCTCTTTGTTAAGGAAACTTCAAGGGATGTGTTGTAGTTGCTCCATACACACCAATTAGGAGTCAGGGGTGATGTGTCTGTCAGAGCCACAGGAACAGTACAGGCTGCTGCTCAGTCAGCTCTGCAGGCTGCATGGCCATATAGGAATGAGAGAGACTTTCCAGAAGGTGTGATTTTAGGCATTATTTTCAAGAAATCTGCAAATTAAATTCCTGCTCCCTGGTGTGTACTGATGTCTGATCCAAGGGGACTGCATGGCTGGAAACTACCACAGCTAATTTCTGCAGTGTCCTGGTGCTATCCCCAGCAGATCTATTTCTGCTTTAAAGTCAATAAGAATGGATTTCAACTCTTATTTTTCCCTTCTATTGTTACAGGAGAGAGAAATCCCTCCCACAACAAGTTCAGTAGATGTTACCATCATCACTAATGAAGACATGGCACATTCCTGGTGCATCTTCTCCTTATTCACACCTGATGCAGCATTCCCTCCCTGGGAAGGTGGGCAGACCCTGGCACAGGGTGCCCAGAGCAGCTGTGGCTTCCCCTGGATCCCTGGCAGTGTCCAAGGCCAGGCTGGACACTGGGGCTTGGAGCAGCCTGGACAGTGGAAGGTGTCCCTGCCCCTGGCAGAGGGGGCACTGGATGGGCTTTAAGGGTCCTTCCAACCCAAACCATTCTGGGACTCTGTCATTTATAATTATCTATTAATTATGTAAGGAAGGAAAAAGTAGGTGTATCATAAGGCTGGGTCCTTCCAAATGCACTTGAGCCAATAATGGTTTAGCAGAGGGAGCTCTGAGAGAGCCCCGAGCATTAACTACAAAGGCAATCTCAGCTTCTCTCTATCTCTGTCCCTTCAAGTGTGCTCTGTGTATTTCCGGGTTATAGAAACCATTCTGGTTATCATCAAACAGGCAAACAGCACAGACCACAAGCTGTCCCTTTTTTTTTTTTTTTTTCCTCTTTTCCTCCCCTAACTGAGTATTCTGCTTGTCCCTGACAAGGCTCTCAGGTAATTCAGGACTGGGATAAGCAGTAGTTCCTTACTGAGAAGCACCCAGCCTTTGTTCCAGCATCCCAGAGGCCCAAGGGTAAGAGAAGGTTTGAAAGAGGCAGCATTGTGCTGAGGGCAGAGCAAGGTGTACACTCCTTTTTCCAGGGAGCAGCCCGTGTCCAGTCAGGCAGATCAGTCATTTACAGATCCCTCTGCCCTAGATTTGACCCTGTGTTTGGGCGAATGTGGATGAACATTATTGCCCAAATGACTCCAAACTCAGAATATCAAATGAATTTAAGCAGCCAGCCATCTGACAGAGAGATTTCCATCAATATTCCCAGTCTTTGGAGTGCAACAGAGCACATCTGCAATATGATCCTGAGCTCACCTCACAGGCAGAGGTGGGCACACAGCTCAGGAGAGGACTCTGCACTCCAGCCAGGGGTTCTGTCCCAGCACAGGGATGCACAGGAAGATACAGCCCAGCCTTGGGGGGAGACCGTTGTCACATTTCCTTCTTCATGGAAGGGGGAAATATAATGCTCTTTGTTTGCCTTTTAGAATGGAGATAAAATTTCAAACAAATGGGTTTGTCCAGTTCAGGCTGGCAGCTGTAATTCTAGAGGAAAATCTTTTCCATGTCTAAATTTGATCAGTACATTAAAAAATAAAAGAGACGCATAAACCTAAGATGAATTGACTATTGTTCAATCACAGATTCCCAGAATGACATGGCTTAGAGGCTTAAAGCTCACTCAGTGCCACCTCCTGCCATGGGCAGGGACACCTTCCCCTGGCCCAGGCAGCTCCCAGGCACAATGTCCAGCCTGGCCTTGGACACTGCCAGGGATCCAGGGGCAGCCACAGCTGCTCTGGGCACCCTGTGCCAGGGCCTTCCCACCCTCCCAGGGAGGAATTTCTCCCTGGTAACCCATCTAAACTAACTCTCTGGCAGTGGGAAGCCATTCCCTTTTATCCTATTTATGTCACAACAGACTCTTGTAAAAAGACCCATCTCACTCTTCCTTGTGTGTCTTTTTAATCTTTAGGCTATTGGAGAGCCCTTCTTTCAAGCAGACAATGACAAAGAAAGTGGTCTAAAAAGATATCAAATGATGGCTGACCATGAAAATCAAGTGGCATGAACAAAAAAAAAATTCATAGTCTTCTTGTACCTGCCACAGAGCAATTACTTCCAACAAAACTCTGATGCCCATCAAGAGAGCAGAAAAAGTCAGCAGAGAAGGGGAGTTGGTAGAATTATTTTCTCTCTTTTGCCTCATACTTTTAAACATTTACATTCGTATTGCTTTTGAATTGCTCTGTGTTAGTTTGGATCCAGCTAAGCTGACACCATTTCCTTTAAGAATGAGGCAACATTTCCAGACTGTTTAATGTTCCTAAGGTGGATTTCTCCAGGATGTAACACACTTATTGGTGTTCTCAACTGAGCCTACAGTACATCTGAATCATTAAAGGGTTCACCCTCATCTAGTTAAAAATCAGTGTTTGAATATCTATCAGTATGCAAAACACTCATTTGCTACCAGAGTTAGAGCTCCTTATTATACCAAGAAGAATTTAAGTTTTAATTAGCATTTCCTCTGGTGTACTAAACCCACTGAGACTACTAGACTTACTAAAATTTAATTAACTTGACAAAAGATCCTAATTGTTTTCATGCCACTAGTCCTTAGTGGGAATAAAAATAATACCCTTCAAATTAAGTGTCTGCAACCCACCTTCTTTTTGGATGTCCTACATATATCAAATTGGTTGGCCTACATATAATTATAGTTGGTAGAAAGCCTTGCCCACTCTGGAATCAAGATTGCTCAAAAATGAGGATTTTTATGGCAATGCACAGTGACGTAAACTTATTATTCAAAAGGCCTCAGCTAACATTAATTCTTTCCACCATCTTATTACATTTTGGAGGTTTATTGATTTATCTTGGTGCACAGACTAATCAACGAGATGTAGCATTCATTTGAATCAGTATAGAAGCCTAATATTGGCAAGAGAAAAGTTAATGTATTGGTAGAGCAACTATGATAAACAGTATATATCTATAAGAAGTGTAGTGAAATTTGGAATGAAAATAAAAGTATTTCCTACTCAGGATGCTCCTCATATCTTTATCTCTTTCCCAATTGGACTGCTCACATCATTTCAAGGCTTTGTTTACTTTTAGACACTCATCTTGAAAGAAATGTGAGTGTGGAAAGCATTAGGACACAGCCTTAGGAGCACTGGGGACAGCTCTGTTACAGGAGTTTGCATGCAGAACAGAGGAACTGCAATCCAAGGAATGCTTTGGCTATGGATGAGCCAAAGGAGAAGAGGTGAAGGAAAAGAGAAGAGATGAGGAGAAGAGATGAAGGAAAAGTACCCAAACTCTTTTGCCAAGATAAGAATTCCTTCGTGAGCATCACTACATTACAGGAATCAGATCTGTTTGTCTAATTATTACCCCCAAAATTTAAAGCAAGAACCAGGTTGGAAAGCAAATTAAATCCATCACTTTTTGTTCCTCTGCTGAACTTTGTTGGGACTGAATATCCCTGAAGTGCTTAGAAATCACTGCTCATACAGGTGTGGGTTTGGCAATGTAATCCATTATGTGGATGTTCTTTGAAGAAACTGTGTTTTTGGGAAGGCTCAAACTCCACCCCCTCCTGCAAACAACACAGCTCAGGCTGAGGCTGCACCTCTGTGCATGCAAGAGAATATCAAATATCTGCATTGTTACATCCTTCTGGAACTAGGAGTGAAAGGCCTGTAAATCTCCGTGGATCCACAGCCTTCAGCTCCTTTTTCTGCCCACACATCTGGCTGCTTTCTCATGTCTGAATACTAAGGAGATTATCCTGGCTGATGAACCATCCAGATTGGCTGTTAAACACCTCTTTTCTGCTTTCTTTGCCAAGTTCCTCCTTTGTTTCCTTCCCTCACAATTTGAACCACAAGGTGCTCTCCAGGCTCCAATTTCCATCCAGATTTATTGATGTGAGCTCAAGATACCCATCTATTGTATTGCAATTATTAGAATTTCCTGAATATACATTCAGAAAATATTTTTAATGAACAGCTCCGTAGGGTTCACATTCATAACTTTTGCCCTAATAATTAAAGCCTTTCTGTGAGCCTTTCACTAAAAAACCACCATATGTCTGTAGGTGTTTATTGAAGACAAATATTTAAAATTAAAATCTCATTAACTTTTCTCTGCATCTATAAAATAGTGAACTCTGAAGACTTGTCAGAGGCAAAAGTTTAGTACATAAAATTTAAAGAAAACCAGGTGTGTCGCCCTGATTCTTTCAGGTTTTCTAGTGGACTTTCTAACTCGATGTTTGGTAGTTCTTAGTTCACTTTCTCATGAATCGATGCTATTATTAGAAGCTTGTTATGCTAAGACAAGGTCGTTGGAAATTCCTTCTCTTGGGAGTGGAAAGTGACTGATTGACATTTGTCTTGACCAGTGTGATGGGAGAGGTGGCCAGCTTCTCCTCCAATCCCTGGTCCTTGTGTGAATACTATAAATGGAGTCAGATGTTTTTATTAAAGTCTTTTCAGCCTTCTCTTGAGATCGTGTCCTGTGTGTGATTGATAGTGACCCACAGCAACACAGGTGTACAGTCAATCAGTCAATGATGTGAGACTTTAGGCCACCAAATACTCACTGTAGAAGTGAATTTGGAAGAAATGAAGTTCATGTTTGTAGGAAGAGGTTCATCTTTGTCCCTGTGGATAACATCTTACAAACAATAAAAATCTAAAGTAAACTTTGTTCCTCTCCCCATCTCTGCCTTTTGTTTGATTTTTTTTCCTGTGGCTAATGAATTGTTGGCAACATTAGACAAAACACAGGGATTTTATCTCCTGGGTTTCACAATCGTGAGGAGCAGCTTGGAATCCTCTCACGTACTTATCATCACTTGTTAGAATGCACTGACTTTTAAAAATTCTGCTTTCAGCAGTCTTTTGTGTCCTGACCTCCTGTTCACCTCGAGCATTCAGACACATAATAACTCTAATGAAAGAGAAGGTATTTTAAAAAACAATTCATTGTGATCCAGTTTTCTGATTCAGCATTTTTGCACACCTTTGGAGCCTTACATTGGACCAGAACAATTTCTGCATTTAGAAAATTGAAACATAATTGAAAATTATAATGTGCAAAAGCAGTTGTGATTAATGTAACATGGAGACAGGTAATGGGAATGGCAAAGAGTCAAAAAGAAAATAAAGTACTTCAAGCCTCTGAAGTTTTTAGTGTCTTTATCCAAATATAAGCTGTCAATAACACAGTGATTTGTGAGAATGACGAGAACACTTAGAAAATCATCTCCTCATTATCTTTCACTAAAAACACTGATAATTCATTTGGATGTAGTCTTGCTCTGTTCTAACGTCTTTCTTTTCTTATGCAGATACATAGTTTTTAAATGATGCATTTTTGATATTTTATTTTAAAATTGGTTGTCCACTGTAAAGAAAAAACAACTGGTAGTAGATTCAGAAGGGATCTTTTGATATAAATCCTTTAAAAAGAGAACATGTGCTCAGTTTTAAATGCCTGCATGTCTTAAGTACACTGCAGTTTCTCCTTTTCTATAGCAAATTTAAAGTTTAAGTCTGTCTGTCTCAAGCAAAAGAATAATTCATTATGAATTTATTTATCAGGATTTTATTTCTTTTTTTTCTGTCAATAGCTGATGGAAGGATAGGTATTGTATAGTTCCCTTAAATGGAAAACTGTGATAAAAAAACAAATCTGAGGTTTGGGTTGGGATTGGATTTAGGAGAGGTAAAAAAATATTATTGGGATGAATCTCTGATATTTTCCCATGAAAAAAGCTTTGTAAAAAATTTTCTTAACCAATTTAAATATTAGTATAATGAATATTCATTTTCTGCTGCTTACAAAAAAAGCATTTAAAAAAAACCCTAAAGAAGGTAAAGCCTTAGTAAGTGTTAATATCTCTCTCTTGAAATCAGTTATGCTGATTTATACTTAAAGGCCTAAACCACAGAAATAATATATTTTTGTAAAGAAAAACAGTTTATACTTTAATTATCAAATCCCTTTGCAATTCCACTATGACAGATTTTTCTGGGAATGAAACATCTTTGGCTGGAAGAACATTGGTGCCGTGAGGAAGCTATAGCTACTTCATAAAGGTTTCTCAGCCCTAAGCATGAGATAAAAAATTGAAAAGAGAATATTTTGGTAGGAAACATCCCAAAGTGATGGAAAAACATCTGCTCCATTTAGAAACTAATAGAAAATATCAGTGCAATAAAAAGAAATAGTACAATTAAAAGACAGGGAATTGCTGAGGAAATATAGTTGGTGGAAAATGTTTATCAGCTTTGAACATCTATGAGGATTGTGTAGGCATTCCTCTTCAATCACCAGAAACACAAGTTATGCTCCAGTACATGCAAACAGTGATTTTTAAAGCAGATCTCACTAAATTTAATATTAAGTCATAGAAACCTTCACAGTCTTGGTGTTACAGGACTTTTCCTCCTGGATTTTTTCAGTAAATAGAAGAGGCAGACTTTACATTTACAGGGGCAAAGTGCACATTGTTCTTATTCAAGAAAACACCCTCATGTTCTCTGAACCTAAAAAAAAGCAATAATTATTTGTCTTCATAACTACAACAACCATAAAGCCATGATATTTTCTGAGCATATTGACCAAAATCATACGGTTCTCTTCCAAACTTTGCAGAATTCAGGAAGTCTGGTTTTCATTACAGTACGATATATGATGGAAGAGAACTCATCCCTCTATTGACTGCATTACCCTGAATTCAGCCATAACTCCCCAGACCTCATGGAATAGAAGCTGCAGAGCTGGAATACAAACATGAGCTGAAGAAAACCCAATTAGAAACGGATCTGAGCATTAACCCCACGTTATCTGTAATTAGATTGGGAAGCAGAGCTTGCGGCAGAGAGTTAAGGCTGCATTTAACCTCCTCTGTCTTGTTTCAGACGGAAAGTGCCCAGGACTGTGGTCATCCACTGGTGTGAACCGAACATTGCTCTGAGCTCCACCATGGGACCTCTCTGGACAGAAGAACCCAGTTCCTAGTTTAGGATACAGAGTGAATATCAAAACTCTCAGCTAAAAGCTTATACAGCTAGATGTTCTCGGTAAACATGTGTCCCTAAACCCAGACCATCTTAATTCGCATAGGTTTAAGACTTGATTTGATTCAAGTTCTCATCAGTGACAAAACTGATGTTTATGACTTAAAACCTGACCCTGGCTGCTTCAAAGCAGGTCTTGAAAATCAGCTGGAGAGGTTATTGAACTCCTCTTAATCTCATCTCTGATTAGGTTATATGGGAAATAGTAACCACACAGAACCCTAAAATTTCCCAACAGACATAATTCAAGGCACTTATCTGAATTTATGAATCCTGTAGCATATAGTTAAATATTTTGAGAATGATAATATTACATGAGAATATTTGAACTTGATGGGAAATTTTAGATGGAATTTTTTTCTAAAGTAATGTGACATCAGATACCCTATTCAACCTTTGAATTGTACTAGATAAGCATATTCATTGCTATTTCTGATTCAAGAATTTGCTTAGTCACATATTCTCTTGTTTTTAAGACCTAATTAGATTTCAGTATTGATGTGTGATCAACCACAAATCAGAAAATCTCTGATTTGTGTTCATACTCTTTTTGGTCTTGGTTTTGAAAAATTGATTGTGGTAGGAAATAGCAAAAAACCCTGATTTAAAAATGCTGAGATCTGTAGACCTCAACACGACTTGATAGGCGGGAGCATTGTCAATATATGCAACCTGAATGAATATTTAAATAGAACTTATTTGCAGAGCTAGAAGAGGAGGATGTAGGAGCCCTGTCCTTGTCACCTGGTGATGTGCGATCCTGTGCATGTCCCTTTCCACCTCTGAATTCCCAATACTAGCCAAAGTCCTGCATTCCCTCTCATTCTGCCAGCTCTGGAAATCAGCTCCATTGCTGATCTCAACTAGACACAAAGAGGGGGGTTTGACTCCTGATATTTGGCTCCCAGGGAGGTGAGTCACAATTCTCTAGTCCCAGGCTCAAGCACATAAAATGTGATGCTCAATTCCAGCTTTAAATACCCTGCTGACTGACTAACCATGGAACCAGACTGTGTTCACATGAAGATAATGTGAACTGGGGCTGCTCTCCTCATTGTTATGTTTATCATGTTGCCTATATTAAAACCAGAATTCCCTGGTGGAATGTTGGAGTTAAAAAAGAGCTCACCAAAACCAGCAGTAGCTTAGGTAACGCTCTCTTTACTTGCCATGGTTAAGCTGGTCCTAATATTTACCCTTCCTGAAAAGACGAGGATCTCCCAAGGAGCTGCTGCTGGTGCCAGATGGGCAGATCATTCTGTAGGTAAGCAGGTGCTAGGAGCCTTCTTCCAAAACAATGCCTGGAATGCTGGAAAAGCAGAGCTCCAGAGCAACTAGACACAGCAGGCCCTGCAGGGACATTGGGGATGGAGAAATCAGATCTGCAAAATGACTTCTCGTTTATGCAGAAAGCCTATTCAGTTTTCTTCTATGGGAAGATTAAAGGTTGTGGAGAGAAATGCAATTTGAACCCCAACAGAAGGGAGTGTGCTGCATTCAAAGCAACCATGATCTGGACTGAGAGGGCTTTAATTTATAATTAGTAATTAATGGCTCAGTTGTACATTGTCTTTTCAGAGGTCCCAGGTGCTACCAGACCTCAGTTCAGACACTGCTTTTTTGTTTCCTGAGTTCATTTTTTGAAGTTTAATCTCAGATCAAGAAAGGGGTGGGCAATAAAATTAATGGTACCTATGGAAGCAATCAAGTCATATGCTCAGTATTTTGGGTCTAGATTCATAACTGTAAGTGAAATCTGCCTTTCTGAAGAGCTGCCTCTGTAGGGTACAGACTTTATGCTGGCCTACACAGAAAAAAATTCTTATTTTCAATGGTGTTTTCTTGTTTGATTTATGTAGATCATGCAGCCAAATACTTTGGATTTTTAGCTGACATGAAAAGACTTTCTCAATACAATGTGGTTTTCAAAAATCCATTCAGTCGGGAAGACAGGTTGTGATGACCCATTAAGGAAACATTCCTTAAACTCCAGCAGTTTAATTTAAAAATGTCTTGTTTCTTCAGTCTGCTAATCCCAAACAAGCCCTGGACATTTTTGAACTATGCAACTAATCCTGAGAATGTTCACCCATGCAAATTGTTGCTTAGAAAGGGAATAAAAGATTATGCTGTCAGGTTTCATATCTGGGATATGGAGGACTTCCCATTTTAGATTATAGAAATGTCACTAATCTTCGGAGGGAGTGAAATACATTTTAACCTTGCCCAAGTACTTCTTTGCTGTCATTAAGGTAAGAAGAATAAATATTAATAGGAGAGTTTGGCCTGTTTAGGATGGAAGGCAGTATTTGTACCAAAATGCAGTTCACTACACTGAAATTGGCCTACTTGGCTAAAAATCCCAAAATGCATTAACATCCCAAATGCCATAAGGAGCACATGGGAGTTTTTAAAGGTATGAGGCTAAAACTTCCTCCAGCATGTTTGACACTTGCAGAGTAGAGGATGCCTGCTGATGGAAGGGAGCAGGATTGATTTGCTAACAGATGCTTGTCCATTTACATCTATGGATCTTCCAGCCACAAGGTAGCAGACATGGTGGGAACTTCCATTTGTTGTGGGAAGAGGAGAGCATGAGATCATAGCCTTGGATAATATGTCCATAGTAAAGTGTTCATTATTGCGATGTATATATAGTTCCTGCTTTGGATTGCCTTCAGCAGGTTGTTTCTTTATTTCTAATGATTAATGTCATGATTTGGCATTAATTCAATTTTTGGTAGGGAACAGTTCCCTGTTTGGGGCTCGTTTGCTTTCGGTAGACGTAGCAGAGAACTAACCAGTACCCAATCGTAAATATTGACACATAATTGAACCAAGGGGGGGGCGTAGACACGCCTTAGGTGACATTACATTTTAAACCAGAAACCGCAGGAATCGCCCTCTTTCCTTTCCAGTTTGGGTACAGGTGACAGGGTGGCCCGGCCCCTCTGCGCAGCCGGGCTGTGCGGGCTGTGCCGCGGGGCCGGGCCCTCTCCAGGAGCCACCGAGCCCAGCCCAGCCCAGGCCAGCCCTGCCCAGC
>VYXF01009988.1:465841-506768 GCA_013397295.1 Polioptila caerulea | reverse complement strand
CCGGAGACGCTGAGAGCATGCAGCTGAGACTGCAAACCCGAGTGAAAATGTTAACGCTTTTCTGACCAGATGAAACTTCCAAAGCATGAATCCTGCCCGGTGAGAGAGAAAGAAAAGAGGCTAAAATGAATATAGAGAGACACAATGTGAAACCTAATGTCAGGAGAGACAGAGAAGAACCTTAAGTTGGAAGAAGATTGAAGAAGTGGCCTAGTTTGGCCAGACTTCTTTTGTGAGGCCGTAGAGAATGGACTTAATACCCTGTAATATGTGAAATGCTTTTAGAGGGGTGCGAACTTCTAGTCATAATTGTGAGTTGATGTAGTTGTGATCTACTAAAGAAACAGAAGAAGACCAAGAGAGAGAGAAATTATGCCCTCTGCCCAGTGAGAAATGACCTCTGTTTCTTGAAATGAAAATGAGATAAATAAAGAAAACTCTTGTTTCATACTAGAAGAAGCATCCGTAAACTGTACCCTAATAAACAGATAGAGCCCACGAGAGGCTTTGAAGGCTGTCTCATGGGAAAGAACTTCACAATGGCAAATTTTCCTTCCCCCAGGCAGGGTGTTTGTGAAGAGCAAGAGAACTGGTATCTTGTGGAAGATCTCTATGATAGTCAAGAGACACTCTTCTCCCTTAGTGAATTGAGAAAATGATTATTTTAAGAGTGGTAACTGACTGGAAAATTTCATGTTTTGTCTTTTTATATCAGAGTAAGAGAGTGTATAGTTGGTGGGGAAGGACAAGTATTTTGAAGGTTTCATTCTGATTCTTGTTCTTCATTCTAATTCTTGTTTGTTTTTTTTCTTTTAGTGTTAGTTAATAAAGTGTTATTATTTTCAAGTTTAAACCTGCTTTGCTCTTTATTGAAAAATTTCAAATTGGTAAACCAAAACCACCACATTAATTGGTGCATTGGCTGGGAAATCTCAAATTGGCAAACTTAAAGCAATATACATAATTAATATTTCTGCCTGGTTTTGAACTGAAACCATGACAATGAAATAGACATGAAGCCTGAGACAGCTTCTGTCTTCTATTTCTCCTTTTGGGGATTTTTATCGACCATTGTTTTCAACTTCCTGAGTGTGCTCTTCATTTAAAATAATGAAAGAATGGGGAAGGAATGAAGAAGGAAGGAAACAGCAGAGAATGGAGCCAGAACTCTTTCTCCAACCACAGTGTGAAGCTTCTGACATGCCTTGACATTGCTCCTCTCATATAGATTTAAAATATGTATTTCAAAACTTTCCCATGCCCCTAAGCCAAAAATATTTAATTCTCAGTATTACCATCAATCAGGTTAGAGGATCTATGACAGATATTGGTGGTAAAAGCTTCTTGTGCTGTTTGCTGCAGTCCTCCAAAAGCACTCCAGTTACTCAGAGAGCTTCTGAGGAGCTGCTGGCAGAGGGGGAATGTTGATTAATGGCTCCCTGGGACCCTCTGACACCTCTGCCTGGATCAGAGAGATATGAGACAGCCTGAGAGCAGTGCTTTGTACAAGGCAGGCAAAGGTTAGCAGCACACAGGAATTCCTGCAAGGTGCAGGAGATAGGCAGCAGCTCCCTTTGGGGCAGGATAATGGGCTATGAAGGGGAGTCAGAGAGTGAAGGAGCATTTTGTAGTACTCAAGCAAAAACAAGAGACAAGACAGATAATGCGAGAGGGTTAGAAAAAAAGCAAGAACAAGAATCCACAAAGAAGTGAAGTTTAAAGTGTGTCAAGGATTTCTTTTGTGTTTTTGTTTTTGTTTTTTTTTTAATATATTTTAATTTATCATCCATAACAGAGGGTTATCAGGTGGGTTTTGTTTATTTATTCTTTTTTGCTACCAAAATTCGCTATACTTTGGACAGGAGGTGAGGGACAGGGACCTTTACTCTGCTATCCTGAGACCCCACCTGGGCTGGGGTGTGGTGCCACCCATGAACAGTTCTGGTGTCCGAACGTAAGAAGGACATGGAACTGTAGGAGAGACTCCAAAGGAGGCTATGGAGGGGCTGAGGGGACTGGAAAACCTCCCCTGTGGGGCCAGGCTGGGAGAGCTGGGGCAGCTCAGCCTGGAGAGGAGAAGGCTGTGTGGGGAGCTCACAGCTCCTGCCAGGGGCTGAGGGGCTGCAGGGAACCCAGAGAGGGACAATTCCTCAGGAACTGCAGTGACAGGACACAGGAAGTGGCTTCAAACAGAAAGAGGGGAAATTTATGTCAGATATTTAGAAGGAATTGTTCCCTGGTGGGCAGGCCCTGGCACAGGGTGCCCGGAAAAGCTGTGGCTGCCCCTGGATTCCTGGCAGTGTCCGAGGCCGGGTTGGATATTGGGGCTTGGAGCAGTTTGGGACAGTGGGAGTTGTTCCTGCCCATGGCGGGTGGGATGAGATGAGCTTTAGATCCCTTCCAACCCAACACATTCTATGATTCAATAATTTGCCATCCTGAACGAAGCTCATTTCTCTATCCCAGCAGTGTCACCAATACATCCAGTACATCTAACAGTCCAGTATTTAGTTAAAATAATGCTCACACTACAGGGGTACAGGAAAATTAGGTTGGTTAGAGTAGCTTGTTCTGCAGATGTGAGCTATTTGTGATAATTGGCGCAAAACATCTGCCGTAACCAGGCAGCTTCTATGTCCCAGGGACATTTCTCCCATGTAAAGCAGAGCAGAGTGCAGGATTTTGCACTGCTCACTCATCCTTTTATCCCAGTGCCTTGCCATGTGCAGAGTCCAGAAACGCATGCTCCACAAAACTGAAAAATTGCATTTTAGGTTGACTTTCATCTGTTCCTCAGACAGTGCTTAGAATTCCTGGTATAGAGCAAGTTAGGTGTTTGGGTTTTTTTCAGTCAGTTTCCACTTGAAGTCACTGGAATACTTTTCTGGAGTAAAATGCCATCCCACAGGTTGCCTTCCTGACCAGGCAGGGAGCTTTGTTATTTACAGATCTAACTATTTGTAAATGCCCTGCATAGAAATAAAGGTGGCTTTAAACTTTGCAAATGCCGTTTGCAAGGCAAAGCATGAGACAGCCTTGGGAGAATTCTGTAAACAGGGCTTGATTCACAGAACCTGGGAGTTGGAGGAGAAAAATACATTTGCTTTAATGACCTTCAACTTAATATTCAAAGTAGGAATTTTTGACACATTTGGGAGTACTTTGCATTAGTGTGAATGAGCCAGGAGCACAAATCCTTGGAATGGGAATTAATTCATAATGATTGTAGGCTGACATCACTGACTGGGTTTAACTGCATCCTTTTCAGTGGGAAAAATAAGGGAAAGAGGTCCTTCAGGGCATGACAGTACAAAGGTGTGCTTGGCATGGAGTCTGCAGAGGAAAAATACCTACAACATCTCCCAGATATGGGTGGAAAACATCTAAAGACTCAGGGACACTCTCTTCCACAGGAACCTCTATTAACTGGCCATGGAGGGAGAACTTCAGGAAAATGGCAAAAAATGTCAAGGGGTAGCCTGCTTGGCATGGAGGTATGGCCACAGGTGAAAATCACCTACAGGAACGCAAAGAAAAATTATTTATTTGGGTCAGGAAGAAGGATTTAGACAGGTCCTCAAAGAGCTTTTATTGGAAGAGTCATTTGGAGTGACTTTTTGAGGCTACAAGGACACACCATCCACTTCCTAAGTGTGTTATTCCTCAAAGATACTGCACCACCCACGTGCAGTACTCATTTCCTAAATGACAGCAGCAAAACATAAACTTAGGAAGCAACAGTTTCATATGGAGTTGATCTTTCTGGTGAAGATAAGTTATTGTCTAATTGGAGACAAGAGGCAAACAGAGAAGTCTTTGCTGCTTGAAGCAACAAAAATAAAAATACTGCCTTTTTTCACTGTGAGAATATATTTTTTAACATTTTGGTGTCAAATTATGTCCAGAGGGTACAATTAGCTTATTTGCTGCGGGGCATAACTGGGCGCTATAATTTGTGCCATGCTCACTTTCTTGTTACAATGCTTCTGAGAGGCAGCATTCTAATCCAAAAGCACAAGATTTTAAAAAAGGAATTAAAGAAATATTTTTATCAGGCAAATGGGCATTTTGGTGCCTATAGGTGTTTTTAAAAATCCCACTAAATGCCCTACAACAGTGAAGTAGCTTAAGAATGAAGGTCTGTAATTCCTCAATTCCACTTCCTTCTCCCCAGGTCTGTGCGATCTGGCTGTGCCTTTCTCATGGACTTGGGCTTTTAATGTCAAGGTTGTTACACCTAAGAAGCAACTCTATGAGGAGACCTTTGCTAGTTTAAAAATCTTAAAAGTCCCATCTCACTAGGGAAGAGGTTTGGAAATAAATGGATAAGCTAATTATTTATAATTAGGTCAGACTTGTTAGGCTGATTGCCATAATTAACACAGCCTGATGACTGGCTGGGGGGGATTTTACTTGACTGTACCAGGTGAAATCTGGTCAAATGGATCTCGGTTGTGGTGTGCTGGTGGGAGAGCATCCCCAGCCCAGGTAGGCTGGGAGCAGGGAGTGCGTGGGTCAGGGAAATAAATGTGGGTGACTGCTGGAGGGCCGAGCTGGGATCGCAGGGTGCTCCCGGAAGGGTGGAGTGGGCTGGAGAAACGCTCCGACCTAGCAGCGAGGGGCTGGGTGAAGGTTGAGAGAGCTGTGCATCAAAGCAAACTGCAGCGCTTGACTGAAAAGAGATCTCTGGAAACCAGAGGAGTGTTCCTGCGGTTCAGGGAAGCGAGGCTGCATCCTGGACTGAGCTAACCCGGGGCGCACAGACTGCACACGTAAATACTGCACACAGAGGATGGGTCAGGAACATTCCCTGTCCCACAGCCGCTTGGAGGGGAGGCTCAGAGAGCTCTGGGGGATGCACAGCGAGCCGTGCTGGTGGCTGTGCCCAGCTGTGTGTGACATCCTCCAGCACAGCCTTCCCTGCTGCAGGGGTGCTCCCTTCCCTCAGCCTGGCTGCTTCAATCCTCCCCACAACAGAGAAAATGGGCCTGAACAACAGCCATGTGCATTCCAGAAATAACTGTTAATGTAGCAATGAGAATAGAAAACAACCAGAGACTGAGCAGCTTCGAGACCACTTCAGGAGAGCATCATACACACCTTGGAAGATAAGAGAGCATGAGCAAAAATCTTGGAGTGGCCCTCTGTAGTTTTCCAAATCCAAAACTGACTCAGAACTCCAGGCTGCGTCCAGGCCTTCACAAGCAGTGTCACATCATTGTTGGAATTGATGCAAAGTTTAAAAGCTTTTTGTGTAACTTTTGTCAGTTTTGCTAACCTTCGTGCTGTGGGAAGGGAATTGAAGTTTCTTTTCAGGGGACTGTTCCACCAGGTGAGATCTGATGAGCTGAACATCTCAAGTAGCACAGAAGATACACAAAATATAACAACCATCAACGACCATCAACTCCAAACATCACCTCTTTCGGATCTGGCACGGTTGGCTGGAAAAGAGAGAGAAGAATGGTCTGGGAGAGAGAGAAGAATGGTCTGCGAGAGAGAGAGAAGAAAGAGAACCTAATTAGCATCAGAGGATCTGTATCCAATAGGAAGCCAAATACTAAGAACTGTGCAACTTGAGACCAATGAACATTGGACCATGGGTTTTGACTGTATAAAAAGTGTGAAAAATCTGGTAAAAATCATGTATCATGGAATGATTTTCTCTGCACAACCCAGGCTATGTGTGGATGAAATTATTTCTGTTGCACATCCTGGCCAGAATAACATCCTGGCCAGAATAAAGTAATGTGTAACACTAAAAATGTTTTGATTTTCTAACCCTAAAAATGTTGTTGGAGAGTTCTTGTTTTTCTCGCAGTTTCGGTGACACCATCAGGCCTTATTGTAGCACAGGAAAACACTCAATTGGTTTGCTCACCAAATAGAAGTTGCCTGAGGAGACATAAAAATGAGCGGTACAAATAATTTCATACATTATAGGTGACAAGACAGCTGTTTCATGAGACCTTGTATAGCTCAATAAAAAGATTCTTTTCCATCTCTACTGACCTGAGGGCCAAATTTTTTAAGATCTCCAGGTCTTTCATATGTATTTGGTGGGATGATAGAAAAGAAATAGTCCCAACTCCATTGGTCTGATCTGAGTAATGTTGGTGCCTCTCTGGTGCCCCTTTGGACATGTGGCTGGGTATGGGGGTCTGTGCTCAGAGTTAAAGTGACTGTCTGAGGAAACAAAATGCTTAGAGGATCCTCAAGAACCACAGCTGTCAAATGCATGACCAAAACACAGATTACTGGAGCTGTGTGACCAATACAGACTCTTGACATTGAGGGGCATTTTTCAGTTACATATTGCTTTATTGAAATATTCATGACCCCCAAAAAAGCCAAACACAATGCTTTACAAAAATCAAAACATGTAGTTTTGACAGTTTTTAAACATATGTCCCTGCTTCTGTTTGCATAAGATTTCATTTGGAAGTTTATTTCAAATTCAGGTAAACTTTTCTTTTGAACTGTGCAAAAGTGTTGAAATAGTGAAATTCAAAATGAAGTGTTCCGTGCAGATCAAAGTAAAGGCTTCAAATATATACTTGTCCACCCTCCAAGCTTTAAAAATATTGTTCTTACAAACCTAACTGTTTTTGTTTTTTTTTTTTTTAATTAAAGAAAAGCAAGGCAAAAACTTAATCTGGAGGTGACATGGGCAACCTCCTGATCAAACTCAGCCAGAACCTCCCAGTGCCACAGCACTGTATGAGCATCTCTAACTAGAATGACTGTTAAAAATGACCTTGGAAATGCAAATTTTGGTAACTCAGCGCAGTTAGGCCCTCGGAGGGCAGTTTTCCCTCTTGCTTCTGTGATGGTCATTCTCCCCAGGCTACCACCAGTGGCTCATTTGTCGAAACTCCAATTATCCAGTGTGTTAAATGTTTCCATTCCTGCAGGACTGTGGGGTGCAGAGCTTTAACAGCATGACCCAGGACCCCAGGAACAATAATGCTGCCCTGTCTTACAGCCAGAGAGTGCTTTAAAGAGGGGCATTGTACCCTGCAGCCCCGGGAGGTGATGTCAGCCTGAAATTCCTCCTTGAAGCAGCCACTGGAGGAACTGGGAATGCAGTAAATGAGTGTCAGTGGAACTGGTGCTGAAGCACTTGCAACCAAGACTGTTCATTTTATATATATATATATATATAAAGCACCTCCACATTTTAAACTAATGATGACTTTTAGGCACGGTGTAATTACAGCCCTGGTGGGAACCCATATGTCAGCGAGCTTTCAAATGGAAAGGTTGTGCCTACAAAATGAAGCCATATATTCCCATTAATTGAAGCAGTTGATTCACAATATTCGGTTTAATGGTAGGACTCATAGAAAGTCCATGATTATTTTTTTTTTTTTGCTATTGATCTATGGGGTTAAGGGGGCACAATTTAAACTGAGCTGGGTGCTCAGCAGGGCTGTGAATATAAGTGACTTTCAGGGTGCTTGTCTGTGAGGTGGCATCAGAATAACCTTGGAGGAATGGTCTGTCAGCACTGCCTGCACAGCCAGAGCAGAAAGGATTAGCAAGAGAAATTTTGATGAAGGTATTTACTACTAATGACTGCCTTCAAAACTGCCTTTTATCTACACCTTTTCAAAGCATTTTCCATTCATTAAGCTTTATAAAACCTTTTTAAAATTGGTAGAAGATATAGAAATGCAGATATCTTTGTGCCAAAGCACACAGTAATACTTTGACAGAAAAGGACAGCAGTACACACTCAACATTATTTAAAATAGGAATTGCACAATGTTACAGTGATGCTATCGCTCTGTTAATTAGAGTTTGACCAGAACAGGGAAACAGTCCTGTTCTTATGAAAAATGGTGTGGAATAATCAGTAAATAGTCCTCAGGGCTTCTGTTTTATGTAGTAGCAGTGAGACAGATGTATGTTACGCAGTGATATAAAAAAAAAGAATATGAATGGCACCTGTTCTTTTATTGTAATGAAATCTGCTTCCCAAACTGCCATCCCCAAGAGATGAAAGCAGTGAGTCAGATGTACTAAACTGCTGAGCTGAAAACTCTGAGATTTAAAAAATGATAAATGTCTTTTCAAAAAGAGCCTTTTTCCTTTTCTCTGTGGCCTCAAGAGAAAGACAGACAGACAGACAGACAGACAGAAAGAAAGAAAGAAAGAAAGAAAGAAAGAAAGAAAGAAAGAAAGAAAGAAAGAAAGAAAGAAAGAAAGAAAGAAAGAAAGAAAGAAAGAAAGAAAGAAAGAAAGAAAGAAAGAAAGAAAGAAAGAAAGAAAGAAAGAAAGAAAGAAAGAAAGAAAGAAAGAAAGAAAGAAAGAAAGAAAGAAAGAAAGAAAGAAAGAAAGAAAGAAAGAAAGAAAGAAAGAAAGAAAGAAAGAAAGAAAGAAAGAGAAAACGAGAAAGCTGAAGACACATCCACAAAGATGTTCAGTCTGGTGGTGTTCAAGACAGGCCAGAACCAGTCATGCAGGTGCTTCAGAATATGAGGGCTGAGAAGAGAAATTGGTATTTGGAGACTCAGTTATGGCAGTCATGATAAACAGAGGTATAGATATGGGTTTTTTGGTATGTTCTTTTTACTTCCTTCCTTCCTGCCTTCCGGCCTTCCTGCCTTCCTGCCTTCCGCGCCTTCCGTGCCTTCTGCGCCTTCCTTCTGTGCCTTCCTTCCACGCCTTCCTTCCACGCCTTCCTTCTGCACCTTCATTTCTTCCTTCCACGTCTTCCTTCCTTCCTTCCTTCCTTCCGTGCCTTCCTTCCGCGCCTTCCTTCCTTCCGCGCCTTCCTTCCTTCCGCGCCTTCCTTCCTTCTGTGCCTCCCTTCCTTCCTTCCGTGACTTCTTTCCACATCTTCCTTCCGCGCCTTCCTTCTGCACCTTCCTTCCTTCCTTCCTGCCTTCCTGCCTTCCTGCCTTCCTGCCTTCCTTCCTGCCTCCCTTCCGCGCCTTCCTTCTGTGCCTTCCTTCTTTTCCTCCCTCTTTCTCTCCACACAAGTTCAAACTTTTTCAATAACTGGTTAATTCTCACTGCTGCTGTTTAAATTCATCTTTCCTTGGAGTACCCCAAAAATGCAGCAGTTGCTATAGGAGCAATGTTTAAGGATTATCAATAGCATTAGTCTATCCTATACAAACACAAGCAGTTTAATAGCTGAAGGCTGCCAAAAGATACAGTAATCTGTTGGAAACCCAAAGTTCTGACACACGTGTCAGAGTGAGTCAATGTACATTAAATAAAAAAAGAGAAAAGCAAATGTTTTACTTGGAAATTACTGCTGAAAGGAGCCTCACAGAATCTCTGAATATTTTTAAAGGGAAAGATGTAACAGATAATGCACAGGATGACTTGCAGATTCAGTAATTCCTGTTTTGAGGGCTGCAGGAATGATGTGCGTTTCTGAGTGGCAGTTCCTCCCTGCAGGGCTTGGAAGATGTGGTAAGAATGGTCATCATCACAATGAGTAAAATGTTGCACCTAGTTTGAGTGGCTTCCAGGAAATTCACTTATTTAGCTTGTTTGCTTATTGCTTTACCATTTCTGCTTATTAAACCAGCCAGAGTGAAGCTCAATTTACAAATTAATTAATTAATTGATAAATATTTAGTGATGGAGAGGAAAAGTGGATAGAGCTGGCACACTGAGAGCTGAGGAGGAGGGTGCAAGAAGGCTCTTTGCAGCCCTCCCCCATAGCTTTTCTAATGGTTGGTAGAGGGAACCTATGGAAATTTGCTCTTTGATTTTTGGACAGTGTGAAAATCCCCACTAAACTTGTGTAAAGGCCTGACCATGTCAATAATGGCTGTAAAAAGATTGTTATAAAAATTCAGTGAAGGATTTTCTAGGAAATTCAGTCTGTAAGTTTAGGAAGAAGACAGATTTTTTTGTTAGGGCTGTAAAGCTGGAGAATTGTTGATTAAGGAATCACTTGGTGGCTGAGAAGTACCTTCATTCCTGAGTGCAGTTCGGTTTGGTCATCCTGATTAAAATAATCCCATCCTGCAGTATTAAACTACTCTGTAATAGCCTAGCCTTTGGCCATTGGAATTCACTGTAGGATTTTTTTTTTCCCACCCAGTTTATTTCACAGCATTTTGGATTAATTTGACAAAAAACAGACAACCAAGCAAACACAAAATTGGTTCATTTCACAAGAAGATGAAAACTTTCAGAAAGGTTCATGGAGCACAGATCCTGGTACTGGGAGGATCTTAGGAAATGCTCTGGGGTAAAAGGCCACCAGATTCAGGGACTTTTGAAGCCTCCACTTAGGCACCAAAGAGCTTTGAAGTCTTTTAAATGGTTCTTTTATAAGCCATTGGCACCAAGCTCAATTAAAGCACTCAGCTAATTTTTAATCAGATACATGAAAAAGCACAGAATAAGAATGTGGATTTCTTTTCTGAGGTTTGTTGGTTATTAGAGTAGTGCTGGAAAAAAGGCAGCTCCATTTCAGTGCTTAATGTCCCTTAATACTGCATGACCACAAACCATTAGGTCCTTCATCTCATAGGTGATTAATTTCCAGGGAACATATGTAAGGGAAACAACATATATCCCAGACTTCCTCCCCAAAAGGTGCTCACCAAGCAATGTCAGTGTTTTGCATTTACTGACACAAAAATGAAAAAAACCCAACAAAACAGAGAGATAAAATATCAGAAGAATATTTTTTTCCAGCAAAACTAATTTTAATCATTAGAGGGAAAACAAATATTTCCCAAATTTCTGTAAAGTTCTGTGAAGCAATACAGTGGTGATGAGGAAAAAATATTGCAGTTAACTTAGTGTGAGCATGAATTGCATCCTCACCATTCCCTGACTTCTGAAACTGGGTAATGCAAGTTCATAAAAATGACTATAACTTCTTAGGAAAAAACCCTATTTAATCTCCTTTCAAATAAGCAGAAATATAATTATGTTGCCTCTTTCCTGCTTTAAACAGACAGCTCAGTGCTCAGGCTCCTCTGTGCGGGCTGATGCTGAACCTGGGGAGGGCAGGGACAGGATGGGAAAATTGTCTGCCCAGACACCCAAGAGAATTTGGCTGCCAAGTGCTAACAGGTCTTCACTGACCATCTGTATACTGAGGTTTTTTTCCCCTCCTTCCCATCCAGGCTTAGGCATCTTCTACACTGGGATGGGTTCTCTTAGGGCAGGATCAGTGATGAATGGATGTGGTTATCCAGGATGCAGCCAGCCCCCACAGCCCAGCCCCTGAGCAATGCTGATATTCCATAACAAAACTATTGCCAGGATTCTCATCGTCTTAGCTCTACCTTTTCACTGAAACTTTTCACCTGCTTTATTCCTCCAAAACTCAATGATTTTTGAACTAAATCTGGAAAAATAAAGTCTAAATAGTTTACATTTGACAATTTATGAATGTTTTTATGTGTGTCTGTCCAAGGCAGATCTTCAGTGTGAGGTTTTCAAATTAGTGCAATTGTTTGAAAAATTATGTACAGCTAAATCTGTCTTTAAAACTCCCTATTTATTCTATAAGCTTTCAACATATGGACCTAAATATAAGTATTGAAGTCATCTATTTCACCTGTCTCATTAGAGAATTATATGTAAGAGCCATAAGAATGTAAGGGTTATATAAAATTATATCCACTATTTATGTATTATTGTCTCCAACACATATGTCCTTTCCATATGGGATGTTCTCACTGCACAGAACATGGTCGCTTCCAAGTATAACTCAACAGAAGCACTCAACCTTTGATTTTAAAACTGTGATCATCCCCACTTAAACAGCCCACGTTGGGAGGAGATTCCAGATTGTGGGGGGGAAATGGCTGCCAATCTGAATGAGTAGGAACGTTGTCAGATGGCAGGGAAGTATTTCTACGAGTTGTATTAACAGAAGCACTGACCTTTACACACTCCAAAAAAAAGACAGATGGGCCTTGGATCACAGCATCCATTTATCGAGCAAAACTCCTGAATCATCTCAGGCAGTGTTCAAATACAGCCAGGAGAAGCTTGAACACAAAGATCTTCCCTAAACTGCAGCCCTGAAGCAGTGAAGGTGCACTAGGTTTTGAGGTAACTGCTATTTAAACCTTCAAATCCTTGGCAATATTTTGTTGCATAAATTTTGGCCTATCCATTGTCTAGGATGGAAAACAGATGGGCTACAGTTTGGCTTTTCAGCAAGAATCCAAATTCAATTCTCTGGCTTGTTCTTAAGAGAGTTAATGGAAGTTGAATAATATGTACTGGCAGCCTCTAAAACCCTCTGTGGTTTTCTTTCTCTTTTCCTTGGCAGGGTGAGGCCATTCTGCCTTATATTTGCATATGGTCACCTTTCTCCCTAAAGCAACTCCAGTGATTCATCTGAAAATATTTCTGGTAGGTAAGGACCCTAAACTTCAGGAACTTGGCCCACACAGACAATCTCCCTGCTTCTTGCAGCTCCTGCAAGTGAACCAGAGGGACCTGCAGGAGTGAGCAATGATTTAGTATTTACCCTGTTTATTCATTAAACTGGTGAGGGTGATATTCTGCTCCACCATGACAACATTCACTGATCTTTAACTGAAGCAAATTAAACTTTCTTGAGGTAGACAATACCCTGAGTTGCGGATGTTTGTGGCAGGGGTATTAATAGAGTGCTCAGAGTGGCAAACAGAACACATTTTAAATGGAATCTAAAAGAGATCAAGAAAGAAAACACCATCTTTCAGGGAAAACAACAACAAAAAAAACGCAGACAAATTGAGCATGTAACCTTTGCTGTAAGTAGCATGAGTAAAGCAAAAAATAGTACATTGTGTTCTGCTTGGAGAACCTGGAGGAAAGGAAGAGCTCACAAGTCAGAACTCAGAGCTAAGAAAACAACACAAACATTGCAGTCTTCTGAGTTTAAGTGATGATGGGATTCAATCTGACAGACTAATTTTGAAGTTTCTGTGAGAGATGAAAACTCTTTGCCAGATAAATAACTCTGAATTTGGCCCATTAGGAGTGAGAGCCTTCTTCCAGCTGGATGCTGCTTCCCTGCCATTCCATTCTGAGCATGGAAGCTTTCCTGAAGGAAGGACTTGAAGTATTTATCCTGCTTTCTGTTTTCTGACCTGCCTGACTCTCTGCTCAGACAGCAGCAATGTGCTGAGCCCATGGGGAGCCCTGGAGCACAAGAGGGTTGGGAACAAACCCAGCAGAGAGGGGATGAAAGATTTCAGGGGTCTGTCACTCTTCTTAAAGATCAATGGGCTCATGAGAGAAAGGGATTTTAAGAGCTGCAAGGTAACATTTGAAGTCAGCAGGGACCTGTATTCTTTTAAATGTTGCACCCTCAACGGACCTGCAGGGCCAGTTAGTGGAGCTGGTCCCACTCACCAGGGTGTAGAGCAGCCCTTTCCTGTGGCATCGAAGCCAACTTGCTCCCCATGCCTGTGTCCCCTGGGCTGTGCTCTGGTGCTGGGTGTCCATCATGGCCATGCAATCAAAGTGGTGGCTGAAGTGAGCATAGAGGCCTGAGTCCCTCTCACTCCCTTACACACACTCAGATTATCTTTCCTGTCTTGTTGGCTGTGATTTCTCACCCCATAGGATATTAAGCCAATCAGATCAAAAGCACTTTGCCTGAATCCTTTCTCCCCCCAGCCTTGTCTTATAGAGTTTTCAAGACAAGGAGTAAAGCTGAGGGAGACAAGGATGGTTTAAGGTGAGCTCCTCCTCCTTCCACTGCTGTCTGGTGTTTCCAGGCAGGTTCTCTTCCTTAGAAATGTTTCTATCCACCTGTTTCCCGACTCCCCAAACTAAATGATGTTTTTTTCTAGCTGCAGGGTGGTGGTTTTGGTGGTTTGGTCACAGCACATCATTCTCTTGGCAGATGCAGCTCTGCATTGGCTCACCTCCACTGCTGCCAGGGCAGCCCAGGTGTTCCATCCACTGGGCAGGGAGCCCTGAATCTCTGTCCATCAGTGGCTGTTCCAGTTTGTGACTCCCAGGAATATTTCATAAATGTTGCCCTCAGAGTGTACAGCCAGCACAAACTGGGAGCAGAGGACAATGACACCTGTGGGGTGTGAGGAAGGTCAGAGGAAAGGACACAGGAAAGGACGCAGCCTGGGCTGGTGGAGACGGATGATTCCAGCAACCTCCAGAGCACCAGGAGCCGACTGCTCCTGGGCTGAGCTCACCTCTGGAATGTGTGGTGGGAAGGGGCCATGTCTGCAGTGAATCGCTGGCATCTGGCTCCCTACACTGCATGCGAAGGGTTGGTTTGGGCTCTGAGTTTTATACATGCACTGGGAGTCTAATGCTCTTTTATTAGCATGACTCCACGCTGACCTCCATGCCAAAAAAAGCCTGGAATTTCATTTCATCTCAAAATCCACCAAGGGCAAATAAACAGTCAGAAATTCTACTCTTTATTTTTCCCCAACTCTCATTAAAACTGTGGTCTCTGTTATTACCATGCAGACATTTTGCACTAGTTTTTTATTACAGTCAAGTACAGATGCCCTTTTTATTTTGAGGCAGAATTAATAGCAAAGCTTTTTTTGCTAAAGTTTCTGATTATCTGCTATGGCTGAGAGCACTTTGCCAGCAATAGTCTCCTTGGAATATGCAGGGTTATGCACAGCTTTTAATTCTTTAAAGAGTTTGGCAGTAAATAGCTTGTGTACACTGTGATCTCACTTGAAAAGCAGCCAGAGGACTTCTGAACATGGCTGTCCACTCTCCCAGCACCCAGCCACTGGTCCAGCATCAAGAACTTGAAGCTGCTGATGCAAAAGACACATAATGGATTTAATTAAGGGGGTTTTACAATGAACCATTGGGCACAGCACAAGCAATGCCCAATGTCCATGCATTTGGTGCTGCTGTGGCTTTGTGCTCTGTAGGATGGTTCTGTGCTCTCTAGAATAGTTCTGTGCTCTGTAGGATGGCTCTGGGTTCTGTAAGATATCTCTGTGTCCTGTAGTAGGATTCTGGCCTTGCTGGTCTCTCTTGGAGGTGGCAGAGGAAAGAGGAGGAGAGGGCTGCAAGAAAGAGAAAGAGCTCCTGTTTTGATCTGTGTGCTAGAAGTGCCCGAGGCCAGGCTGGGCAGGGCCTCAGGGCCACCTGAGCTGGTGCAATGTGTCCCTGGCCGTGGCACGGGCTGGAAACTGGGTGATCCTCAAGGCCCCTTCCAACCCAAATCATTCTGTGCTACTTTGATACAGTGGCTGGACAGTAGAGGCTGACCTTCCTGGAGATTTACAGTTCCTCTCAATACAATAAATTTCTACTGATTTTTTTTTTCTTTTTCAAAATACTATAAAGCAGCTCCTATGTCTTTATTTTTGTTTTTACTCTTGCTGCAGTTGTGTATTTTTACTTAGGTGAATGAAACAGTCAGTTCTCTTTGGGTGGCCATGAAAAAAAATCTGCCTTTCTAGCTGTTCTTAGTAGGGGACTTAGGTGTTATTGGAGGAATTTTCTTCATGAGAGGAGTGATTCGTGACACCAGAGACTCCAAAGTAGTTTGCAGTGCAGTGGCAGCCTGGGTGGGCACACAGAGTGTCCATGTTGCTTCATTTAATGATGTTTAAACACAGTGTGAGCACAGCAGCCTCCAGGAATGTGGGAGCACTTGGATTCCAGCAGTGCTACCTCATTACACTGACTGTTCTGAGTGCTACCATTTACTCACAGTAGTAAACACCATGCTAGAGCGTGTACACAGGATCCAGGCTTTACAAAATTATACAATTATGAGAACTGAACAATCCTGAGAGACTGTGCTTAGTGAAAAGCATTTGCTGGAGCATTGTGTAAAGCCACAGAAAAGGGCAGTTCTTGGTTGTCCAGAGCCTTTCTGAGGCTTTTTACCCAGATAAAATCCTGATAGAAATTAAATGTCTGAGATTAACTATGATTCATTAGTGAACAGAACTGCAGAACTTAGGGCAGTGAGCCATTCTGTACCTGACCTCCTCTAAGACTCTTTGCAAGGATGATGGACGGCTGGATGAGGACAGCTTTTGAAGCATAGATTTCTGCTAAATCAATGGACAAGATTTATCAAACTTCCAGTCATTTCCCAGAGCTTCTGCCAGCCCCCACAAACAGCTACTCTTTCATTCATTCTGTGCTAGAGCCACATAACAGGAGAGAAAATCATGTTCTCAGAGGTTTTATACTTTAAGGTATCCAACTTTCCATTTGAGAAAGGAGAGAATGTAAACAATGGTTTTGTTTCTATGTCTGGCCAACGTACAGCAGGTCTAGAATCAGTAACAGAAAATGTTCCTGAAAGGCCCAGCAGTCCTCAAAGAGATAATATGGATTGGCCATTAATAGTAAGTCATTATGGAACTTATTAAGTGAAGCCTTGGGACTGTCATGGAGCCTAAAGGTTGACATAAATTTTTCATACACATTGAACTTTGCTAAATGTGCTTGCATTTGATTAATTATGACTTTCTCCAGTGTGCTAATAGAAGAAGGAAAATGTGAGCTGGGGCTGCAGCAGGGAGAATGGGGTCCTGGAAGGAAGGGCAGTGTTGGCAGCAGGAGAACAATGGGGCTTTGTAGAGATGCTCTGCCAAGCAGGAGGGAATTTATTACTCCCTGAAAAACTGCTCTTTACCACCCAGAGGCAGGACACTGAGTACAGCATGAAAGCCAGTTTTGTAATTGTGTAAGTAAAAACATCATAGCTCCAAAACACTGGCGGAAAAATCCACCTCCCAGCCCCCTAAAGCATTTCTATATCACAAAGAACAAGCAAAAACCCCACCCTTAGCCCCTAAAGCTCTCCATACATCATGAAGAACAAGCAGAACCCTCCCTCAGACCCTAAAGTCCTCATGTATCACACAGAACAATACAGGAAAACTTCATATAAAGCAAGAGAGAGGAGTGGTGTGTCTGCAAGTCCTGCTGGAGAAAGAGCTGCAGGAAATTTGCTTTGGCAGCCAATGCAGTGAGTCATGGAATCATAGAATGATTTAGGTTGGAAAAGAAGACAACAACAACAAAATAAAGCCTTCACTTGCAGCTAGGTCTGGACAACAGCATATGGGTTTGTTCGCTTAAAATAAACATGTTTTTCCCTTGTTTGGAAGTAGAACAAAAAGGGAAAGAAATCAGCAACCTCAGTCCAAAGCAGTCACAAAGTCCAAGACTCTTTCACTAACCACCAAAAATGCAAGGCTTGCCCTAAAGTTCAATTAAAATGGAATTCTTAAAAAAACTACAGGGTAAGTTTTTTGGGATTTTTTTTCACTTTCTAGTTTTAAAGTTGCTAAAGGTCAAACTTCTATTTTGTTTTATTTTAAAAGAGCACCCCTTTGAAGAAGAGTCTGCCAAATAGCCACAGCAAAGAGGACTCAAGATAAAGCCTTCTCCTAGCTTAGATAGCTGAGCAATCAGGAATTGGTCCTGATTTTACAAACACAAAAGGAAGAAGAAATGCAGAAAACAAGAGATGTGGCTATTCCATCTCCTGGAAGTGTGGGGTAGAAGACAATGATTGATTTTCCATCACCACCAGCTATAAATTTGCCACTCCAGAGCAGTTTTCCTGCAGCCATGGAATGCTTTACCCACAAGTCTGGTTGGTGTTTCAGCTGTTGCTGTTCTTGATGGAGTTATGAACTACTGCAAATGGACAAAACAAGTAGAGAAAACAAAAGGGGAAAAAAGTATCAAATTTTGAATTTGGCAGTTAGAGAACTCACAAGAACTTTGAAAATCTCAGGTTCAAATCCTTGCCCTGGATAATATTTATTTATGAAACACAAACCAGCTTCACTGGAAAGTCTGAAAGACTTGAGTAAGGCCTTTGCCTGACCTGGAAGGAGTTCTGATAGTCACTCACAGTCCAAACAAGTCTCTCTCTCTTTGTGTTGGGTGTTTTCCTTCCACGGGGAACCATGAAATGCTCCATACCCTCTGCAGACCCCCCATGGGTCAGGAGCTGTCCCTGCCATGCACGTCTTCCCAGCAGAAGGAGGAGGTCTGGGGCATCAGAAGAGTCCCCTGTGTGTGCATGTACATGAAGTTCCCTTGGCAGAGCTGCTGCAGCTTCTGCCTCTCCTCTAGGTGACAGGGCAGGACACCGACTGTGGCTATGAGATTTGCAGCTCATTAAGGGAGGGAGTAACAGAGATATAGAGTTGGTGAGCAGGCAAGGCCCAAGATTTCATGCAGAAATACAAGAAAAAAAGTTTTCCAAATGACTATGAATCCATGAATTGGAGTGGGCTAAAATTGTTCTGTGACTTGGGTAATTGTAGTCAGTCCAGCTCAGTCAGGTTTGAAAGAGCCTTTCTGATCAAACACAGACATCAGTGATAATAAATAATGAAAAACTTGTGCATGTGCACACAGGGAATGGAACTAGGTCAAGATGGTTGATCTCCAGTCTCAGTCTAAAAGAGTGAAAACAATAGTAGAGCTCCAGAGACCTGCAGCTCACTCCTTGAAAAGCTCTCTCAGACGTTTTCCCAAGCCATTCCTTTTGCTTTTCTCTCATCTTTTTTTGTTAATTTTCTTTTTCTCTTTTCCTTTTTCCCCCCTTGATACAGAATGTGATTCTGATGCCAATTAATCAATTTTGGTTACAGTAGCTCAGTATTTAGATCAAAGCCCAAAGGGAAAACTTGTACAAGTCCTCCTGGATTTTTGCTTACTGATCCTTTCATTACAAAAGTAATTCTGACAATTCAGCTAGATGGGGAAGACATACAAAAATTCCATGCTTTTGGGTCCCTAAGATTGTCCCTTTGTGAAGATTATTTAAATTCCTACTCTTTTATTTCTCTCTGAGCTTACCAGGAGCAACATGGTAAACTTCAGCATTTTATTTTGGCAGTCAGTCAACAACATGGAGCCAACAGGACCTGCAAGCTCTTTAAAAAGCTTTTCTCACCTGAGTTGTAGCAGTCTCTGGGGTAGGATCTCACCTGGGATCACAGAAATGCTGGTGGTGAGCTTGCAAGCTTGACATGGTATCAAAAGACTTTGATCTTGACATGGTATCAAAGACTGCTTGACATCGTGGCAGGAACATGGCAGAGATGATCTGAAAGTTCCCAAACAAACCCTCCCTTTCCCTAAGGGGGAAGTTGGGAGAGCTCCCTTAGCCCTGCACTTGCTTCCCTAATTGCTTCTTGCCAGGAGGAGGAAGGGTTCTCCAAGGTACTGCCGAGACACGGGAGGGAGCAGCACCTCGGCCTCCTGCTCTGCTGCTGACACCCAGCTAGACCAGGAGTGGAGCAGCTCTGCCAGCTGGAGCTCAGAATTTGCTCAGCTCACAAAGTCCCTCTGGTAAGGTCAGGTTGTCTGTTACTGATGGTGTTTGGAGGGGCCTCAAGTGATCCTCAGGTGAGACTTGCAAGGGGGAAAACTGGCCAAAGCCCCACCTGCATTTGCCACTCTCCTCTGCCTTACCTAGCTCAGGTGTGGTGATCCTCCTTGTGCTTAGGGTTTTCTCCAGACCCTCTGAGGCTGTAATTAACCTTCCTGTTGTCTTGCATGGATGTGAGGCTCCGTCCTTGGGGAACACAGAGCCATTGCACTAAAGCAACTGGAGTGGCTGAATCCCTTCCCAGGCGGCTCAGATCTCTGGGAATGCTGCTACAACCTGTGGCTCACAGCCTTCTCGGGTGTGCTGGGACTAACCTGGAGCTGTCGCGCTGGGCTGGGTTTTACCAAGCTCAGATTAAAGACCCGTGGTGAAGTTCAACTCAAAGCAATGTCCTCTTGTGGTGCCAGAACGTGCTGCTCATCCCAGGTGCTGTCAGCGGTCCAGAATGAGGATAATTCCAGCATTTCAGGGCTGGCCTTGGCAGATATTAGCAAGCCTAACTTAAAAAAAGCACTCCTATTGTTGCATCTTCACTGGGAGGGGGAAAAATGATCAAATAAAAAAGGACAAAACCAGCAGGGAAAGAAAATTTATTTCCAAGCATCTATGAGAGTGCTACAAACAATAGAGACTAAAACTCAAAGCATTTGAAACTATTAAAAAATGTAGTTGACAATGTCCTTCTTAAAAATTAAACATAAAAATGTAGAAAATGCAGTTATTAATTCTAAAACTTGCTCAAAAGTGAAATAAATCTAGATGGCATCAGTGAGGATGGAGTCCTATAAATTACCTTTGTTTTTTACTTTATTTCAATTTGTTAATTTGTAAAGTGATAATCATTTATTTTCTTTTTTTTTTTTTTAATGGTTCTTTAAATTTATAATGGAGAAATGTGCAAATCTAGCAAAATATTCTTTGGATTATAAACAGAGAAAAATCAACAACCAAAGAAATTTGAACCAAGTTAATAATAAACTATAGAATATATAGAATGCATATAGCTATAATAAAGTGAATTTTTACAATAAACATTGTAGAGCAAATCTGCTGATTTAGCAAACTCTGCCTTATAAAACATAGGGATATAATGGGACAAGTGAACATGTTATGGATATAGAGTTGGAACATCAGTCATCATTTTAAGGAGTTAAATTTTAATCTAACTACATATATGGGGGGGTCTTCAGAAAAGCAACACACCAACAAATTAGATTTCCTCTCAGATCAAGCAGTTTGGTATCTGACTGCAAATGAAGGACAGGGTCTGTAAAACGAATGTAGAAAAATGTAGATCATGTCTATATATTGCCTCTTCCCTTATTGCAGCTGCTGATCTCTGACCCTAAACAGCTAACTGTATTAAATTCAGCACAGGTTCAGCTGTACACAGATGCAGAAAATGTTGATGTGCAGAACATATCCCAATCCCTTGCTCCTTCTGAACGAATATTAAAAAAAAAAACAAAAAACCCCAAAAAAGTTATAGATCCCTTTTTGGATTAAAAACATGCATTACAAAGAACAACTCTGAAAGCACTCTGTATTTCTGTCGTCACAAATTAAAATGTCTCCCTATCTGCAGATGATGCTATTCTACTGGAAATTAGGAGGGGGAAAAAAAAAAAAAAAAGAGAGAATTAAGTGCCGGAATCTTAATTACTACTCAGGTAAGGTAATTGTCAGGTAGAACAGTCCTTAGGGAAGTCATGGCTAAACTCGGTCAAATTTCAGTCTCTAGAACCCGCAGAAGCTCAGCACAGATACGGAAACTCACAAGGCTGGAGTCAAGTGTAAGTACAGTGAACTCCCGTCCACTCACAAAATCACTCCTGAAACCTCGGGAATCTCTAAGATATAAGATAAATGCATATTACGTGGGAAATCTTGAAAAGTATTACACTTAATTTAATCCAGGAGACACAGTAGGACTATGTGATGATTCTTACTGTGTTCTGGGAGCAGCCACAAGCTGTAGACAGAGAGGGTACAAAATGTTCACCAGACGTTACATTTGTTTTAATCTAAAAAACATTTGTAAAATGTACTTGATTTTTAAATAATCACTTAACAAGGCAACAAACCAACTACAAACACATAATAAATAAGGCTATTAAAACGTCACAATTGTAGTAAATTAGTCAGAACTATAAATGGGACATTAGAAACACTATGTTTTTCCTTATATGCTTAATAACCAGAACAAGAATTAAAAAAGAATCAGTTTATTTCAAAGTCTGCTTCTTATATTGAAGCACATATTAAAGCAACAGTACAATGTTCATAAAATATAAGTGTGATGCTGTAGCATTTCTTACATGTCAGAATACTGATATTTGTATGTATACTAAAATAAGAATTTTAAAATTGTACAAATAGATACATTAAAAATGACATAGAAATAGGGCGCCTCCCACTGCAACAAGACAGAGTTTTTATATCTGGCACGTATTAGTTCAAGATGAAAGAATAAGCAAAAAGATTTACAAGAATCAGCAGTAACAAGTTTGATGCTCAAGAGACATAATAATTGTACATTGTACTGTACATACATCATATGGGTTTAAGCTGGCTGAATATTATATATTTCAAGTTTAAAAATGCACTACCATATAGAGTGTCCATAGTTTAAGGCGAAATTACAGCTCAGAACTGTTATCTTTTCTAAATTGTGGAAGCTTCTTTGACATAAAAGATTTAGATGTTCATAACAATAAAAGATTTCCTTTATTTGTAGGTTCGCTTTTAGCATTTTCCTTCATTTAAATATTTCGCATTTCTTGAGTGAGTTTTTTTCTTCAGTGAAGCTGGCAGCCAACTTCCAGATTATCCTTTTGTAGGAAAAGGTACTTCACAGTATTTACCACTTTCATGTCCTTTTTTATCAAAGGAATCCTCTCTGTCAAACTTAAATGTTTAAATGAGATTTTTCTTGATTTTTAAAAAAATACCTGCTTACATTTCCTCTGGATTCTTCAGAACTTCGGACACAGTTCTTAAGGCCAAATCTTAAACTTTATTGTTAAGAATCATCATCGAAAGTGTCTTTGGAGCCATACAAGTCTGCAAGTTTCTTAAATCGAGGTCCCCAGTTTTGTAGATAGTCGTAGTCCAAGTCAGAATCTGTTGTCGCTGACTCCAAGGAGCTGAGGGACCCAGCCACGGAGCCCCTTCCCTCATAGCCATAGATCTGGATGGAGTCATAGGGAGGGGCCGTGGGGTCGTTGTCAGCCTCCTGTATCCTGGTGTTGATGAAATCATCCACGTCCACGCTGTTGGGCGCGGGCCGCAGCCCGGGCCTGGGCAGGTACTGGTACTCGGGCTTGATGTCCTTGCGGGGCATGAAGCCATTGATGCCGTCGGGGTTCTGCAGCGTGGCGATGTCGAATGCCTCCGTGTCCTCCTCACCTCCACCCTCGTCGTCGTACGTGATTATGTTCTCCCGCACGTCTTCCTCCTCAAACACTATCAGGGGTTCTTTCTTCTGCCTCTTCAGGGTGACAAACAGCACCACAATGACTGGGGAAAACAAAACCGGGTTAGTCTGCACTGTCAAACAGTATCCCCTTTGCAAGTAATTATTGTATCTACAAGCCCTTAGCTTTTCTGCTGGATTGTTGCAAACTTCTGCATTTTTAGTGCTCCTTGCTAAGTAAAAGCAGTGATGTTTGTACACAAAACTGAACACACTGATCTGCGGCTTTCTGTCTGGGCTGCATGCCACTGTTCTTACTAATTGCTCATTACTGCAACACTAATTCAAGGGAAGTGTTTGTGGTGCTCCCAGTGCTGCAGAACACTATGACACTGCCTTTGAGCACCCCAAGCACATGAATATCTGCAACAAAACAAAGATGAATCTTTATCCTCTCCTGTATGCCCAAAGCTTAACTCTAATCCCAAGTGTCATTTTCATTAAAATGGATTTTTTTAAGCAACACTTCCAAAGACGTATTTGTTTTTGTGTTCTCACTTCAAATTTCTATTAAAAAAAAGTATATAAGAAAAGAAACACTATAAAATACTGCAGGGAAATTAGAAAATATTGTATGGGGTTTTTTTTCAAATCACCAGGAAACACTTTGCAGCACTTTTGTAAAAGCAGGTCTTCCAAACCACTCATCTGTCTTCAAGACAAGATGGGTTTGAGGGAAATAGCTGGCAGGAGCCATTAATCCTTACTGACCCCAATAAGGAACTTGTCATCCAGGGAAGGTCACAAAACTTAAACTGTATGTCATGACTTCCTTAAAGCAGTGTCCCTAATTAGCTGGCATTAGGCCACAAGGAGGGCATTCTCCAAGCACATCTACACAAATTCACTGGTGTTTGCTATTGAAGATATCACAGAAGCCCAGAATGGTTTAGGATGGAAGAGACCATAAGGCTCATCTAATTCCACTCCCTGCCATGGGCAGGAACACCTCCCACTGGCCCAATGTCCAACCTGGCCTGAGACACTGCCAGGGATCCAGGGGCAGCCACAGCTGCTCTGGGCACCCTGTGCCAGGGCCTGCCCACCCTCCCAGGGAACAATTCCTTCCCAATATCCCACCCAGCCCTGCCCTCTGGCAGTGGCAGCCATTCCCTGTGTCCTGTCCCTCCAGCCCTTGGCAATTGTCTCGCTCCATCTTTCCTGCAGCTCCTCCAGGCACTGCGAGGCCACAGGGAGGTCACCCCAAAGCCTGTCACAGTCAGGCAGATCAGCACTGCCTATAAAAATAAAAGCTAAGAAATGAAGATTCATTTTTCCATCTTGGAGATGAGGGCAGGATTCCTGATTTAACACAAGCCCAAATGACGAGCAAGGAAGGAACATTTTTCACCTAAGAGAATGACGATGCAGGCCAGGATGGCGATGAGGGCGCCGGTGCTGAGCCCCGCGTTGAGGATGTAGGCCTCGGCATTGCAGGACAGCAGGGAGCCGCTGCCGTCACAGCCGCACACGCGGATGGTCAGAGTGTTGGTGCTGCTCAGCGGGGGCACCCCGCCATCGCTGATCACGATGGGAAGGAGGTACAAATCCTGCTTCTGGCGACTGAACCCTTCCCGTCTGACCAGCACACTCGCTGTGTTATCTGGTTGAAGAAGTGAGAGAATCATCATTAATTCTTCCACAGAGTTGCCCTCCTAGCCAATATTGAAAAGGAAATGATCTCGCTGAAATGGCTCTCAATTTTCAAGGGGCTTTAGTGTTATTTCTACAATAAACCAGCAGAAAGTGTCGCCTTTCTAACAACCCAAGAGCAATTACAGGATTGTATTTAATTCATACAGCATCACACTCAGTTTTAATTCTTTAATAAACACAAACATCACAGATAATCTCTGTCTGATAGCACCTTTTAGTACCTGTAACTTTTTGAGAAAGTCACAATATTTTGTCAACTACCTAAATGGCTAGACCTTCTTATTGCTTTCTGACCTGGTTTTAGTGTCTCTTCAGAATTAAAGCTTTCAATGGAGAGGTATAACCCATTTCTCCCTTATGTGTTCTTGGAGTCACATCTAAAAGCATGGTAGACAGAGATCTTCCCTAAATGGGCTCTGCTAATGAGACTCCCACCAAAACAAAAGCCAGTATTTGCTGTGTATGAGCAAATTTAAGCCCTGTTTTAGTAAGAAATGCTGAAGGTAACAGTGTTTTATGAGAATCTGGTTTTCACACAAACTACCAAAGCCAGAGTTCAGAGAGCTTGATTGTACATGCACAGTATGTCTGAGCACATTTTGAATTACATGAATACGAGGAAGAGTTTAATCACAGAATCAAAAATGTCCTGAGCTGGAAGGGACCCACAGGGATCCATTAAGTCCAACTCCTGGCTGTATTTCTGTAACTCTCTTCCCATCGTCCTCTTGAGAGGTGACCTGCCATGGTGCAGGGGACAGAAAACGAGCTGCCATCTCAGCACAGGACATTTTGGATGGTCCTGCACACTTCCTCTGGCTAAAGCCTTGGAAAGGGGACGGGGTGAGATGACACCTGGGGCTGAGGCAGCCAGCGCTTCCTGCTCCCAAGGGAACACTAACAGGGCTCCCTTGTTGTGCTCCTCCTCCCTCTCTCAGCTCAGCCTGAACCAAAGTTTATAACAGTTGTAAACATCCCAAAGTAAATAAAGTGAAGCAATCATATCCATGGTTTTCAGACCTTCAAAAGCCAGTTTATACTGAAGATTTATTCCACACAACTTTTCCTGGCTTGCCGTTGTTGAATTACACTAATGTATCACTGAGTTATTATTTTGCACTGATGTATCACGTTTCATTCTGTGCAACCCCCCACCCCCAGATCCTGTAGTTAGTTTCTCCCCCCCTTCCCAGGTTAGTTCCTCCCCTCACCTGTCCCATCAATTGTTTCCCATTGACTTTGGTCCCCTTCCTCCCTCCCCCTGAGTTTAAAAATTCCCTCCTCGAGGTGTTGGGTCTCTTTTCTTCTCTCTTTTCTTCCCTTTCTTTTCACTTTCTTTTCCTCTTTCCCTCTCCCCACTCTCCGGGAACTGTTCACCATTAAATCTGTGGATGTGGTACTGAGAAAGAAGAGCACCTCTCATCTTTTACTTTTGGTTCTTGTCGATTTGCTGGGGGGACTCTGAGCTAGCCAAACTAGCCCCACCAGGGAGAAAATACGACATGCCATGTTCTTTATTTTCCACTATATAACTGCAAGGGGAGGAAAAAAAGAGCAGTTCTTTTATCTGCTGAGGGAGGGCTGTTCACCTACTAAGGTACCCACTTTACTGCTGCCTCAGGCTTCTGCAGATTAATCGTTTTCCTGTTGAAGAGTCAGCATAAATCCCAGAATTTAATAATGTAACTATAAACCCTCTCCTAATGATCTAATCACTGAGATTTCCATGGAAATCTGTGAATAAATTACATCCAAAGAGAAGTGTTCTTGCCTTGCATTAACCACCCTTGCAGGCAGTGCCCCTGATGTAGGACAAGGTCTGAAACTGCCCCCAAATCTGGTCAATCTATGGGACGAGGAGGATGTTTGCGCTGCTTGACTCTCCCAGAAACTTCAGCAGAAAGGATGAATATTTTAGGTAGGAGCTGTTTGTTACACACCAAATGAATCCATCCCCCATATCTACATTTGTTCTGCCAGTCCACACCCCTGTTGCCCTGAGTGGCCACCTGGGCATGACACAACTGTTGCTTTTTGGTGTTGAGTCTCACAAAAAGAACAACGGGGTAGAAAGCAGCTTGCTCCTCTGCACAATGTCACATTTGCTGAGGACAGAGACACTGATAAAGATCTGATTGTTTATTACTTGTGGCTGTTGGAGGTGCCCTTTGTCTCCCTCAGAGTCCTCCTGATCTCCTGCACATGCACCATCTAAACTTCGAAGCACAATTTTTTACAGGACCTTGGTGATATCAATGTCTACGTGACAGGAGCCTTATTTTAGGACTTTAAATTAATGGGCTTGTGACAATTTGGTACAAATAGGACTAAAACCTCTAATATCTATTAACCTATCAGCTAACTTGAACTAATATATTGATCCAGAATAAAACTATTCCACAGAGTCCTCTAAAATGTGCTTAATTATTAATTTCCTCAATGGGAGAACCAAGATCTGTTCCATTAAATGCAAAATCACAACAGGGCAGATTATTCTTGTGGCAAAAAATATGAACATTAACAGAGGGCTGAAATACACTGCCTCGAGGCTGCAAAGGCACTGCATAAGGAATGACAATACCATATATTAGCAAATTTAACCTTTGGCTATGCATTTTTTTAATCATTTATTTTATTTTTCTTGCCTTTTGTCAGCTGAAATAGTATTCCTAATTAGAAATAAGAAAAGGATGACTAATTATTCAGCTAGTATACAGACTGGTCTGGTCCACTGCAGTCACTTAAACTAAACAAAGCTGACTTTGATCCACTGGCTGATTTATCTGTTTTAATGGGAAGTGATTTTTAGTTTAACATAAATTTTTAAAAAGAAAAATTGAATCAACATGCCTGGCTAAGGCTTAAAAAGGACTACAATACATCAAGCCTAAAAGGTCATTTTTTAAACTTTTCCTTTTACTGTTTATGTTCACTTCTCACATTTAGAAGAAACATAATATCCATAAGAGGAAAAAAAAAACCTTTCTTACCTAGATAAAAGATAACATATAATCCTATCTAATATTCTCATCCTTACTTTTTTTATTATTTTCAAGGCCCAGGAGTAGAACTATAATCCTGGTAAAATGGCATTTTTTAAGCCAACAGAAGTTAAATGTCAATACCAGCTTAAAACTATTACTTAACACATATGGGAACTACTTGACTGTCAGTCCTAATGAACACAATGGGGGTTGACACAAGAAGGTAAAGAACAGTCATCTCAAGGCTGTTCCCAAAATTTCATGTTTTTCCACCTGTTATTGCCTTGGCTATCCAATAAAGGTGTTGCAAGTAAAGATTCCCTGTGCTCTCCATGATATCTTCACAATTAGAAGCTAAAATTGCATTATTCCTTGATGATCCTTATATTGATCTCCTTGACCTTTGATTTTGTCTTTTTCTCTGGTGATGATCTCGTTTTGATGATTTTCAATTTTTCCTGTGTGCATAGGCAAATACGGCTTAGTTTTGGGGGGCTTGTTAACACATGGATTGTGTAAGGAGGATTCTAGATTACAGGAGCTGACTGCAGCATGAACTTTATCACCTATATCAGGTGTGAGTGCTGATTCAGACTGAAAAAGAAGCAGTTTCAGGGGTCCAGCTGTCTAAAATCCTTACCCTACCAGGAGTGGCAATTACTGTGGATAATCCATGGCAAAATCCTGTGACTTGATTGTTTGTGTGTTTCAAAATTTTCATGTTGAAAAAGCGTGAAATGTGTTTGAATTTAAAAAGGGGACTTCAGTCACTGATTTTCAGGGGCTCACATGTTTAATTTCAGGCTCTGTAAAGCTCTTATCTGGTGAATTTGGGCCTGCAGCCCTTCCAGCAATGCTGGGCTGAGGGAGCCCAAGGAAAGGGCATCTCAGCACAGGAGCCAGCAGGGTTGAAAGCAGGAAATCCATTTACTCAAAATCTGCCTCTCTGCTGTGAAGTGCCATGAGCCTCTGCTGCTCTTTTGAAGGCCTGACTTCAGTGGGAGCAGAATTAAGCAGAGCCCGGGCAGACAGTGCTGTTTGTTTATGAGCTATAATATAAGGAAACAGTGCAAAAGTAATTCTGTGTTTTATCCCAGCGTGGGCTAAGCCATTATCTCATGTTTTCTATGCAAGATGGGCTCAGCTATAGACTTGGTAACACAGTGGGCTATTAATAGGATGTAGAACGTGATTATGCTTTTTTGGATTATTGCAATATGTGATTACTTTCAGAAGCTGGTAAAAAGAAACTCTATTAAATGATAATTATGGGACTGTATTCACTTTAAAGCTCTGTAATAGGCCCAAATACTGGAGTTTTCATTAACTGTTCTCCACAGTTAATAAAGCCATTTTTCTCTGAAAGTAGCAATTCCCTCTAAAAGCTATGGCATAGCTTATAGAGTACTCAGACTTACAACTTAAAAAAACAACTTTGAATGACTATGGACATTATTTGACTTGCAAATGGTAACATACTCTCCCTAAGAAGTTTTTTTTATATGGGAGTACACAGAATTTTAACTTTTTTACTTTGCTCTAGTGTAACTTAGTTAAAAGACCCACAAGAAATACATAAATTAACAACATCATTACACTGAGAATTGAATAAAACAAGGGAAGGAAAGGATGGAAATGGATGAATTCCCTCAGATTATTCATTTCCCAAAAAAGAAAATTATATGGGAAGATTCAATACCTCAATACTGTTTTCTTGAAATAACCTTTTGCAGCATTGTCAGGTAGAAACATTACATTAAACTGACATCATAATTTCAATTACAACACATTTTTATCTGGGTTATTTTGTCAGTAACGAATTTGCTGCATATGGAAATGAATGATGAGTGGTATTGACTGGAGTCAGGAACCATAATACCACGCAGAGTATCTCCACTCTGACCTACATTCCCTCTGCTAGCTTTTAAAATCTAATCTATTTTCAGTTTGATGTGGTGACCATAAAATGTATTTTATAGCAAAACTTGGCCTCCAGGTCTCAAGGAAAGAATACATACTTATTTATTCCTCTCTAAAAATACACCCATGAATCTTTCAAAACTTGTGTTTTACTACTTTAAAGAAAATAAATATATACCCTGCACTGGGTCCTTTATGAATTGCTTATGCATGCACAAGTGTCAAGCACTAGGCAACAGCATTACTTTGATCAGTCAGGAATAACAGAGATTTTATTTGGGAACTCTGATGATAATTACCCTCCCTTCAGATGTGGAGAGAGATATAAAGTGTGCCTCAACAGAACAGTTTTTACTGACATCATGTATCTGGATTGTGTTGCCTTTTGTACTTCTGGCACTCTTGGATTCATTATTTAAACCACTTCAACAGAGTTTTACTTTTCAGAAAACAGTCAAGTTTCCTTCAAACATTAAAGCTTGCTAATCAAAACCAATTCCTTAGAAGCTAAAACAGTGTTTGCCCTGTGAAGGGAAATAAAAAATGAACATTGAATCAGAATATAATGAAATAAATTGAACAAATATGTGTAATGGCCAAACTTGTCTTTTTTTTCAGTTTACCCACCTCCTCTGGCTCCCTCAGCCTCTGGCAAGTTTTTGTCACTGATGTTATTATGTTGTGATCAATTGAATTTTGACACTCACCCAGGCCCGAGGTTTTTTGCTTACAAATTTCTTACATCTAGTCATCAATCTGAATGCAAAGCTCTACTTTATTTTGTGAATACCAAACTGGCAAAGGGATCAGCATATCCAGATCCTGAGGCAGTCAGTCCAGGTATATTCCACAGCACAAATCCCCATTTCTTTTCCTGCAGTGATTTGATTCCATTGGGAATCTAGCCCACATCTCTTGTGATCCATAATTTACAAAAGCTGGCAGGCACGGTGGTGAACAAATACAAGCAGCCTAATCATTTATGCTGTCTCAGCTAATTTTAGGTTTCTCTAAATCAAGGAGATCTGCCAATTCCATTTACTGAGTGTTTGGCAGTGATTTTATCCTCTTCCTGGGAGATAAAATGGAAGTGGATTCTTCCTGTTGGGTATTATTATGTAATATAAAAATATGCACTCAAGAAAATTCAAGTGAGTTAACAAACACTTTCCCAAGAACATCCTTGCATCTCAGCTGTATGCTTTTGCCTGCCCCCATGAAACAATGCTGTTTCATGACATTACATTGGCCATTAGTTCTACTTTGTCATTTCTCTGGATTCTAGTAGAGTGGGAATCTTCATACAAACCTCTGTTGTCTCTGAGTGTAAAATTTGGATTGTGAATAATTTCAGGTGGTAAACTGAAGATAAATCTTGGTCCATTGGCCGAGTCATCCTTGTCGTCAGCACTAATTGTAATAAATTGCTGTAAAAGAAAAGCACCCAGTAAACAAACAGCTCCTCTGGGTACATCACATACAGACAGCATTCTGAGACAGTGCTTGAATAAGAATTGTAAAATAGCAGAACTCCCCTCAAATACAAATATATGCAATTACAAACACAGAGCCAACTACAAACTACAACAAGCAATCTTTAATTACTATTGCATTAACCACCCCAGAATTACAGCTGTAAAAGCACACACCTTCAACATTCTTATACACAAATATGCGTTAATGGTAACACAATAGATTAAATAAAATTCTGCAGAAAACTCAGCAGCTGAGAAAGTTTTTTTAAACTGCTACACTGACTGCAAAGGCACAGATCATGTGCATATGTTTCTCTATGATCTTAGCCCCTCTTCAACAGATTGCCAGGAATAAATCTGTTGGCTAAACTCTACAAGCACTGCACTGGGATTCTTCCCATAAGACGCTCGAGTATTTCCATAATATCCAAACCAGTCTCACAACTGGGAAAGCTGTCCCCAGCCAGCTCCTCTGCCCCTGTGCTGATGGGTACTCCCAGCCAACACTAATCACACTCCATGCACAAAGCACTAGATAACTGTTGATAGCAGTTCAAATAAAGTGCCTTTCTGGGTGCTTGAGGCTTTCTGGCCAAAACCTCAAAACAAGTGTTCATTTATTCCCTCTCATTGGAGCTGACAGGACAAAACTGGGCTAATGGTCTGTGGGAAGAGCTGTGTGTGTAGGGGGTGGGGGGAACAGGAAGGTGGTGGACAGAGGAAGGCTGTGGGAACAGGGAAGGTGGTGGGAAAAAGGAAGATGGTGGACATGGAGGAAGTGGTGGGAACAGGGAAGTGTTGGGAACAAGGAAGGTGTTGGGAACAAAACCTAAAGGTTCAGGGTTTGTGTGAAGGTGGTGGGCTCGGGGAAGGTGGGGCAGAGAAGGATGGTGGGCAGAGGAATGTGGTGGGCACAGGGTGGTGGTGGGCAGAGGGAGGTGATGAGAACAAGGAAGGTGGTGGGCACAGGAGGTGGTGGGCAGGCCATACCTGGTTGCTTCGGGCATTCTCACACACAAAGGCTTCGTAGGCCGCCGCAAACTTGGGAGCGTTGTCATTGACGTCAACGACCTTGATTGCAACGGGAACTTTGGCTTCCTGGTGCTGTTTGTCTGTGGGATAGGCAACACCGAGATGAGACAGAAGCAGGAAAACCCCTCAAAACAAACAAATTCCCAGCTGCATGCAAGGAAAGATCAAATATGCTGAGGTATTTCTGCTGAGATTTCTTGCAGTTTATCAAACTGAGACAATTGGAGGATTGTAGGATTCATACAACTGATTCTAAAACACCTCAGTGAAATACTCACGGACTTCAACTGCAAAGACAGAGATATTATGCCAAGCCATTTCTTCCCTATCCAAAGCCTTTATTGTCTTGATATTGCCATCTTCTGCATTGATAACAAAATATCTTTCAAGGTCGGTGTGTCGATCAATTGAATATCTAAAGAAGATTGAAAGTCAGTAATCAGAGAAAAGAAGGACTTGGGAGTTTCATGCATCCAGATTTGCTCTACATAATTATTATTTCTAAATAATTATAAATAGTATACTTATTGTTGCCCTCAGTATCCTTGTCAAAAGAATTATATGTGTTCTTTTAAAAGGAGAATCACCTGGTTGGTTTCTACATTTAGAAAAACTGTACATCAGAATGTTTGTAATAAGTGAAAATTGCTGGTCTTTGAAGTGTCTATATCAAAACTCTAATATACTCTTTATTTTCTTCTCTTATAAAACATGATAAAAATATCTACTGAGATATTTTTTCTCTTCTGTTTCATATTAATCATGATCTTTTAAGTCTTCCAATCTTTGGTTTACTCAGAATGTTACTTGATCATTGCTATTAATCAAATATTATCCACTCTCTGCACATTTGTACAGCTTCGTAGAGCTTTGACTTTCATAACGTCACGATGAAATTCTTTGAAATGTTACGTATACCCACACAAGAGGTCTTCATAATTTAAGTTACACTGAGAACATGACAAGTAAAATTAAACTAATAGAAGGCCACTATAATATAAGAATTCTTTATTATGAGGGTGGAGAGGCCCTGGCACAGGGTGCCCAGAGAAGCTGTGGTTGCCCATGGAAGTGTCCAAGGCCAGGCTGGACAGGGTTTGGAGCAAGCTGGGATAGTGGAAGGTATCCCTGCCTGTGGCCGGGGTTCGGAATGGATAAACCTTAAGGTCCTTCCAGCCCAAACCATTCCAAGATTCTGTGATTCCAAGATGATCCAACAAAATTGCAGAAAGTAAGGGTCTGTATGGACTTGTCTTTAACAATTAACACTTAACAATTACCCAGCCCAATCCCTAATCTACGTCTCAGACTTCAATATTTTGAAAAAAATCCATGCTGGATGGTTAAAGTTTCCATTCTGTGTGTCTGTAGATCTGTCACACTATCTTCAGAACTTGCCTAAAATCCAAAAGCTAATGCTCAGAAGGAAACAGGAAATGCAGCAAACCTTATAGCACTGTTGGCAGCATCCGGGTCTTTGGCATGCACTTTTCCAACCACAGTACCAGATGCTGCATTTTCCTGTACTTCAAAAATGTAACTTGGCTTCAAAAACACTGGTGGCTCATCAGCATCTTCCACCGCTATTTTCACTGTCACCGTGTCCTTGAAGGGCCCGTTGCTGATGAACTTGGGGTCAATGTGGACATTGGCTGCCTCCACCTTCAGGCTGTAGGACTTTTTGGTTTCATAATCCAAAGTCTGTGAGAAACAAGAAGACAGTGCATTCCAGAGTCAGGGAAACCAGGCTGTAAGAGCAGCAGGCAGTGCCCTAGTGTTCAATGACATCAAACAAATGTGAGCATCTGTCAACAAGCTTGGACTGAAATGTGTGTTTTTAAAAACATAAAGACTTAAATGGAAGGAGCTACATTCTATGTATGGAGCAGCATAGGAAGGCACTCAAAATATCACCACAGAGTCCTGATCTTGCTCTTTGCATGCTGTATCAGTGAGGAAATAATTTGTACTGGGAAAATGACCCTTGTCTCCATGCAGCCTTCCAGGCAGCACAAAATTGCAAGGGATTGAAAAGGGGCTCCCACAAGAGGCCTGGCTTTATCCAGGCTGGCAGGCATTCCACGTGGATTTGGTTTGAAGTGATCCTGGGTGCACCATGAGACAGCACACAGATAAATTATTTAGGTAGGGGGGAAAGTACGAAGATGGTTTGCAGTGCTTTCATTCCTGCAGTTTTCTCCAACCACAGAACTCATAACACTTTCCAAAGGGGAGATGGAATAATGCCCCATGGGACAAGTCCTTTTGGGAGCCTGATCAAAGCCACAGCACCTCTGCACTTGCATTTGCATGAAGTAGCTGCAGGTTTGCACCTCAAAATGATCATGCAGGTGCCAACCACAATTCACAAAGTATGGTAACACCAGAGACTGAGTGGAGTGACAGCCCACCCACATTTCAAAACACACAAAAAATCCGCTCCCACTCCCACCTCTAGAACAGAGACAGAAATTGAACTAGGGCAGTTTTGAGCAGAGGAGACCTCTGGGTCCCTTCCTGAAGGACTGTCCCAAAGGGCAGGGCAGGGCTGACGAGAAGTTAGCCAGGACTTCTCCTTTGAGTTCTGATCATCTCCAAGAGAGATAAATAGCTCTAAAGACACAAAGGGTAAAATGATAATGCTTCCATAATAATAAGATTTATGTTCTGTAATTTGCAATTTAAAATTAATTTGATAACACTTTCAAAGCTCACTGAGGGGCTGTGTGTGAAATCCCTTCTGCTGCTTTTCCCATAGCCTGTGACTCCTTAGGAACACTATTGTGGACAATGCACAGCTGAAGAATTCAAACTATAGGGCATGAGGCTTTTCAGACTGAACATAAAGCAACAGTGAATGTCTGCTACTTATCAGCACTAGGCAAAACTTCATTAACAATGAAGCTGATGGCATCATATTTTACCGTGACTTTTTATTATGAATTCATTTAGTTTGTGCAATTAATCCACTGTACAGTATTTATGTAACTCTTCTTGGTTATTTTCTTCCATTCCAATTCAGCTAATGGGGAAATGGAATATTAAGAGTTAATCACACCTTGAGAAATGAATTAAGTGAAATTTGCATTTACTAATATTTTAGCTTAGGTGGTAATCCATTATTACCAAATATTCTGTCAGCAACAAAGAACACAACATAGCGGTAGGTGTCACTCACCTTCTTAAGCTTCACAACCCCTTCCTGAGTCTCATAATCTGTGGTGATTTCAAACATGTCCATGCCATCTCCATCAATAATGCTGTAAGCCACCAAACCATTCTCCCCAATGTCAGGATCTTTGGCCTTCACTCTCCCCACTTCCTCTCCTGGGACAGCTGCTTCCGACACTGACATCTGGTACACACCTGGGGAGGGAGAACAGGCGTGTGCCCCGAGTGAGCAGGCTGCTCCCTGCTTGTGTGTTTACTCTTTCAACTTGGGAGTTCCAAGTAAACACAGCTATTTTTGGCATTTTCACCCCCCTGGAGGAATGTTGTTTTCTGTTCTGTTACAAAGAGCTTTGAGCAGCAAGTCAGCTGGGAAACCTTAACCCACATGGATAATGTATAGAACATGACCTCCTCCCTGTTACCCCTCTGCTCAGGGAGGGGCTTAAAAGGACAACCAATCACTCAGAATGCAGAAATTGTTGTGGCATCAAGGTAACCATTGATAACAGAGATGTTATTACAAAAATGGAAGGAAAACTCTCTCTCACATGACTCATAGTAAAACCTTCACCTCTGTTTCTCATTTCTGCCCATTCATTCAAGAGCCATAAATTATATATAGTGAATTGGATAAATCCTGTCTGCTGTGCTGGCTAAAGTATAAATCTGCTGCTTTCTATGGCTTGAATTTGGAGTGTGAATGTAGAGCAACAATGGTTATTAAAATTTCACACCATAGAGAATATGTAGCAATTTGTATGTGATTTCATGCTAAACAAAAAATGGTTTTCCCATGGCAAGCTCCAGTAGGAAAACCATCCCTAAACATCCCACAGGTGTTTTCCTGGGTATTCAGGGACACCAGAGGAGAGTAACACTGTTCCTGGATAAATCTCTCTCCAATAGTTGTCCTTTAGGCACTGTTCATTCCAGAACTTTCCCAACCCCCTCCAGAGGTCAGATAACATAACCTGATCCTAAATATATAAATCTGTGTCAGCATCATCAGCAGTAATAAATTGGAGAGGGAAAAAAAAGGGATTATAAAATAAAATAATCTACTTTATTCCCCTTTGTAATTGCTCTTTTTTGCTCCATGGGCACCCTAGGAACATCAGGAGACTTACACCAGGCAGGGACTTGGCTCATTACCCATAAAAACAATTGCCACATGTCACTGAAATAGGTCATTAACTCCAGTCACAAAGAACCCAAAATTTAAGGACATAACTCATTAACAGCTTGAGCAATGAACATTAAAAAAAAAACAAAAAAAACATCAGACAAAAAAAAAAAAAAAAAAAAAAAAAAAAAAAAAAAAAAAAAAAAAAAAAAGAAGGAAAAGAAGAAAAAAAAAAGTATAAAAATATCAATCATTTGGCTGTTTATACAGACAGCTAAACCCTGGTTTTGAGTTACAAAGCATTCCCAATTCAGATTCACCCTGGGGGTGAATGGGAGGAACTGCTTTTGGGCATTTCTGATAATTTAAAATGTTCTTGCAAAACAATACTAGGAGGCTTGAATTCATGTAGAAAAATCCATCATTTGATGGGGTTAACAAAATACTGTATCCTGGTGTCCCAGGTTATGATGTGGAGTGAAAAGGCTTGTTTGTAAGGTATGTAAAACCAGATTTTTGGGATTTAATCCTTTTCTTTTTGAAGGGTAGATAATGCTGACACAGATTTTTACATTCAGCCCTTGCATGAGGGGCCAGGGAGCTGCAGCACTGGAAGAAGAGCTGTTAGAGGGATGGCCATGACCAGAATGTGTCAGGGTCAGAAGTGCTGCTCAGAGGAGAAACACGGTGGTCTGAGATGGTGTCTGCACTGAACTCAAAAACCCCTAACCCATGCAGAGATGAACTGCAGAACAGATGTGTGGGCCCATTAATGTACTTCCACCCAGCTGTGAAGGCTGAGTCTGGTAATGTCAGACCTGATTAATTTTATACGTGAAAAGTAAATTGCTCAGGTATAAAAAAAATTGCTTTATTTGACCTCCATTAATACACTTTAACAATTAAAAAATGTAATTGTGCTAATTTTAGTTTGTTTTGCTGTGATAAATATGAGTCTTGAAGAATATATATATCTGTCTGTCTGCTCATGTAAGTTATACAGCATGGGCCAGTAGCTTCAAAAATGAAGTGTGGGGTCAGGAATCTTTGCAATTTAATCCTGGTCCTAAAAGTGTCTCACTTTGCAATTAGTCCAGACACCAAAGTTCGATATGTTACCAGCAAAAAATGAGTAACTAAAACTTCTTTATTCACATGTGCTGCAATAATCCATCAGTTTTTGCTCACTCAAGCCTTGGGAGTGTCTGATATTTCACAAACACAGGTCCTGGTAGGAGATGCGAGAAGGATTTTGTTGGTACTCACTCTGTGGGAACTTTGGTGGGTTGTCATTGACATCTGTAAGGGTAATTGTCACTTTGGTTGTCCCTGAGAGACCTCCCATGTGTCCTCCCATGTCCTTGGCCTGTATCACCACGTGGTACTCCTCCTTGGCTTCTCTGTCCATGTTGGGAAGGGCAGTTCGGATGATTCCTGCAGGCACAAAGGAAGATGGCACACACACGTGTAATGAACACCTGGCTGCTGCACTTGCAGGGCATTAAACACAGAAATATTTGCAGTGATAGTGGAGATTCTGCTTTCCCTGAGCATTGCTGTGAGTAAAGTAGCCCTAATATTCCACACAGAGGACAGGCCTGGGGAATTACAGCCGAGCACAGAAACAGCCTTTCAAGCATCATAGCATACAGAACACACAGAAATAGCAGCAACTTTCTGGTGTAGAAGCTCCATCGAATGCCGGGAGACCAACCTGCAGCAGAGCAGGAAGCTTTGCTCACATCAGCAGCTGCCCCCAGTAAGAACGTTTAGTTCACTTTGATGCACGGTCATGAGGTGCCACTCAAAGAAACTGTTAATAATACCTGTTTGAGCCTCCACCGAGAAGTAGGGCTGGCCTTCAAGGATGCTGTAAACCAATTTGGCACTGTTCCCATAGGTAGGGTCATCAGCATCTGAAGCTGTTACCTGAATAACTGATGTACCTAAAAATCGAGAGCAAACAAAGGAGGGAGAGTCACAGGCAAACACGTCTGGAAGGACTGTGCAGAGATGCTTTCAGTCATACAGCAGAGCTACTCCTAAAATTTTCTTTTTCCACGTTTGGTAAATGAAAATAAAAATTACTTGACAATTTCTATATGACAAAATATACTTGTACAATCCAAAAAGATCTGTCATCAGTTGTGATGTGGATTAATGTTCTAACCAGAAAAGATATAAAAGTCAGCAGTCACTCTGCACTGTTACAGTTTTTCCCCTCAGTAGTTTAAGCCTTATATTGCTTTTGTTGTTAGACAGCCAAACAATAGAGTTTTCCTTTACATTTTTCTCAACAAGTTTCAGAGAAGTAGAAATCTCTGAGACAGACACAAGCTCAAACAGGAGATGAAAATGGAATAGATGGTGAGGCAGTAACTTCCCAGCTTTATTACACAGCTCTGCCAAAGGAATGATCTTTGGGTTTACCCCAGAGGATTCACACTCCATAAATTCCAAGAGACTCTTATGCTCCTTCCTAGGAGGAAAAATAGTTCTATTCTAGGAACGTCTCCCAGTTAGGAGCTGTGCAAGGTTTGATTTGGGCAGCAGATTAAATACATCAAGTGAATCACTGGCTGAACACGAAGTAAATTTTACTTCCCCAAATCCTTGACAATAAGAATGAAATAAAGCCAAGATGTCCTGACAGTGCTGCACCCTCCACAAGGGCAATGCCTTTCTGAGTACTCACCTACATTTGATCTCTCGGGCACATTGGCATGGTAGTTTTCATGGAGAAACTCGGGCGGGTTGTCGTTTATGTCTTGAACTTTGACAATGAATTCAGAAGGGGGTTCCAAAGGTCTGTTCGTGTTCCTGTCCACAGCCTGAGCTGTCAGGGTGTACTGAGCTCTCTCCTCTCGATCCAGTGTCTTGGTTGCATGGATGTTCCCTGATTTGTCATCAATAACAAAAATGATTCCTGCTCCTTCACCTGAGAGAATGTATTTAATGTTTCCATCTCCAGAATCAATATCTGAATGAAGCTACAAGAGGAGAAACAGACACACCTTAACAAGGGGGCACACATTTCCTGGATGTACTTACGAAACAAAGAAGTGCAGGAAATTGCTATAATTTCACAGTTTTCAACAACTGTGGCTTCCACCAGGCAATTATCCACACTCAGGGACATGCTGTGACCACATATACCCCGCATCCAGGGCAGTGCCAACCCAGACATACCTCTTGCCTCATGCAGGGCGCTGCAAAACCCAAAATTTTAGATTTAAGGAAGAGAATACACAAGAAGATATATATAGCAGGTTCTTTATTCGTATGAAATTGATAGGAGGAGTAATTTTTACAATGATTTGGTACACTTCAATGAATCATGTTCTACTGGGTTGCATGTAAAAAGCTGTTGAATGACAAATGGGATAAGTGATAAATGAGTGAGCCCAGCTGTGCCCAGGTGTGCAAGAAGGCCGAGGGCACCCTGGCTTGTAGCAAGTACAACGTGGCCAGCAGGACCAGGGCAGTGACTGTCCCCTGTACTGGGGGCACTGCTGAGGCCACGACTTGGGGGCTGTGTGCAGTTCTGGACCTCCCCATTCAGGAAGGACCTGGAGTGGCTGAAGGGTGTCCAGGGAAGGGAATGGAGCTGGGAAGGCTCTGGAGCCCCAGAAGCAGCTGAGGGAGCTGGGAAGGGGCTCAGCCTGGAGCAAAGGAGGCTCAGGGGGGCCCTTCTGGCTCTGCACAGCTCCTGCCAGGAGGGGACAGCCGGGGGGGTCCGGCTGTGCTCCCAGGGAACAGGGACAGGAGGAGAGGGAACGGCCTCAGGCTGGGCCAGGGGAGGGTCAGGGTGGACACCAGGAGGAATTTCCCCTTGGGAAGGGAGGTCAGGCCTTGGCAGGGGCTGCCCAGGGAGGGTTGGAGTGCCCATCCCTGGAGGTGTCCCAAGGAGGGCTGGAGGTGGCACTGAGTGCTCTGGGCTGGGGACAAGGTGGGGATTTGGCACAGCTCAATGGGCCCCTCCATGGGCTGGGAGGGCTTTTCCAGAGACAGTGGTCCTGGGATTTTGTGTGATTCTGTGACTACCAAGTAGTTTTTAATTACAAATTAAAATTACCTCTCTAATAGAAAAGAAGCAGCAAACGCTTATTAAACATTCTTAATTCCACAACTAGTGCACACTTCAGTTTGATGAATGAGGGAAACATTGAGCCAAATTGCAGATCTATTGATTTTATATTGACAGCTACAAATTGCACCATTTTAAACCAGAATACCCAGCATAGTATTTGCTGACATTGATCCTGTTTCTCCACTCTTTTTGTGCCGGGGTTAAGCCAATCGTTCTGCTGCCCATTTAGAAACTGGCACATATACTAGTTTATTTATCTGTTTATATTTTACTACTGTTGCACATGTGGTAGCAGAATAAAACTCAGTCCAGGATGTGTGTATGTACACATGTGTACACTGATATTTACCTCCCTCTATACATAGTCCTCAATATATTTAATTTTACTGATAATTTGAAAACAAGAGGATAAAAAGATACCTATTTTACTGAGCTGCTGGGTTAGACATTCAATTTTTAATTACTGTTTTTAAAGACCTGAGAATGATATATTTTTGCTCAAGCTGTTGGTGGTGTTCTTACTGTTTTGCTGAGTAACAGTCTCCATACCTTCATTCAAGGACTGCTGAGGTCAATGGAAATATTTTTATTGACTTAGGTAGTATTTTGCTTAGCATCTAAACTGAGCTACCAGAAAATGAAGAAGCAGCTTATACTGCACAAATGCAACAGCAAAAAAAAAAAAAAAAAAA
>VYXF01009988.1:423092-465678 GCA_013397295.1 Polioptila caerulea | reverse complement strand
AAAAAGCAAAAACAAACAAAAAACCGCCCACCAAACAGCCCCTCCCAACCCCCCAAAAAACCAAAACTCCACAAGAACCCCTCAAAAAATTATAAAAATTAAGACTATTCATCAATAGCTGAACAAGGAATTCTTTCTTACCCTTCCTACCAGCACAGGGTCTGGTCCCGTGTACTCCTCTATCACGAAGAACTGGTTCCACACCCAGCCCCGTTTGGAGCGGTGCAGCACTTGGCCCTCCTTGCCCTTCTCGTGGTGCCCGTGCAGCGAGGGCCTGGCGTGGCTGAGCCTCTCCGTGGTCAGGGCATGGCTGTAGCACAGCACCCCCAGGCAGAGGAGAGTGGCATGTAAACAATGGTCCTCCTTCATTTTTGGTTATTGTGTAGGCACAGGAGTATCCGTGATTCTACCCCTTCCACCTTGGCAGTCAGAAAGTCTGGGGCCACTGAGGAGTTTCAGACCAACCCTTGTGCACATAGGATGCCACCACGCATTAATCACATCACCTTAATGCTCTGCAGCTTCCCAACTCAGTTCCTGGAAGAAGGGAAAATGGAAAAAAATGTCAGTTCTTTGAGGATGTAGTTGGGTTTTTTATTTAGCAAAAAAAAACTAGGACTTCCTTGGTAAATATCAAGATAAGAAGATTAAAATAAATACATCAATACTGATGAAATCCTGAATAATGAGCAGATTTGGTGTTTTGCTACATGGAGCTGCCACCTTGCAGAATCTTCTGGCTGGCTGGTTTGGCCACTCAGTGGATGGAAGTGGTATGATAGATGGGGAACCATATTTTCTCATGATCCTTTCAAACAGCTTTAGCCCAAGATGCAAGGTAACCATAGAAATACCTAATTTAGACCTAATCCCTCTTTGGAGCTTAGATATAAGCCTTAGATACAAGCTGCTAAGGCAGAGGTCCAGATGTAAGGCAGATCCCAAGACTTATCAGGAATGCCATATTTCTTCACCAGCCCTTTCATGATGAACAGATCCCTGTTCTGAGCACAACCACCTCTATTTTTTCTGGGCAGGAGCAGGGGTTGGCAGAGCTCCTAGGAGCTCCAGTTTAGATTGAGACTTTGGAAGCACCTCTGAGGATCAAGGCACAATGAGCAGTGATTGTCAGTGTGCTGCTCTGGGCTGGGCACAATAAATGCCATAAACCAATAAAAATGCATTCAGATACTTCTGATAGTATAACAATTGATTTAACTGTTTATTTCTACTTTCCCTGAGCGTCAAATTACCAGGATTACATTGATCTCCTACTTTCTAATACTTCTTAAAACACTAGGTCAGATTTAATATTTGAGGGAGAAATTGCATAATATAGTGAAACTCGAATTAAAAGCCCTCAATCCATCCCAAAGACCACTTTCACTTATCCCTGGGGTTTCCAACATACTCTCCTTGAATCTTTATACAACAGTAAATTTTACAAGGTTCCTACAGTGCTTGGTTTAGTTTTTGGTGTGATTCACTTTACTCTTCTGCAAGATACTGATAAGAATCTTATATTTATACAGACAAATGTATATATATGCACTACCATCAACTGTAAAACAACGATTTTTAAATGTGAAATAAGGAGATCTTAATGGTGTTTTCCGTGGAGAAAATGTGAATATAGGCAAAGGCTTGAAGCTACAACACATTCTGTAACTCCAGCCACAGACAAACATCTCACTAGTCCAAAACCCACTCATTTGGGGCTGTCTTTCTCACATTCTAAGCAGTCATGTCTTCCTTCCACATCCCTTTTACAGTTACATAAAAATACATTGGCTGACAAGGGTTCATGAATAAAGAATGAAATATTTGGGTTTATTTCCTCAAAAAAGATCCGCTTTCAATTTGATTTTACTGAAAACTGAAATCACATCAATTACAGCACCAAACTAGGTCCAGCATAATGAGTGAAATGACATTCTCACATACAGATGCAAATATAGTCTGGCTTTCCCAAGCATATTTATTAAATAAATTTGTTGTATCCATTTGAATTTTTCCAATTGTTACATTACAGATTACTCACACCAGCATGGAAGACATGAAAAAGAAAACAATCCTTATGATTTTGCTCAGGAAAATGCTTCTATTTTGACCCAATGTATGTGTGTAAAGTGTGGAGCATGAGGTCTGTGGTTTCTATTTCATGTCTCCATCTTGTTGAGGGATAAAAACAATGTATGACTTACAGGGCATGAAAAGTGAGATTTCAGCTATTTTGGACACTTGCTTTGCACCCAGCTTTGCATGGGAAAAAAAAAAAGCTATGGGATTTGTGCTGTAGGGTTCACTCATGTGCAGCAGTTGGAGAGAATTTGGCTCCTGGAATGTTAAAAAGGACCTCTGTACTCCAAACATGGAATAGGAAGATATTCCTGGACAGCTGTGCATTTCTAAACCTGCCATGAAAAAAAAAAAAAAAATCTGCAAATAAACGGCTTCTGTTAATAGATTTAGGGTGCATTTGAAAATTAAACTCACTGATAGTGATTCATCATTAGCACCACAGAATGATCTCAGCTACAGGGATGAGTAAATAAATCCCCTCACCCTTCCCCAACTCTTCAATACTGTTATGTAAACCAGTAAACACTTTCTAAAGCTGCTTAACCAGAATGGCAGAGCGAAGCTGATACACACACTGCTTATTATCAGCTATTCAAGTGTGAAGTGCTGGAAAGAAAATGTTAATCACAGATCCATGTTTATTTACTAACAAGGATTTAAAGCAAAAAATTTTTTATTATCTTATGTTTCATCCTCTATGTGTCCACATACAGAGAACAAAGCAATAAGGCTCCATGTCTTCAAGCTAAAGAAAACTATTCTCTCTCATCTACCACTTCAGAGAATCCCAGAATCTCCGCATGGTTTGGGCTGGAATGGACCATAAAGCTCATCCAGTGCCACCTCTGCCATGGGCAGGGACACCTCCCACTGTCCCAAACTGCTCCCAGCCCCAGTGTCCAGCCTGGCCTGGGACACTGCCAGGGATCCAGGGGCAGCCACAGCTGCTCTGGGCACCCTGTGCCAGGGCCTGCCCACCCACCCAGGGAACAATTCCTTCCCAATATCACACCCAGCCCTGCCCTCTGGCAGTGGCAGCCATTCCCTGTGTCCTGTCCCTCCAGCCCTTGGCAATTGTCTCTCTCCATCTTTCCTGCAGCTCCTTCAGGCCCTGCAAGGCCACAGGGAGGTCACCCCAAAGCTTCTCCTCTCCAGGCTGAACAATCCCAGCTGTGCCAGCCTTTCCTCCCAGCAGAGCTGCTCCATCCCTCAGATCATCCTGGAGCCTCCCCTGGGCTCTCTCCAGCAGCTCCAGGTCCCTCCTGTGCTGGCCCAGGGCTGGGCAGCTCTGCAGGTGGCGTCTCACCTGAGGGGCAGAGGGAGACAATCCCCCTCCCCTGCAGCCCGTGCTGGGCTCAGCCCAGGGCAGGGGGTTTCTGGCTGGGCCAGGTTCCACTTGGGCTAAAAACAAGTCCCTAAGGCCGTCTGTAGCAATTGCTTCTGGTTTGGGTTATAAAGGCAAAGGGCTCTATGCTAGCAGCAGGTCCAAGGGACCCCCAGGTAAGACAGGTTGCTGGGAAAGCTGGAGCCACAGGTTAAGTGTCCCTGGCTTCCTCACGCTACTCTCCCCTCCTGGAGTTCATGCTCCGCTTACTCACATTGAGATCACTCCAGCACTAAAACCTCTGACTCTTATCCTCAGAAAACCTAAGATTGCATAAATCAATAGGCTTCCACTGAAGTCTGTGAAATTACTTAAATTCAACCCAGCTACAGTGTAGATTTTAATTAACTACTTATATTCTAAAAGACAAGGTGCACAAGATGCTCTTAAGTTAAAGCTAAAACAAACTTCATTAAAAAATGCAGTAGAATTGACAAAAAAAAATCCAAAAAGCAAATATTTTTTTCCTTCCTGTATTTTCCGAACAATCTACTTAAAATATTTCAAACATTTCAACATTAATTCAGCTGTTAAAAGTCTTCAGTTTCCTTCTAGTTCAGGTAGAAAACATGGAAAAACAGTTTAAACAATTTACAAAGCAATTCCTTTTTCTCTTGGGGGAAAATACCTCATAATCCTGAGAGTTTGGAATACAGATGTGAGGACGGCAATTGTTGCAGCTGCCGGATGCTGCTCCAGTGAGCATCTGAAAATTCTGTGGGCAGCACTTGGATTCAGGCACTGCACAGATTTGTCAGACTGATTTGCCATGAAAGATTGCAGCTTTTTTTAAAAAGTCATAATCTTTGAGGCATTTGGGTATCTTTGCCCATAGATTATAATCCTCAACTGCAGAAAAGCCAGTGTCAGTGGGCAGTTGACCAAACTGCAACAGTGTGCTGGTTTTGGCTGGGATAGAGTTAATCTTCCTCCTGGTAGCTGCTCCAGTGAGGAAGAGAGTGATGCTGACAACACACTGAAGTTTGAGTTGGTGCTGAGCAGTGCTTACACTGAGTCAAGGACTTTTCAGCTTTCAGCAGGCTGCAGGGGAGGCACCAAGGGCCAGGGCGGTCACAGCTGGGATAACTGACCCAGCCTGGCCAGAGGGATATTCCAGGCCATTCCACTGTGGTCAGCACCTAAACTGGGGGGAGCTGGCCAGGGGTCTCTCAGGAGCTGGCTGGGCAGAAGTCTGTGAATGGTGAGCAATTGCAGTGTGCATTACTTGTTTTGTACATTCAAATTCTTTCTTCATTGTTATAATTATTTTCTTCTTTTTCTGTCCTATTAAAGTGTCTTTATCTTAACCCATGAGTTTTCTCACTTTTACTGTCCCAAATCTCTGCCCATCCCTGGGGAGGAGCAGGGAGTGAGGAGTGCCTGTGTGGTGCTCAATTGCTGGCTGAGGTTAATCTATCACAAACATCCTGATTTTTTTTTGCATTGTTGTTTAGAATTGCGCAATGTATCATTTTGAAATCGCAAATTTTCCTATCAAATCTGTGAGAAATGTTGTTTCCCACTTCCTTGGGCACAGTGGATTCCAAGTTTCATAGAAACATAGACTATCCTGAGTGGAAAGGATCGACCATGATCATTGACCCAGCCCCTGTCCCTGCCCAGACCCCCCAGCAATCCCCCCTGTGCATCCCTGGCAGCGCTGTCCAAGCGCTCCTGGAGCTGCGGCGGCCTCGGGGCTGTGCCCATTCCTGGGGAGCCTGGGCAGTGCCAGCACCCTCTGGGGAGCAGAACCTTTCCCTGCTCTGCAGCCTGGGCAGTGCCAGCACCCTCTGGGGAGCAGAACCTTTCCCTGCCCTGCAGCCTGGGCAGTGCCAGCACCCTCTGGGGAGCAGAACCTTTCCCTGCCCTGCAGCCTGGGCAGTGCCAGCACCCTCTGGGGAGCAGAACCTTTCCCTGCTCTGCAGCCTGAGCCTGTCCTGGCCCAGCTCCAGCTCCAGTCACTCCCTGGGTGCTGTCCCCAGCCCAGAGCAGAGCTCAGAGCTATCCCTGGGGAGGAAGCCTCAGAGTGCTCTGGCTGAACCAAGATGGACTTGTACTCAAAAGCATGAAATCCATTCATTATCTTTTAACTATATACGAACAAACGTTGGCAAATTTGGTATTGAATAACAGCATTACCAGATGTAAAGGGGGATCAAGAGTTAATCAGCCACCACACAAGGTCTGATCTCATCAGCATGGCACATGAACACAGTGAAATCCCTGGATGTCATTTAAGGCATGCAGGACATAGAAATGTTTTAAAAGTCTAGTCCGCACTCTGAAAAACAACCTGCATGGTGAGGCATGTACCAAAATGTCTTCATGGAAATAAAATATGTCCCTAAATAACTGTGAGAACAGGCCTGCTGGGCATTTCTAGCTGCACAGACAGTACGGCTTTGCTGCGTGCTTGTAGTTGTTAATGCAAACCTCACCAGTTTCAATATTAACATAAGAAAAGTCTGTTCTTTGACTGCTAGAAAATAACACCCATCGATATTCCTAATGAAAATACGCTGTTCATTTAAGAATTCAATCAAGAACACAAACCTGAAAAACAATATATCCATGTCCACACAGAAACCACAATGCAAGCAGCCACTCTGCAAAGACAGTGCACTCCACACAGTTTCACACAGATCTGAATTACTGCTCCAAGACATCAACAGCAAAAAATGAAGAGGCAGCAGAGACGATTTCAATGACAGAGCAGTGGCGGAAGTGAAGTCTAGCCAACTTTAAATTCCTTTCATTATTTTTATAGCAACAATAATCTCCAGCATTCATGATGATTTCCTGTGTGCTATTAAATGACCATATGCCAAATTACAATAGACTAAACAATTTTTTCTGATTTGTCTAGGCCATAACTTCTGGACGATGCATTAAAAATAGCAATTGTTCTCAGGAATACACTTGGCTGAAGGCAGCCAAGATCACAGTGTTGCAACATAATAATGGATTATTATGTTCTGAAATGTTATGAAAAAGTATCAAGTAAATATAGCAAACTCTCAGTCTAAATGAGATTTTAGCTATAATTAGAATTAGCTGAAAAGATGAAGGATTTATTCTATCACAATTTTATCATCAGACAAGGAAATTAATATTTTTTTAACAACAGGATAAATAATGGATCACATTAGTTCTGGAGTTGAGAGTGCCTGAGTTTAGGGCAGAGGGGTGGAGGTGGGGCACAACTGGGGGAGCCCTGGGAGGCAGGGAGGGACCTGCAGTGGCCAGGTGAAGTCCCCAGCTGGGCAGGGACCTCTCCGCATGGGATCAGGCTCTGCAAAGCTCCCCAGAACCTGGACAGGTTCCTGCCTTTGGGATGGGGCTCTTCTGAGCAGTTTAACCTTAGTGCTCAGCACGGGGTGTGTCCCTTCTCCAGACACTGCAGTTTCCATGGGCTCATGGAATCTCTGCCGCTTGATGATCTGAAAATGATCTGATAATCAGTTGAGTCCCACTGGTTATTACCCTTTAGGGCATATCACAAATGTAACTGCTTTGGGAGTTTTTAATAAAACATATGAGGTGAGGGATATGGAAGAGTTCTGTGCACAGGGGTTTCATTCCTCCTGTGCATTGATGAGTGTGGGAGGGCTTCAGCCTGCCATGGATCTTTATCCTCCTGCAGATTGCGCAAGCAAACTCTGATGCCTACAAATTTTCAAAAAATTTGGTGTATGTTAGTAAGAAAAGATCTTTGAAGGATACAAGTTCTTGTTGCAGAAAGCTGTTCAGCCCTAACCAGTGTCCCACTTTTAACATTTAGTTTTAATTTTTTCCCTTTTTACAAAAGGTTGTTCTCTTCCTTGAGTCATTTCAAGAAAATTATTTAAAACAGTGAATTGATAGCCTGCTCCTGATTGTTTATGGAGCAAGAAAAAACAGCAGGAATCAGTACCTTGCACATTTAACTTAATTCTCTCAGTTACTTTTTTATTTTAAACTGTTCTGCGTTATCAGACCAATCTTTGAATAGTTTTTAGCTTGGACTTCATGACAAACTTTGGTCTTCGTGCAAAAGAGGGCCTCTCATTTTACTGACACAAAATAATATGATATCAAGATCTGCTTTGCAGAACATTCAGTTGCATGACACATATGGCAAAACCAGTTCTTCAAATAAATCCCTTAGTCCTGAAAATGGCTGAAATTTAAATTTCTAGGTGTGTTAAATTTGGACAAGACTCATTAGGATTATTACATTTTTCCACTGGAACTAGAAACCAGGCTGAATTTACCCATAAGCAGAATTAAGGGAAGTGCAACACTGTTGTGTCAAAATTTGCAGTCTCCTTTAAAAGAACGGCTAAACTGGGAGATGAGACAATATCAGCTTTCAGCTGTACCCCAGCAGTTTAGGGCTTCCTGTGTCTTTCCAGTCAGGAAATCATCCCACTGGGAGATGAAGTTTTGCTTCCTCAAATGAACCTCATCTCCCAGGGCAGCACTGGGACACGGTACCAGGACAGCTCCCTCTCAGTGCTAGCACCACGGGCCTCACTCATCCCATATGAAATACGAGAATTAAAAGCTGAAGGACTCCCTCTGCATCAAACTGACTCCATGCCTGTGACCAGCCCCCAAGTCTGGTCATGTGTATCACTGTGTACTGGGAATCAGGCACTAGGAGTGTGGAGTGATGGGACAGCTGATAGAGAGAAGGTTTGGAGCAGATATTAGGGAAAGAAAGTGTTCCCTGGGAGGGTGGGCAGGCCCTGGCACAGGGTGCCCAGAGCAGCTGTGGCTGCCCCTGGATCCCTGGCAGTGTCCCAGGCCAGGCTGGACATTGGGGCTTGGAGCAGCCTGGGACAGTGGAAGGTGTCCCTGCTTATGGCAAAGGTGGCACTGGATGGGCTTCAAGGTCCATTCCAACCCAAATCTTCCTGGAATTTTTTAATAAAGGCCAGCATTCACTGGTCTCATGTAAGATGTTTTGTTTAGATGACAAGAGCTCTGATCTCTATACATTCCTGCTGTATATATAGCTGGTAAATCTCACTTTTCCCAGTGTGTGATTCCAAAGCAGATCAGCAGCCGGGAACTCCCTGTGAGCCCCTCTGCAGCTCTGGGTCCCTCTTGCTGGAGCACATTTCAGGCCTCACTGAAGAGAACAGCAAACAACCCTCATCTGAATGCAAATTGATATCAAGTTTTCTGTGTCATTCACAAAACGTAATTAGTGTTATGAGACAAAGGTATTTAGTCCAGAAAAGGAAATTCTTCATATTTAAACATACTTGGGGGAAAAAAATTCTCTTAGTTATTGCACTGAATAATGAGAACCTCACACTCCCCCAGTTCATGTTCTGTATTTTGCAAGGAAGCACTTTACACCACAATGTAAAGAATTAGAATTTGAGGCTGCAGTTCTACAGAGATAAGTATACATATAACTTTATATATAACTTTATATTTGGTGAGAGAACAGCTAAGATTCTAGAGGTGTCCTACCATAGAGGAATTCTAGGTCATGGAAAGATTTGTATGTACTAAATACAGAAGTGAAATCTTTACAGAACTGGTGATTTTCATCTTAACAATAGAAGTTGTTTCAAAAATGCTAAGCAAGTTTTGTAGAGTCCTATTCTGAGTTCTGTAGAATCCTATGAAAGGAAATCTTAATCCTTTGCATTTTTAAATTATGTTTTATAGCACTGTATTGGATTACTGAGATGTTTAAAGCCAATAATCCCCAGCTGCTCCAAAGAAGAGTTTTTGAAATGTAGCCACGTTTTCCTGTAGCAGCTTTGAGACTCAGTATTATGAAACCATAGACAAAGCTAGAAACTGATGGCCCTTTGAAAAGAAAGTCATTGTGCAGGGAAGAGGAAGAGAAATAACCCCCTGAACAGTGTGATGTGCTATCTGTCAGCATCCACCTCTGAATTCATCATGGTAGGAGGGCATTTTCCCCAAGCTTTGATTTAATTTGTGCTCGTTGGGGAAGGGTGAGATTGCCACTCGCTGTGCCTCATATAAAGCAGGGGAAAGCAGCAAGACAATTTAGTACATTATGGAGTGAATGACACAGAAATAAGCCTGAGAGAGTGATATTAAAAGGCTTGGGAAATGAAAAATAGCTGTAAACAGAGTTTTACATTTACTTGCTGCCCTGGGGAGATCCACTTAAGATAGATGTGACAAAGGCTATCTGGTTTTAAGCATAAATTCTACAGGAAAACAACCAGCATAAGAAAGGTAGTCTTATTAAAGAACATGGTGATTGATAGAGTCATTTCAAGTAATGACTAAGCTCTGGGTAGAGTTTATTTTAAATAGTAATTGTGTTCTTGTCTTCCCAGACAAACTGGAATTCTCATAATTCCCTGGATGCTCCAAGGCCAGTGAGGCCGCAGCCCAGCCCATGCTAGTCTCAGTCATTTTGTTATTATGTGAGTGGCTATTTTGTTATTATGTGAGTAACACCTAGAGGAGGACATAAACGACAACTAAAGTCAACTTACTTGCAACTACTAATGCTGTATTTACATGCTAAGCCAACCCTGAATATTTTTTCCCCTAAGAATTGATATATATGAATATCTGAATAACACTTGTGCTGTGACTGATAGTCGCTTTGGTTTGTGCCAGAAAGCCAAGATTAAAGAGTGAAAACCTATCAAAAACCAATGATTGCAGGCAGGTCTACTGAGCTCCCAAACCAAGGCAGACAGAATTCCAGCCAGCAATCCACTTTTGCTTGAATCCATAACCTCTTGCTGAAGGGCTGGCAGCCCCCACAAGAGCAGAAATCTAAATTCAGTCTGTGGTTCTGCACTTACAGCTTCATTTCCAGAGGCAGTTTCAGCAGTGCTGCCCAAATGTCAGGCTACTAAAGCATCCCCGGTGGTCTTTGTGTGGCCAGTGTGCTCCTCTACAAAACATTCTTCCACTTTGAATTTAATCCTACTGGACTCCTCAATCCCCATGTCCCCTTCAGTTTGGTCTCCCTCAAGCAGGAAAGTTCCTGATGAAAGACTTCCACATCGTGACTTGTTTAGAGAGGCTCACATTACAGGCCCTGGAACATTTGTCTTTATAAAATTCGACAAGCTAGGGAATTACTGAGAGTCCCCTTTACAAATCCATTCGCTAAAGAGATGATGATCTGAAATAAATTACCAACCAAAAGCCTTCTCCTTTCCCCACCTTTCTTGGAGCTGCAGAAGGAAGAGCTCAGATCCTCTAGCCTTGCCCATGGAAGGTTATTTTTTTGATAGCTTGCTTAACTATTCCAGTTTATTGCAAATTTCTTCCATAAAGAGCATAAAAGCCACTTTGAGATTTCTGAATGAAAAATTGAATCAATAATTAATTTTTGCCTAGGCAGAGATTGTCTGCGAGGAAAGCAATTTTGGCTCAAAAGCATGAGATAACAACCTCAGAATATTCAAACACGTTCCAAAAGCAGCCTCAGTGGCACTAATAAAGGAGACCATCACTGTTTAAATACCTAATGGGAGGCTACAGCTGAAAAGACCAAATCCTCATATTTCTATTATTATTTGCATCCCATTAAATCACAAGATTATAATTAAAACAATATTTGCATGATTCTTTTCTGAGATGTCTTGCTGTAATTAGTCACCATAGAATATTTCCATTTAACCTAAAAATCCCCAAGTACACAAACACAAAGAAAACACCACCTTCATTAAAACAACTTCCTTTTGGCTTCCTGATCTGCTCTGAGCACAAATCAGAGGAATTATCTGGATTTTTAGTGTTCACAGGCTGCAAGGACTAAGGCGAAATTCCCAGCTTTATATTGCAAACCCAAAAATCCAGCAACGGGTGCTAGGATAATGCAATGAGATGCTAAGCATACAAATAAATGCAATAATGCACAAAAAAGACAGGCTGGTGTCAGCTTGCAATTAAAATTTGTTTTTCATTCAACTGACCCATTAAAAAAAAAGCAAATGATTCAGCATATTTTTCATGAGCATAACTAATTTTGAGTTAAAACTGTTCATCACAACTTGCTAACTGATCACATGAACCACAAACACATCCCAGACCTGGCTTGGCACTATTTCTGACCTGTAATTACAGATGATGGTGACAAAACATTTCATTTCTGTTCTTGTGACAGAACCAATAACAACAACAGATTTAAGGCAGTGCCTTGCTGCAGCTGGAATGATGTTTGATGTCATTGTTATCATGCAAAAAAGGCAAATTTTAAGTACCTTGAACTGATGTTTCACAGAGAGTTTGTAATGGGAAATTGGCCAAAAATGAGCATTTAAAAAATTAAATCAGTGCTATTCTTAGCTGAATCTAAGAATCAACTTTATTAGATGCATTTTGGAAGTGTATTAGGGGTTTTGAGGCTATAAATACCTTTTGCCACCCTTACTCTGGTGCCAAGGGCAAATCCTGGCCTTAAGAGTGCAATAATCAGGCCTGGTAGAGTGTATCTGCATGTCCTGGAACACCAACCTCATTTCTGCATCTTGCCACCAGCAATGTCTTCTTTAACCAACAGGACAATATAAAAGTATTGGAGTGTGAATGAACCTGTGTGCAGTCAGGTAAAGCTTCATCTTCCACATCAATAACAATTTCCTCATTAATGAAAATCCCTGAAGTGCCCTTAAAAATGAGTTTGGGAAGCAGAAAGAGGAAATTCTAACATATGGTAGGAATGCTGGAATGAGAGTAGTTTAATTTTTTAATGAAATTACCTTAATATGAGGCAAGTAGAGGGGGACAATTTACATTTATAGGAGATAAATAAATCCAAAGACCTACAATTAAAAAAAATGCCATACATGTACAAATATACACATAAAAATACTGAAAGCTCCATTCACGAGAAGAGGATTAGGCATTTTTTCTCCACATTAAACATGCCCTTACACTCAGAATGTTTTCTACCAAAATGTTCTTTTCAAAATGCTGCCAGGGTGGTATCACTAATATAATACAACCAATTTCCTTTGAAGTCTCCCATAACAGTAATTAAATAGATTGCTCTTGGAGTAATTATGTTTTTTCTCTGGAAAAGGAACTATTAGGTAAAAGAGAGATGAGAGAGTCTGTCACCACTCATAATCTTTCTAGAAACATTGGTGCTTGCTGCATTTATTGGAAGAAGGATGGAATACTTAAAAACTTTGGACCTTTTTAGTTTTTTAAAGGAAATGTCAACTTCCCAATTGAAATAAGCACCAAGATAAAATGTCTGCTGACAGTCCTGTGAGTGCAGAGAGAAAGAAAATGAAAGTTGTGTCAATAGAAAGCTTTTAAATTCTATGTATTAAGCCCAAGAGGGCTGGTGAATACTGGAAGGCCAAATTGCAATGTTAAAGCAAGTGGATGGTGAACAAGATGAAGGGGATGGAGAGCCCAGGACTGATGATGCAATGGAGGGCACAAAATGGAGCAGTCCATAAATCCGTCGTGTCGGAGCCCTCGGAGACTGGGCTGCTGTAGTTAAGGAGGTTCTGCGTGTGGCCATCCATCAACTCCAATGCCTCCCTTCTCTGCTCTGGGAATCTGATCAGCCCTGATAGAGGCAAATGGGGCTTTCACAGCTCCATGGAGTTTCCAAATATGTAACTTTATGTTCCAGCTGGACTTTGGCTTTGGCTCCTCCTCAGGCTAAAATTGTTAGGCGCAGCATGTTGAGCATCCCATGAGTTTTTGTGGGTGTTTTCCCCAGAATAAGTTCTTTTACCTTTGTTAAGGATTCCCATTTATTTGTGGGGATTTGCTGTTCATACGATAAGCAGCCCTGATTTAACCCCCAGAGCAAGCTTAGCTAACCTTCACCTTGTTCTCCACCTTAATCTGGTACCTCAGACTTCACGGAATTTAAATTCTCGTGCTTGCTGGGTTTGTTCACATTGCAAAGAACATGGAGTTTTCCATTTAAAGCTTTTCTTTTCATTCCTTGTCTATGTTTTTCTTTCTGTGTGATGCTGAAACTCCCATCCTCCTTTTCCTTAAAATCTCTCTGGTATATGAGATAACGTTGCATAAGAGTAACCCACGTGGATTAATATCTGAATCTCTTTCTGGAGCCATTGCCATATCCTACCCAAGGACAGGGACACAGTGCTTGTCTGCAATGCAATCCTCTGCTTTCTCACTACTTTGAAGACCCAAAGACAATGTTTTCAACTTTAAAACTCACAAGGATGAGCAAAAGGACAATAAAAAATAGCTTCCCTAGAAATCCAGTGGTCAGAGGGAATAAAGCACCAGACAGGCACCAGCTGTAGAAACTGGATCTGGGGATTCATCCAAGAACAGGGCACATCTTTCTGAGCAGACAGACATATTTCTTGTTCCAATGGATGGCTGACAGGGTAAACATTGCTATAAAAAACTTAACATGATTTAAAAAAAAAAATTCTGTGCAAATTTTCTGAACCCCTTCTGGCTTAAGCTTCAGCAAGTGAGCTTAGAATCAGACCCAAGGAATGGCAAATCCATATTACAAGCAGGAAGAATTAATTATGAAGGTTACACACAGGCACTTGTGTTATGTTTGTAAATACAGCTTAAAGTAAACCCAGCTATAATATGTGACACAAATGATGGTGTAAGAATGAGATTGCCAGTAGTAATGTTTACTAAAAGCTTATTTAATAATGGGGCTTAAATGAATAGTGTAAAAAATAATTTTCCACATGTGTAATGTGAACTTGTTAAAATTTCAGCACCTTCTAAGACCTTAGGACAGTGTCACCATTGCTTGTGGCATGCCCAGGCTGGGTGAGCTGCCAGCACAGGCAGCATGACCCAGCTGGATTCTTAGGCAGCATCAGCACCACTTTTGCCGGCCCAGGCCTTGGATTTGGTTAATTTATTTGGCTGTAACAAGATATCTAAGGACCAAGGGGCCATTGTCTGATTTGCTTGAGCTTTTTCTTTAGCTCAGGATGAGTCTGTGTTGTAACACAGCAGGTTTATGTGTGTGTTTGAAATGAAGGGGTAAAAATAACAATGCACTGGTCCATACACAGTGAACTACCTGTGCAGCCAGTAGACAGCACAGGAGGAGAGAGGAGATCTGAAAGTTGGGTCCAGGAGGGTGGTGGGGCTGGAAACTACTCCCCAGGGCTCAGCTGTGGAACCACTGCAGCCTGGGAGCTGCACAAAGTTCAGAGACAGCACAGGGAGCAGAGGGTGCTGTTCAGCACCCAGAAAAACACCTTTCACAGCAACATAGGCTGGCATGTGCCCTACAGAGCTGTGGGGAAAGTGTAGCCTGAGGAGCAGGTTTGCAAACTTAACAGTGGCTCTGGAAAAAAAAACGTGTTAGAAACATAACAATGGCTCTGGGTGCAGGGAGAGGGATCCATCCTGCATTCTGTGGGATGAGGTCCCACCCCCATCCTGCCTCAAGACCTCTGCCCGAGGCAGCTGATGGTTCCTTTCCATCAGGAAAAGGCAGGGACTGGGAAGCTCCTGTGTACCATTTTTGTACATAACTTGTATTAGAGCTCCGTGTGGCTGAACTGATGATTCTCTGGTTAGACCCTTTAGAATTTAGGCCAACAGAACATTCTTGGCTTTTAATTTCTGTTCTTTTGGGTTAGATGAGCTCAACAAGCTGCAGCAGATTAAGCTGGTGGAGACTTCAAAGACCCTGGACTGAGACCTAGATGCAACTCCCTAACTGCTCAGAGGCAAAGCACAGAGCTGGACAAAGAGCACTATGTCAGCCTTGTGTGAGCTGTGCAGAGGAAACAGAGGGAACAGCACATGGGAAGCAGAGGCGACCTGGATAACCCTAACCCAACAAAGCACCAGCTCCTGCTTGGAAGAGTGGTTTTGACAGTTATTAAAAAATCATTACCATTCTGTTCTTTGCTGGGAAGTTTTCCCTCTTAAACAATTAATTATTTCTGTATTTGTTAAATATAAAGGAAACCAAATGACTACAGACCTACAAGGAGAAAAGTGGTCATTCCATGTGTTGAACACAGAACTTTGGTGTCATTCTGCTGATGCTGGGAGCAACAGAGGGGTGATAACCAGTGGGTCAGTGGCTTTACTGGGAGACAGCACAGCACGGTCTTTGTTGAGCTGTCCTTGGGGTGAGTCTATTCCTGGAATGGGGCTATTCTCTCCTGGGTCTCACACATGGCAGAGGAGGACAGGAGACACAAGTGGCACCTTTGGGCTAATGAACAGGACAGCAGAGCAGTGAAGGCTGCAGCTGGCTCCCAGCCTTGGGATGAACAGCTCATTAGTGAGTGCTAAATGTTTGTGTGAGCACATTCCCTGGAATATATAGGGAGTATCTTCTCCCAGCGTGCTGCAACTCACACATGTTGCCTGCAGCAAGAATGTATGAGAACAGCTCGGGAGGTCAAAGCAGAGCCTTTGGGTTGGTTGGTTATTTTTGCTTCAGTGCAGCCCTGGTTCACAAAATATAGCTGATGGCATGAACCCCAGACAGGACAGCCAGGAGGCCTCTCACAGTGGCCAGGCTGTGCTGGTTATGTAATCTGCTTTTCTGTCTTGGGGAGAGAGAAGGTAGAGTTGGAGGCCAAATAGCCAAGCTCTCCAGTAAAAGTAGGGATAAAGCTGCAAAAGTAGGGACCCCATGACCATGAATATTCAGTATTTTAGGCTGTTGTTTCTAAAAGAAGATCATGTTCATAAACAGAACCAGAAAATACCCTTCAGGGTCAGTCCTGCTTTTGATTCCAAATGTTATGTTGGCTCAGACTTCCCCTTTCCTGGCTTCTCCCATTATCCCATTGAATTCATTAGGAGGCTGTGGCCACTGGCCAAAAGAAACGGATAATGCATCCCAGAGCCCATATTCTTTGAAATATCTTCTGAGACAGGAATTTATAGCATCAATATAATGAAACTCAGATTGCAGCATTAAAGTCTGAGTTTGTCTGCTTGCCATACATACCAGAATTACACAGAAAATTTGAGCCACAGAACCCTGAGGAGATTGGGGAAAATACGCACTCACATCTAGAGGGAGGTTCTAGGTATTGGTTGCACCTTTAAGAACAGCCTCAAGCAAGAGAGAAATCAGACATGATGCTACACAGATGGCAGGAGCAGAACTGGAAGAATTGCTGTGGAATCACAAACACTATGGCTTTGGCACACTGAATTTAGCAAATTTGGCCCAGTCTAGAGCAGTTACTACCTTAGATAAGAAAAAATAGGATCAAGCCCTGACTCCATTCTCATTTTTTCCCTCCTGCCCCTGACCAGCCCTGAGAGGGTTATTTTTTTGCTTTAATGTATCTATTTAGTGTGTTGTGTTCTATGCCATTCTCTTTGATGTTTATTATTATGTATTCAATGATTATCAAATGAGGGCTTTCTATCCCAAAAAAATCCACATTACTCTTCTGCAGTAATTACAAGTACTGCTTTTATAGACCAGAATCTGGACAGCTTTTTCCTGTAAAGAAACAGAAGGAGAGACTACACCTAAAACCTTGGAACAAACCTTCATTTATGAGACAAGGGAATCATTTTTATTCTACTACATGAATTCAGTGGGCTGACACAGGCCAGTCATAATCTGTTATTGTTTCCCTACAACCTTCTGCTATTAATTTTTCTTTTTAATGAACTGTCCAGTCTGGTTTAGCTATGGGAACTATGATGGAGCTGCAATAGAAATGGTTTATGTCATGCCTTTGTCAAAAAACTTTCCCCTACAGCAGCAGAATGTAATTGAAAAGCCATTTTAAAATAAAAGCAATTGAATGGTTGCAAATGCAGGTTGTCAGGAGTGGAGAGGGGAAAACTTTTGCATTACATTAGATCTTACCAATCACTACTTTTGTGTCTTTATTAGTGTTTATATAGATGAGGAAAGCCACATAAATTGCATCTGCTGCATGGTTATATCAGCAAGTGTTCCTGCAAGATACATTTTAAAGAAGTTTTTCTTCAACTGTGACTAACAATGTAGTAATTGGCTGGGTTAAACACCTCAAAATCATTAAATACACTAAATTTTGATTTATTTTATGGCATACAGAATACGTCCATTTTTGAGACAGCCAACTAACATCTGAGTAGAATTCAAAAAACTTTTATTGTATATGAAACTTTGAAAGGCTGAGTGCACAGATGTCTTTTCATATGTAATATATATGTGAAAGGTACATTATTTAGTTTTCTCTTGGGTTTATTTTTCTAGTCCTGGCCATGTGTATTTTTTTTTGGAGACACTATAGTATAAATTTTAAATATGCTATCATTCTCCTCTTCACCATTACCATCAATATTAAAGCCCAAACTGAGCAACTATATACATATATATATACAGATATATATAGGTATACATGTGTGTTTATATACACACTGCATATTTATGTATTTATTGTTAAAGCTGACAACAGTTTTCTCCATAAATTCACATTAAAATTGTTTCAGAAATACTCAGATTTAGCTTTTAATTCCCACTTTTCACCTTTGAAGTAACTGGAACTTTTGCCAGAAGTTCATTTTATTGGAGCACAATTTCCAAGTATTTGAGGTTATTTCAACCTAGAAGTGATTGGAGTTTTTGGGAGGTTTTTCAGTTAATGGATCAGTCTTTTAATGTCCTTTCTGCTCTGCTGGCCAATCTTTGCAGCCTGTGCAGTGCAGATTCCTTAGGGAATCTAATCGTGGGGGGGATTTCAGGAGTTTCCCCTTCCTTAGCCCATCCAGGCTGCTCCAGATCCTGCTCCAGAGCTGCACCCTGCACCCCAGACAGAACTCAGACTCCCCAGAAATCTGGAAAATGTAGGGATAAGTCTCTGATTACTCAATTGTTTCAGGATTCAACCTGGAAAAAACTTCTTGCCACAAAAAGCTGAATTTCAGCTCAGGTACAAGTTTATGGTTTAAAAAAAAATCTCTCGTTTCAACATTCTTCTGCATTCAAGATTCTTTCAAGGCAACATGGAAATAATTTTCTATTAAAAAGCAGATAGGAAAACCTGAAATGTCCATGTTAGGAGGTACTGAGGCTGTAAGAGCCAGGACAGTGTCTATGTATTTCCCCACTTGATGTTTTTAAAGCCTTTGTAATTTCTAACAAAATAATCATTCTTCTTTGGTATCTGTTTGACCAGAATATGTCTTATAATTATCTTAACAGTGCTTCCAAAGGTTTTTCAGCTCAAGCAAGGTCTTGAAGAGAACCAAAAAGGCAGAAGTAATAAATTCAGACTCCATCTCATTGCGTAGACTATGTGAAATGACACTTACTCCTCTTAACAGTTCACTCTCAGGCCTTTCTTTAAGAGCCACCTAGGAATTCCCTGTACTTTGGAGTGTCATCCTACTAAAATCAAAGCTTTTGCCCTCACATGTGAGGCTATTTCATTTAGGTTATTAATATCCATTCTAAAACACATGTAATGAGCTAATCCTGAAGGTACACTGAGTATCTGTTCTGTGGGTTGACACTGAGAATTCAAAATTCAGGTTTTAAAAATCTACAGAAGTGGATATTTGTAGAGAAGCAAAGTGAGTGGTGTGAGACAGGATAAAACAGGCAGCTGGAGGGAGAACACTCTGCTCTGACATGTAGGCTGGGTTCAACAAGCAAGTTCAAAGTGAAAATTAATTTTCTTTCCACATGACATCTGTGCAAAAACAAAACCACAGAGGAATTTCCCTCCAAGATCTGCTCTGTACATCAGGAACAGCTTGGTTTTACCATCGTGGTCTTTCTATATAAGAATTAAGTGTTACATATGAAAAAAGCCAAGTATGCATTATCAAGCACTAATTTATACATTCAGGAAGTGAACTTCAGTTTCTCATTCTGACTGATGAACTCATCACAGCCTTCTAGGATCTGAGAGGGCTGCAGGGAACCTGGAGAGGGGCTCTGCTTCAGGAGCTGCAATCAAGGGCTTCACATTGACAGAGGGGAAATTCGGTCAGATATATTGGGAAGGAATTGTGCCCTGGGAGGGAGGGCAGGCCCTGGCACAGGGTGCCCAGAGCAGCTGTGGCTGCCCCTGGATCCCTGGCAGTGTCCCAGGCCAGGCTGGACACTGGGGCTTGGAGCAGCCTGGGACAGTGGGAGGTGTCCCTGCTCATGGCAGGGGGTGGGACTGGATGGGGTTCAAGGGCCCAAATCAAACCATTCTGTGATTCTCTGATTTTAAGACTCTATGAGAATACTCTTTTTTGGAGTCCTGAGGACCCTTTATTCATGTGGGATGCTTTACAGAATAATATAATTATAGGGAAGTGTATCTGTTGTGTTTACCCTCAGTCTCTCTTGAAATTCAATATAGAAAATCCAAGCAGCACAGGAAAGAAATGTCCAGTCAGGATATTCCCAATTCCTGAAGCTCCTGGTCACCTTCTGTAGTGACCAAGCCGAGGCTGTGTCACAGCCCCCAGCAGCTCAGCAGGGCCTTGCTGTCTGCCCCGCTGCTCTTTGTTCCATGAACAATAGTTAAACATGAATATTTTACCTTCTCAACTCTTGTAATTATTCAGATACTGTAGCAGGAAATTTGCATTCCTGAATAGGCACAGCTGGAAGTAATTTAAGAAAGATCCTTCAAAAGAAGGGAAGAGAATTTAGGAAGTATATGGAGTCACAGGTTTACATGATAATCAACAAAAGCAGCTCTTGTTCCCCCTCTTTTGCAGGGAGACACTTCACACTCCAAGCAGAGGGAACATCCCACAGTCTCTCTGCAGGAAGCTTTCTTTCACAAATTATTTGCTTTAACTCTGAAATGCAAAGAAGTCTATGAAAAAAAAAAAAAAAGACACAACACTTTGTCAGATAAGACTGGGGTAGGGACCCTGTTAAAATTCACTTATCTCACTCTAGTGAGAGTGGTGGGCTGTTTTACTTTAAGCTTATTATAACCTCACAGTTCTTTAATTTCTAATAATTAAGTCTGTTTGGAAGTAGCTCTGAGGTCAAGAACAAGCAGAGTAGAAAGGGGCCTGAGCTAAACTATGAAGTATTAGAGATATAAACTATATGAGATATTAGAAAATGCCAGAAGAGGTGAAATAGTGGTGAGAAAATTAATTTAACTGTGCATGGAACAGAGACGTGCAGAACTAATTTCAGATATTTTCTCTGTGTCTTCTTTATACCCAGGAATCAATTTGAAATGGAGTCAGGAAGTCTTTAAACCAAACCCTCTTCAGAATCGTTCCATTGAGAAACTGAATCTGAACAAGAGTGGAGCACGATTTGCAAAATGTGGCTTTTCCGTTCAGACGGGACAAAGATCTACCATGCTGAGCTGTGCCCTTGCTCAGGAGTTAATTCAACCCAGTGCTGCTGGTGTCACCCAGTCCCCTCCCCAGACCTGAGGACACCATGCATACACATCCCATAGAGCTGCTCACAAGGATGTTGAGGTGTTGATCCATTTGGCTGCCAGAAATAAGGTAACTGTCATCCAAGGACATTTTCACAGAAATGAAGCATTTGTCAAGCAGGACCTGAGTGAATTGAGTGTAGAAACTGTGAATGAGTCAGCAAGACAATGAGCTGTAATATCCTAGCACTGTACTTTTTATCCCACACAATTCAGGTGGGCTTGTGCCTTTGATTCTGTAAAAATGACAGTGTTTATATATTTATTATCTATTACACCTAATCTGTTTCTATGCTGAACTTAAACAATGGACACTCCTGTAAGCGAGCAATTCTCATCTCTATGGAATGGAAGCAACAGTACAACTGAAAGTCACAGAGGACTTGGAAAATTAAAGGCATCAGAGCAGTAGATCCAACTGTTTTTAGGTCTAGAGTTTCCCGTACTCGCTACTTCCACACTTTCCACCTTCTCTGAAGCCTAAGGATCACCACGAAGTTCCTTTCCCAATCCAAGTCTGAACAGTTATATTTAGCTCGATGGTATTGCACAAAATATCAAAGAAAGAATCCAAACATGGAATTACACTCACTCACTAGAATAAGGAAAGTATGAACCTATTTGACTGATCACTTCCAGCTGTAAATCTAAACATCAGAAAAATTCTTAAATTCCTGTTCTTCAGTGCTCCACTGCTGTGAATTTTCAAGTGATACTCTGATGTTTTAAACAAGAAATTCAATAAAAGGCTTTGAAAACACGTCCCTTATCAAACTGTGTAAAGAGGTAGAAGGATGGTCTGTGTCCTACAGCTGAGAGGTGTCAGGAGCTCTGGTTAAACTCTCTGAGGGATCAGTGGGTGCAGAAATGTTCCAAATATGGCACAAACATTGTAGACAGTACAGAAACAAGGTCCCAGCCATGGATCCCTGACATCCCTCAGGAGATCACAGGGTTGGATGCAGGACTTACCTTCACCCACTGGAAACCTGCTGCCAGTTGATGTAGCATATTCCACACATCTGAAATGCCACTTCAGGAGCTGGAACACCTGTCAGCCCTCTGCTGCCACTACTTCAGCTCTGGCTGCAAAGAAGAAAAAAAGCCATTTGAAATCCAAACCGGTAGTGGGACCATAATAAAAGGAAACTGAAGTCTGGCCTATAAACTACCACAGCAGCCTAGATGAGAGTCTAAAGACAAAAAATTAGACACTACTTATAATAAATAAATACCCTTGACCTAGAATCACAGAATGCCGGGTTTGGAAAGGACCTTAAAACTAACCCAGTGCCACCCCTGCCACAGGCAGGGACACCTCAAGCCTGGAACATTTAACAGACTCGCTTTTGCTACAGTGTCCCAGAACTAAAATGCTTGAGGTCATATAAAAAATCTTTCACTTTTCTTTTGTATTATCCATGGAAAAAAATCTGTTTTGGCCACTTTATCCAAGACAAGACTCACTGTAGTGAAAAAAGGGACAGCTGCAGATGCTATTAACCAGCAAGATATGCTTTGAACATTTCCAAGTGCTGTAAAGGCATATTAGAAAATTAGTGAGTTTATCATAATGATGGAAAAGGGAGAAGATTATTTTAGGAAGTAGAGCTGCCACTACAGTAGTGAAAAAATATGTAAGATAAAACATCTGAAGAAAAAAAAACAAGAGCTGCCTCTGCCTGTAAGAAGTTCATCTACAGCTGTTTCAGTGGTTACAATTCTTTCATAAATGGGGCAGGAAGCTGAGTCAGTCTGGACAAAGGGAGCAGAAACAAAAAGAAACCTGCTGAGTCATTTCTCATGCCCTGAGACCAGTCTTGATTTTAAATTGGTGAGTTAAGGATGGTCGAAATTTCACAGAGCAGTCATCCTCACACCTGATCATCCCAGATGTTTCTGACAGTGTCCCACACAAGTGAAACATAGGTAAAATATAATTAAAGTGAGAATGCAAAGGAAATACTCAGTGTGATCTGTTGCTACCTACTGGTGCAGACACTGCATTTGTGAGGTTCATTTGAGACCTTGACAGACACTTAAAGAGCCCTAACTGAATTCTAGGACTAAGATCCATTCCAGCCAAGGACATCAGGCTAGATTCCCCAGTGCCTGCAAATTTATTAACTGAAAATTTCTAGAATTAATTAACTGTAATTTGAGCTGATAGATCCAAGTAAGTAATTTCCTGTATTGTTTAATTGTTAAAGATATCTGTATCAATCCCTCATTTTACGCCCACTTTTCACCCCCATTAAACCATTCAAGTTTTAATTGCAAAAAACCCAGTTCATCAACACAGGTCGAATTTTAGAGTTCCCAGGACAAGTGTTGAAAAGGAAATAAACATTGACTGACTATTTTACATTCAATATTGCACAAACATATTTCACTCTTGCTCCATCAAAGGAAGAAATAAAGTCACATGTCTTCTGTGGCTCCTCACAACTGCAAATATATTGAGTCTCTTTTAAAATTTTGGGATACACATGCCATAAAAGCACATTCCTAGACAGTGGATTTTGCTAAGGTTAAGCTCTGTGGAGTGATGATTTGTGTGATGACTGAGCCACTAATATAGAAACACTTGGTTTGTAAAAGTACTCCACACATTCATGCTATGAAGTGTCTATGGCACTTTGAAATATATTCATTTTGCAAGTAATTTTTTTCATAAAGGAGCCTTTTGAACTAATTCACAATTCATATGAATGACTGAAACTGAATAAACTCCCTCATTTTGATAATTTGTTCAATATCTTTACAGAAAACATCTTTATGCATGACTTTGCATGCAGCTCAAGATTCCTTTATGCCCAAGACATTTGAATTTGCTTGGATAAGGCCTTTTCAAAATATCCTCTTAAATATCTCTTTTAAGCCCCTCTTTTGCTTTTAAAAGCCTCAGAGATTTGATAACAGACACTGCCAGTCCCCACCTGACCTGCAGCTCCATTAACTTCTCCCTGTGCATCCACCTGGCCACCAGCAAAGGGACCAATCATGGAACCACAGTGTGGGCTGGGCTGGAAGCATCTCAAAGAATAATAGATAATTAATAATAAATAATCATTTCACTGCCAATAACAGCCCCTATTCTTCAGTCACACTGCATTTCAACAAATATCAGGGGTTACCAACTGATATTTTTTGTAGCATTAACCATTATTGGGAGTAAATAAATCTTAATGTTAATATCATGCAAGGAGAAACTCCTCCAGATGTCGATTTTCATTAAAAACATGGTTTGAGACTATTTCCATCCTTGTGACTCTAGACAGAACAGTTTAGCTGAATAATTGATATTTAGATATCCGATACCTATTTACTTCCTACTACCATTTCACTTATCAGATGCCTATTATTTACTGTATAACATTTTTATTTTCCTTTTTTCTCTGCAGCTGAAAATGCCTTCAGTAGGTCTAATAACTTTATAACAGTTACAAAAGGGCAAAAAGCCAAACTCCTCCCGGGTGCTGTATTTACAGAAGGCTGTTTCAAAGTCCAATTACAATTACAAGAAAACTTTAAAAACCCTCCATTAAACAGTTCCAATGCTCCAAACAGATTTGCCACAGTGGCTCTTTAAACCACACACGGCCTAACAAGACTTTTGGGGGCAAAAGAAGCCATGGCTTCCAAGTTGGTTTATGCAGAGTGACAAGTGGAGCAGTTTGGAAATGCGGCCGGGGAGAGGGGAAGGAGCCCCCGGCCCATTGTCACCCCGGTAATTATTGCACAATGCCTGATGTGAGACGGGCCGAGGCAGCAGCTGAATCCGGCATTGTCCTCGCACGATAAAAAGATTTGGGAGTCTGAAAAGCAGAGGAACGGAATCTCACAGCTTCTTAGAGTCCCCTCTGAAAGGGCCATTGTAACATCATCATAAATCCTGGGCTCCCCAGGCACTTGACAACTAAAGCAGTGGACAATAGAATTCTTGTGTTGGACAAAACACTCCTTGTCTGCCAAAGGGCTTATCTGCTTCATTTACAAATGTCTTTCATTGTACCCAAATAATTCCCTATTAGAAAAACGATTAGGAAGAGCACTAAATAAATATTCACAGCTTTGTGGGCCGTTTGGTAAAGTGAATAAACCAATACAATCAGGGTGCACGCAAAATATGAGATTTACACCGAGGAAATCCAAAACAACCCCAAACATCTGTTTATTTTCATTTTCGCTTTTTCTGATGCACTGCACACTAATTTATCCCTCTAAAAAACACCCAGGTATGTTACTGTCATCATCAAAAGAGATGAAAAATATTAGAAATCCACAAACATTTCAAATTGGAGAAAAATTGTATCCACTGTGCCCCTAAAATTAAATATTTCCAGAAGAGCGGTTACAGAAATAAACTTGGGAGCATATCTGAGAGTTTAATGAAATAGAGACAAATTGCTCACAATCTAAAAGTATTTAAACTGTGGATTTCTAACTACATGTGTTTAGGTCTCACTTACTAAGACATCCAAAAGCATCAGGGATGAGTTTCTGAAATAAATCGGTGCCAGATTTTTGCAACTCCTTTCAAGCCCAATGAAAATTCTGGTAAACCTCACAGAAATGACTGAAAGAGACTAAAATATTCCATATATACGACACTTCAAAAAGCATTTCTAACACAGTCAGAACTCCATTGCCTTAGGTTTCCACTTAAATGGTTATTTGATTACAATTTACTGGAGAATTTCCTGTGGAAACACAACTGACACCACACACAATGATTAAAGAAAAAGCCTAATAATCTAAATTATTGCTCAAGCAAAGAGTGGTGAACAGATTCAAAGTGCCAAAAACATCTGTATGGCTGAATTAAAACCTGGAGAAGTCAAAACTTCTTGACTGAATTATTGAACATAAACTGCTTATTCAAATCCAATACAAGAACAAGATTTTTACACAGCTCAGGCCAATGGACTGAGTGGTTGAAGGGCTTTTTTTCCCCCTGTGATTAATTATTACAAGCCTGCAAAAAATGCAAGTATTCACAGCCTGCATATTAAACAGATTACTCATATTAAATATTTGGAATGTATGTAATAAATAACAACAATAATGGTTAAAAAAGAAAGAAAAGAAAGGAAGCTAACATAATTTAAAATAAAAATGATGCGGGTTTGAGCTCACAATCACAAAGGTTTAGGAATATGTGAGCTTTCCATGGTTCTATCATGAATTTGCAGTCTGGCCCTGCCACACATCACTTAACCTTGGAGGCATTGCTGAAAGAGAGCAAAGGCACACTATAAAACATTTCACCTCTGAAAAATGCACTAATCCATATAAAACTCAGAGGAAAAAGGCTGGAACTCAGAGCACCCACACGCCAGCTGAGGATCTCTGCTGTTTGGGTGCAGAGCTTCCCCATCTCTCCTCTCACTTCTCTCCTCAGTGAATAATTAACTGTTCTAAAGATGTAGGTATAAGTTGTGTCTTGAAGTTTAAACTTGACTTTCCTGATGCCATTTTTTGGTGTTTGCTGTTCTGTGCTATGCACTGCTCAAACTCCCCTTTCTCCTGAAGCTGGATCATCTGTGTAAATATAATTTGCATGAAGTTATTCTGATAATTTCTGCAATTTGCATTTCAGGAACACAGCTTCAACAAAATCTGTTTCCTGTCAGCTCTCTGAGTGTTATTCTAGTCCCTACTACACACCACAGCACCACACCATGTTTTTTTATAGAGTAGTCTCTGTTTAGCTGTAAAAAAAAAAATGGATCTGCACTGGGCTTTAAGTCTCAGTGTACTACAGGGATTATTTAACTCTTCTGGAGAACATGGATCTGGGGGCCTTGACCAGAACGAGCATTCTTGGCTGTGTAAAAATTGCTCCTGCTAGCCATTATCTTAACAACTAAATAAGCTCATGCTTGGAATCACCTTGCAGCAGAGTCTGTTTTTCCCTCTTATTCCAGTCAGCTGAGCCAAGCAATGAGAATCTCAGAGTCAGCAACGAACAGAGCAGCCCAGGATAATTCAAGTGGGAAGGAGCTCTGGAGGTCACTTTGTCCAACTGCACCTCTGAATGCAGCTCCAAGTTCAAAGTTCATTTAGGTTATTAAGGTTGTCACCTAATTAACATCCCCAGCTGACATCAGCAGCACGACCACGGTCTCTGTGTGGACATGGACATGGACACATAAGGGTTCCCCATCTTGCACTGAAAGATGGTCAGGTGCAAAGGCTGTGAACAAAGCAAAGGGCAAGAACTGCATCAGAAAGGATAAAAGGGCAATTTGGATAATCTCCCTTCCACACTCACGCCCAGTGACAGGGTCTGTTCGCAGGCCAGGGAAGATAACTCTGATTTCAGAGCTGTGTTCACTCCTGAGCCCTGCAGCAGGCAGGGGTGGGCTCTGCTGAGCAGCAGGGACAGGAGCACTGCCCTGCACTCCACTGCCCTGCACCATCACAACTCTGCAGCACCTGAGATCACCTTTGGTGCCTTCTGCTTCCAAGGCAGGGAAGTGTTAGTGCCTGTGTTCACACACAGGGTGCAGTTCTGGAGGAGCTGCTCTCAACTCAAGAAGCCTGACATAAAACGAGGCTTGAAAACAGAATTTGACTCCAAAAGTTGTACAATCCTGTACCTTTATGCAGAAGGAAATCACCTCTCCCCTCAAGAGGGATGCCTTGTGCAGGCCACACAAGAGAAGGACAAAACACAAGAGCTGCAGAGAAGGTTTCACACAAACAAGGTTCTGTTCTAAGCAGATTAACAATCCATTTTGCTTTCTTATGAACTATTCTGACTTTATACTTGGCCCAAAGGCTTCCATCCCTTGTCCACCCGTGCTGCCAAGTGCAGTGGCACAGGCAGGGAGCCGGGGAGAGCAGAACAGCTCTGGCAAACCCTGTGCTCTAAACCTCATCCACCGCCCCAGCACCAGCTGGGAGAACGCAAACCAGGGCAGAAAGGCAACTGAGCAGCAGAGTTGCTGTGTGCTCTCAGGATAGACAAAACCACATCTCAGTGCTTTGCAGAATGTTAACAGTCTGCAGACTGAAGCCCAAATCTTACCCATCTGAGGCCAAATTACCCAGCAGGACAGAAAAGATTCATGTGGGCTCACAAGAACAAATTAACCTTCCTCCAAAAGCCCTCTTAAAATTCCATGAGTGCCCAGTCCAGTGCTCACCCAGTACAATATGACTTTATCAGCTTCTTCTTGCTTTTGGGTCACAAGGGCCTGGAGGCAGACGATGGGCCCTGGAGGATAAAGTCTGTATTAATTATCCTCATGCTGCTGCAGCCCCGTCCTACCCAGGTACCAGGAATACAAGTGGATTGGGAGGCCTGCAGGCAGGTGTGTTCTGTCATTTTAAATATCATAAATCAAGCCCTCTGTTTCAATGTTTCCAACATCCCTGAGCTTCCTCTAAAATCTAAATTTGGAAGCATTTTGGATCCACAGCAAGCAGCTACAGACATTTTGTGTATACACTCTTATATAGATGTATTTGCATGTAAAAATGATACAGCTTTTTCCATGCTTAAATATGTAACACAGTGTACATAATTCAAATTACCTATATGTGGGAAAAGCATATCATTTGTTCTCTAAAACTTGACTTTTTATTTTAGTTGTCTAGCAGATTTTCTCAAACCTTTGTTCTTGTGCTGCTACCAGTAAAAGGCTTGTATATATTCTCTCTTGGCAAAGCAAATTCCACATGCAGAGCATACCAAATCAGTTCCTTCCAGTGCAGGAGGCACACAGAGCTGCTCTGAAGCCTTCTGAGACAAGCTGGAGCTCAGCTTCCACGGGCAGCAGATGTCAGACACCACGGATTGGGAGCTTGTCTGCACTGAAAGATTTTTATGGTAAATTTGCCCTGCAGTTTTTGGTTTTTTTTTCTGGTTTGCTTCCTCCCCTTACCATTTTCCCTATTCTTTGGTGCTTTTCTTCCACTAAACATGAATGGCGAGATCCTTCCTTTAGAGCAAATCCACAGCAGAGGTTGTCCTCACTAGCATTTGGTGCTCTATTTATATTATCTTTCAGGAGGCTATTCTCTGGCTTTCTTCTGCTCTCTTTTATCAATCTCTTCTAGTGACCTGAAAAGAAAGCCTCAAAATTGAGAGTCACTGAAGTATATGCTGAATGCCCCCATTAGTCAAGCTGTAGGGGACACTCAGCACAGAAAATAAATTCAACTAATCTTTGGAAAAATCTTTGTATAAATGTTCTACAAAATCATCCTGCTGGTTCCAGGTCCACTGGAGACATCGAAGGAAGAATAATTCTGGGACATCAGAGATATCAGAAAGGAGAATAGCTCAGAATCTGTCCAAGAGACTCAAGAGAGACAGAATTCTTTGGTCTCAGGGACGTTTTTTCCTACCTTCTTCCTTTTATTAATAAATAAAGAAAAGAGGAGTTGTTCAAAGCCACCACAGAGATCTGATGTTTCTGAATTTCTCTGAGCCTCATTCAACCCACTGAATATCTCTGTCAGCCCAGGAAGATTCATGATTCATTCTGGGAACCCTATTGCAAACCCTGCAATGACTCTTCAAACATTTGCAAGGCTTTTAAAAAAGTTTCATTCAGTCTTATTTCTGGACCAAATATATCCCTTTGCCTACTCGTATTCCATTCTCCTCCCACACTCCCAGAGGTCATGGCTTATCTAGATCTAGGGAGGGTGGCAGGAAGGGAAAATGTATTGTAAATTCCTTTTAGGTCACCCAGAAGCCATTCTGTCTCTGTCCTTCCTCACTGTCTTTTCCTCATTTCCTTTTGTGTTTCCTCAAAGGACATTATACACTTGGCTTCTCAATCAAGGATGAGGCAATGTCAAATACATTAATTTGTCCATGAAACAGTCTTTAAATGTTGACAAAAGAAAGCCTAAAGAAATGCAGACAGACAAGATAAACATTACTGATTAAAATAAAACCCAAAACAAATCCCCTTTAACTGGTAATTTCAGTTTTCAGGATTGAACAATACTGAGCAACTGATATATTGATACTGTCATAATGTAATATATTAGTGTATATATAACATATACACAGACATATTTTTATGTATGCTATATATATGTATATAATTTTTAAGAAATGACCATTAAAAATAGAGCTAAATATCAGTGAGTAAGAACTTGGGAGATAAGGAAGGACTAGGAGCATTTCTTGATGCCTGCTGTGCAGATCCTACTCACAACTAATAGAGTTTTGCAGAATTTCAGCAATATTTATAGGATGACATGATTTTCCACCACCTATCATTTCAGGATATCACTCCAGAAACTACAATGCACTTATATTTTTTGTGGAGTTACTTTGTTATTTGCTAACCTGCCTTCCTATCTGTTCTTGGAGCTGTAACTTAAGCACATACCTGTATTTCAGCTGCAGCAGGTAATGAAGTGTTCATAACACTGAAATTCATAGCCAAAATGAACCAGAATGGTTGACAATATTAATATTTAATATTTGTCTGCTCTTCATTATGCCACCCAAATAACACCAAGGCTTTAATTTTCTTTGGTGTAATTATTACAAGCTACAAGCCAGTTCATTAACAAGTTTCTTCCAGACAATGGTGGTGAAGTAGAAATACACACAACTAAATAACAGAGCAAGCGCTCTGCATATTCCAGAGAAACTGCACAATTTGGGAAGAATTCCTGCTGGTGTCTGTCAGTGATATTGCCTGGTGGAGATAGTCCTAGGTGCTGAAGGCAGTTCTTTAAATAACAATAAATGAGCTCCAGGGTACCACTGGCAATCATGTGGTAAACTCATTCAACCAGCAAAAGGATGTATTTAGGAAAATAAAAGGATCACATTAAAAAAAAACAAAAACAGGAAACCAACACAAAACAACACAAAGCAACACTAACAAAGCAACAAACCCTCACTGGGTGAAAGCTGAAACCTGTCTCCACTATTTTACCAGATTTCAGAAGCACGGCTACTATCTAAGTTTCAGAGGCTTTTTTTGGGACTGAGCAAGGAGTGCCCAGTGTTAACATCCCTAGAGAAGAAGGAAGATTGCATGGAAATAACCTCACTNCCAGGGGAGGGTCAGGGTGGACACCAGGAGGAATTTCTCCATGGGAAGGGTGGTCAGGCCTTGGCAGGGGCTGCCTAGGGAGGGTTGGAGTGCCCATCCCTGGAGGTGTCCAAGGAAGGGCTGGAGGTGACACTGAGTGCTCTGGGCAGGGGACAAGGTGGGGATTGGGCACAGCTCAATGGGCCCCTCCATGGGCTGGGAGGGCTTTTCCAGCATTAATGATTTTATGATTCCATTATTCTAATTCCTAATAAAAATGAAAGATAACTTTACATGAATTAAAGGAGTCACTTTTCCAGCTCTGCAGAAATGTGACTCTCCCCAAAAGCACAGAAAAGCCTGTTTGTCAAAATCTTATCTAAAATAGGTAAGTGCAACAATTTTCATGCAGCAGTAACATTTTCCCTTTTCAACTGAACTGGACAGGGGTGGAAGAATGTTCCAGGCCATAACTGAAGCCTTCTAGGTGGCCTTGGGCAGCTTTGCTGGGAGTATTGCATGATGCACTGCTGGCAGATGTGAGCTCTTCCTGCCCGAGCTGCAGGTTGAGCTGAAGCTGGATAAATGTGGCTAGCAAAGCACAGTGTGCCCAGCCCACCATGTCCTGGGTGAGCCAAGGCACAGGGCTGGTAATCAGAGCTGCTCATTCAGCCCTGGCACAGGGACAAACACATTGGTGTGGCTGGGCTGGGCTGAGGTGCCATCTGCCAACAGCAGGCTTTGTCAACACGGCCTCTGCTCCTCAGCTCCAGGAGCTGCAGACAGTAATTAATGCCTGGATCTGGGAACGGCTGGGAAGTTGAGGTAATTTACTCTCACAACCAACACTGAGATGTGCTAAACCCAGAATGAGATGGCCATAAAATTATTTCTTTGGGGAGCCAACCTTTTTCCATATGTGTGCTGTGGAACTGAGCCAAACTGAGGCTGTCTGCACACTTAATGTTCAATTTGGTGAGCTCTCCACTTGGAGAACATAAACACATACTCGTGTCTGTGCTATCAGCTAAGAGTTCGTGAGACTTATGAGTACTTGACAGCTCAACATGGCTAAACAAACCTGTTATTTAGTTTTCAGATAGCATCAACCTGAGTTATAGGGGAAGAAGCCCCCTAAGGAGTTTACCTGAGAGTGTGGACAACTCAGCTTCAACACCTCGCTGGTTCTTCAGTCACAGAAATGATAATTACACTGCAGCCCTTTCTAAGAGACAGCATTCTGCATGCTAAATTATGGCTGAACACTTCACAAAATTCAGTTGAGAGGTTTCAAACGGCAATAGTAGGCTTCCCCACTCGCTTTCAAAAAAAGAAATCTAATTATTCATTCTGTCAATCTCATGCAAAATGTTCATCATTTTTAGATTATTGTTTTCTTATTACTGTAACTGCAGTGCCCAGAGAAAAAGAGAGCATGAGGAATAAACCACAGAAACTCCACTAAATGTTGGATTTCTCCTTTTATAGTTTGCATTTTATTCAAATACTGGGTTTATGCTCTTTTTTCAGTGTGCAGAAACTGCCCTAGCCACATTGGAGAAAACAAACCTCATCAGTACCCCACATCAAGACAGTATAATCTTATGAGCAGTTACATAAATTGCCTTTCAAAATGCTTTGTGAAGAAATATCTTGTGGTATTGAGAAGCACTCACTGTTGTAACTCAAAAGGTCAAGATATCGAGGTTTAAAGCACTGCACATCCACAAATACGATACAATGGATTGAGACAAAAATGACCAAAAGTCGCAACTTGCAGACCAAGATCTGGTGTTTCACCAGAGAAAGAAATCTGGATGAGTACCCAAGGCACAGCCACATGCTGCTCTTCCTTCTGTATGTGATAATCCACAATTTCACCCAGCTGGCCTGAGGCAGCCTCTGAGACACATAAACCTGCAGAGGTGGACTTACAGACACAGATGTTCCTAAGTGCCTTAGGAACAAGGAGGAAAAATGCACATTATCAGGAAGGACAGCTGGAAGTTGAGCTTTGTGCCCTGGAGGTTTCCAGGACTAGAGTTAACCTCAGTACAGCACAGGAATATTTCAATTAATTAAAAGTAATAATTGGAGGAAAGGACATTTACAGGGAAAAGTGATCCAAGGCACCAAAGTGGGCTTTTTGACATAAATTCTATTGGAAGAGTAATAGTTTTGCACAATTAAATTACTTTGACTTGGAAAAAACTTGACATCCTGTACATTTGAAGATCTTCCCCCAGATCAGCAACCTCAAAGTAGTAATAAACCTACATCTGCAATGAAAGTTACGTGGAATTATTCAGCAGTGTTCAGCAAATGTCATTTATTTTAATTGTCAAAACCAGAGCCAGCACTGGGTTCATGCTCTACAGAGAAAACCTTCCCAGCTACCTGAGCTCCTGTGTTTACAGAGCTGCCTGAAGATCCTTTGGGACATCCCCAGCTTGGAGTCACCACCTCTCACCCTCCCTGGACTTCCCCATCTGTCACTTTTAGGAACAACCTGTGGCCTCTCCCACGGCTGTGCAGGACCCCGGCCATCCCAGCCTCAGCTCTGAGCAGAACACAGCAACTCATCAAACAGACAGACGAGTTAGCTGTCTTGAGGGATTAAAAAAAAAAAAAAAGGATCCTTAAGAATGAAGCCAGCAATCTTGGAAGAGCCAGCAGGCTCCCATGTCAGCCATATGCCTTCATATGTCTGTTCTGGGGGAGTGTTACAGCTCCTGCTGTTCCATTCTTCACTTTTTAAAGGAAATGTTACAAGGCCACAAGGACTCACAAACATTTGTTGACATTTCTTCTGGGTCAGCCTTAGGAGGCCTGCAAGAATTTAAACATATGGCAGTATTTAGCTGCGTGAGGGAATGGGTTGTTTTGGAGAAAAGCGGTATTTAGTTGCAAAACAGTTTAATCTACCATAAAGGTTTTAAATTTTTGGGCCCAAATCCAAACTTTTTCTCATTATAGTTTTCACATTATATTTTTAAAGCAACAGCAGCTTACCTGCTGAGCTGGTATTGAGAAATACTGAGATACTTCACAATGTTTTCTACTGCCCTCCACACAAATAATATCTTGATCTGGGGTTGCAGACCAAACAGATTTGATATGTGTTTAGATTTAAAGAGGGGGAGAAATGAAGAGGTAATTTGAGCACTGCAATGCTATTGCCACACTTAATGGACATGGAACTTTTGCATTTTGAACCATACAATGAAATTAATTGGGATTCCAGCATGTTTCAGTGGCAGTACATAAGCATTTGCAAGGTAGAAAAATAGGATTTGCAAGGCTTTGTCTTCTTCTTCAGCTCCCATTGCTCTCAGTCAGCTGCTAGCAAAGGCACAGTGGCTCCCTGGCTGACACTCATTAGGTCTTGCTGGTAAAAGAAATACATTGCACATCAGGAGCTGAGCTGAGGTTTGTATCAAATAATGTAAAAAGGGCAGCAAAATATTAAACATCCTCAAAACCACAATGGGAACACACCTGACCCAGCTGCAGGGCAGGGAAGGACCAAGGCAAGGCGCAGCCTCTTTCTCCTTCGCTGCTGGTTTCCTCCAAGACAAAACTCAAGAAGGGCAGGGTTAGAGCAGATCTGAGAGAGAAATTCTTTCCTTTGAGGGATTGAGGGTGGGCAGGCCCTGGCACAGGGTGCCCAGAGCAGCTGTGGCTGCCCCTGGGTCCCTGGCAGTGTCCAAGGCCAGGTTGGACCCTGGGGCTGGAGCAGTCTGGGACAGTGGGAGGGGTCCCTGCCCATGGCTGGGGTGGCACTGGATGGGCTTCAAGGCCCCAATCCAAACCATTCAGGGATTCTGTGGTTGCAGCTCACAACCAAAAGAGCTCCTACCACTCTTTTCCACAATCTAGTCTGTTATTGTATAGCACAGTATTTTAAATGAGCACTTTTAGCAGCTGAAATGGAAGATCTTGCACAGAAACAAGGATGCAAGAGCCACTCTCTGTTTTTTGGGGTTTTTTTCCCCAAACTGTGGAGCAGACATGGTTTTGAAAATGAAGAGCAGATCCAGAAATTATACTCTTCCTCAAATGTCCTGTTAATTAACATCTACTCTAACACATGAACTAACATGAATCAGGAGGGGACAAACCCCTCTGATTTTGAACAACATTTTGGAGTCTCGGAAGGAACCCAGGGTTACTTTGCTGAAAATATTTGTGAGAAATTCATATATGAATGACTGAGATGGATACAGAAATTTTATAGGAATTATGAGAGAAAAACAAAAATGTCTACTTTTAACAAGTAAATTGTCCAAATAATTAAAACCTCTGCATGACAGGCAGCGCTTCCTTGGGGGTTCATCAGCTGGCAGCAGGCAGGGTTTAGGTGCATCACCCCTGCTGTCAGTCAGATGAATGAAAGTTCCTTATAGGTCTTATTTTAGCTCAATTATAGGCTGGAAAAATCATGAAACATTCTGAAATTTGAAATGAGTCCGAGGACAAACTTCTGTCACTACAAGTTTGTGCTGACATAAAAATGACGTGAATGAAACTTCAAGGTCAAGTTACTTTTATCCAACTTTCATAATTTCAACCAAACTACCACCCAAATTTGATTAGAGGGGTCACTGTCCAAAATGCTGCAGTCTGTGCAGCCCTTAAGAAACAGAGCACGTTCCATCTTGTAAAGCTTTGCAAAAAATGAAAGTTTTTATAATCTTGCTAAAATTAAGTTGACATTTCCTGAAAGTTACCCTCTTACATTTAACCTTTATCCAAAATTACCTTTTATTCTAAACTCTTCAATAATAAAATGCATGAGGTATTAAGGCAAGGTAAAAGCTGAATTTCAGAATACAATTACCAGCAGTGATCACAACCAGGAAAATGAAGGTTACTCTGAGAAAGTTCCAGTAACTACAGAGGAAACAAGAACAAAAACCCACTGATTTTTAGTCACCATATAACAAATATTAAAACTTAGGAGATATTTGTATTTAAAAGCTGAATTGGACAATGATGAAAGGTCCTGACTACAGAAGATATTGAAGGGTATGAAGAATCTGGTGACCTCGATGGAAATAACTGGAAAGTGTTAATTAAATGTCCATGTGATTAGGTAAATGAAAATTAGAAGGTGAAAACAAACAGTCTAAGGCTGCAGTGCTTAACCTTGCAGCTGATTCCAACCATACGAATTTGAGAGCCAGGTAGATCAAAAGATGTATCAGCAGCACAGGAAAAATAACAAAACAATGAATAAAAGGCACCGTATGACTCATTCAGATGTCAGGGAGAAAATGGCATCAGAGACCTGAATGCATCAGCTTACAACAATAAAGAAAAGGTTAAAAACAAGTTCTATGTATTTAAAAACCCTCAGGAAGGCTTAGCTGCAAACTTCCTGGTGTCTTCAATGGCAAGGGTGGACAGCTTTAATCCAAAGCTGGGAATTCTGAAGAAATTTTTATAATGATTTTTTTCTATAAGCATTTAGCGTTAAATCCACATTTTCTCAACTTCATGATAGAAGGCAAGACCCACATGTCCATTTTCATCTTTTGGTGAAGGAAACGATGGAAGCAATTTTAAGTGCCCCACTGTGAAGGAAAAAAGGCTTGTTAGATTCTTGAGTCCATTCTTGAGACATTTTTTAAGTAGGGAAAAAAGAGATGGATTCAGTTCTGGGTCTGGAGACAACATAAACAAATGTAAAAAATAACTATGAGCATGGAACAGCAAGGCTGTGTGGGGGATCCTCCAGGAGTGGCAATTTCTGGTGGGATGCTGAGGGTTTCCTCACAGTGGGGAACATGGTGGTGGTGCTGGTTGAGCTTGATAGTTTTAAAGCACTCTTCGAAACGTAAAGATTCTGTGATTCTATGACTAAAAGCAGAACTGTGGATTTCACTGCTCTGCCTCAGAGACATAAGCAGCTGTGCCTTGAGCTCCTGGATACAATTTCAGCCATCAGCTGTGATGAGAACCTGAAGGCAGAGGGGTTTGTCTGTATTTAGCTGTTTGCCCCAGATAATTAAATCTTTTTTCACAATAAGAAAATGAAAGTAGTCGGATATGCCCATAAGCCATTATAGAAGTTATGCAAATATTGCCAGAGCACTATAATTATTCATTTCAGATTAAAACATTTTGATCAAATTCACACACTTTCAGATCCTACATCTGCAAATGCTTCCCTGAATCCAGATTACCAAGTGCATTTGCTGAAACAGCATATTTTGTGTAACTATTCACAGCAGCCTTTCAAGTTCTCATTGCTAGTTTTCCTGTCAGGATCCAAACTCCAAGAACTACACATCCATTTAGGAAACTGAAGGTTATCACACATCATTTCAACATCACATCAACCCAGCTCAAAATGCACAATACAGCCCACAAAAAAAACCCCAAATAAACACAATTCCCCCAACAAAGCATGTCAGTGACCTTGTCAAGTGAGGTGAGAAAAGTTGATGACATGCACAAATCTTTGCTGAGTATTTTGCTGAAATTAATTAATTTTCAATTACTATGTTAGTATGTAATTATTACATGAACATACTGCAAATGGAAAGGCAGGGTGACCTTCATTAAATGAATTCTTGTAACAAAATTAAGTAATGCTATTAAAATAATTTTAAAAAAAAACTTTATGTTCTTAATCTCACCAAATCAGCAAATTTTTCTCAGAGTCATGGAATCACTGAATGGTTTGGGTTGGAAGGGACCTGAAAGCCCATCCAATGCCACCCCTGCCATGGGCAGGGACACCTTCCACTGTCCCAGGCTGCTCCCAGCTCCAATGTCCAGCCTGGCCTGGGACACTGCCAGGGATCCAGGGGCAGCCACAGCTGCTCTGGGCACCCTGTGCCCGGGCCTGCCCACCCTCCCAGGGAACAATTCCTGCCCAATATCACACCCAGCCCTGCCCTCTGGCAGTGGGAGCCATTTCCTGTGTCCTGTCACATACACCTGTTTAATTTTTACACACAAATTCTGAGGAAAGGAGAACACATGATCATGATTTTATGGCAAGGTAGGAGCATCTGTTTGGATAAACTATAATAATCACAGTTAGAATTTCTCATTAGCTCCATCCAGGTAAACATCCAACACTTCTGCTGTCAAATCCAAACTAATTGTATCCCAATTTACAGCAATCATTAGCTCCAATTAGCAAACATGATGGCTGCCTCAATCACAAACAGCACAATGAGGTTTTGTAATTCCCCCTTCTTGGGCTCAAATGTAGGTTTGGTCAAGATTACTTCCATTGATACGAAGCCTAATAAGATATATCAGCTCAAGCATGATTTTTATTATCCAACAATATAAATGGCTTTGCTGCATTGAAACAACAAACATCACAAGAGGCAGTCAAATGACTTCTGATTTATACTCAGATCTTTGGCCCACAAACTTATGGAAAAGGAGACAAGCTGAGCACAAGTTCAGCTCATTAGAAGAATTATTAAGAGCTGAAACCATGCTGGTGTATTATTCTGCACTCCTGGTAAGATGTGAGCAGAAGCTCAGGCTGCTTTTGGAGCATCTGTGCAGTATTTAGCAAACACTCCATCCTCCTTCATCACCATTCAGTACCTCTCCAAATAAACAGTACACAGCTAAAGAGTAAATTCTTCCTGTTCTTGGGAAGGAAGAACAGTAATTCAACAAATTGAAGTTAACTTTTTTCCTGCCTTACATTAAACATGTTTTCAGTACCAGTTTCAGGTCAGTTTTTTAGCTGGAGGTAAAACATCCTGTAACTGCTCCCTGTTTGAGCAGGGCTCAGGATGAACTCACTTCAGCTGGGGGGAAGGCAGGATGGGGTTCACAGGAAGAGTGTAGCTTTTTCTGGATGGCCAAAATGCTAGTGCCAGGATCTCCTCAGTACAGCTGCTGTGCCAAAGCATCACCTGCCTTTCATCCCAAACTCAGCAAGTTTTGAATGCCTTAAAATTTTCATGTTCTTTTAATCTTCACAGCCTTAAGTATCTTCTGTGCATCTGCACTGGTAACTCTTTTGTTTTGGCCTAACTCACTTCCTAAGTCCTAAATGCCAAAAACAAAGAACAAGTTTTGCTTACTTGATGTGACTTTTTTATGCAGAGAAGGTGACACAACTAATAAAATCCAAAGCAGTCTATGGAATACAGACCAGTAAAAAGAAATATGTAACTTAAAACATTGAGTCAGAACGGTCTCCTATATACACAAAGAAGAAACCAAAACTGCAAAACTACATTTTCATTAAATGTAACTTCTGGAGAAAGAAGGACAAACAAACAGAATAAGAACAGAAAATTGTGGTAAAGACAATATTGCCCAAAACAGTATATATTAGTATATAGTGAATATATACAATATATGAGGATGTAAATTATATGTTTATCAAGCACTTTTCTCAACCTGCCTGCAAAGAAAAGATCTGGTGCCAGCTGATCCTCACCCTATATTTGCACTCCATCCCCACAGTATAAACTCACAGTTTCATTGCTTACAAACCAAAAATGCTGCAAGGGAAATAACCCCACAAGGGCTCCCATGGAAAGGAATGCTCCTGACATTTTTATCTCCCATTCCTTGCATTTTTTCACCTTTTGAACATCTCCCTTGGTGTCTCATCTCTGCTCAGCAGCTCAAGCTCATCCTAACCTACAGCACCAGTCACAGCTCTGAGCCAAAGACCAGCCAGGCCGCTGGGTCTGAGAGAGGCAGGACCTGGCCCTGGCAGTTCCCTCAGTTATCAGCAAGAGTGAAGGGCTTTCTGCACAGCTGAGGGAGGCTTGAGAGCCACGTATGCAGCTGGGAACTTTCTTGGTGGGCAAAGAAGCAAGAGAGTGTAGCAGTATCCTTGTGTAACTGCTGTGGGCATCTGGGACAGAGGTTTGAGAGCTTTCTTCACATATATTTGGTCCTACCTCTACATGAACAGTCCTGTCTTCAGAAAAACACCACAGGCCTGGAGTAAATATGTTCTGCACTTATAAGCTTATCCAGAGGAAAATGGAAACAGAGCTTTGCACTGAGGATTGTATCTCACTGTGCGTGAATGACACATTGTTCACCAGCAATGGATTAGCAGCCCTTCCAAGCTAAGAAGTGCTTAATTTTGCTAATTTAATTATGATGTAGCTAGTGAGCTGCAGCTCCTGCAGGTTCTAAACTGAAGGTCACTGCTGGTCACTGTTATATCCACAAGTTTTTGGGTTAGCTCACGGCTTTTATGTAAAAGAAAAATCTTAACCGTTTTAGATTACCTAGATTGGAAACACTTCCTGGTTTGACAGAAGGACCTATCTCCCTAAAGCCTCTATATTTCTAAAACCATGTGCAAACCTATTCCAAGAGATGGACACAGCCACCTGAGATGGTGTAAAGAGATGAATGGCCTGGATAAAGGCCATAAAACAAGTCACTAAAAGCATCCACAGAGGTAGGAAAAGAACCCATATTTTTTTACTCAGATCTCTCTACATTAGCAAATGTGACATTAACCATATAGTCTATCAATCTTTTCTGTCAGTTTTTACAAGACCTTAAATCCCTTTGCACTGACACCTCTCTGTCTTGGTGATAACAGAGTTTCTTTAAAATTGTGACTCTAGAAATAATGTCTAAAAAATAGCAGTAACTTTAGAGATGTCTAAATTAGCAATGTCTCACTTTCTCTGGCTCCCTGAAAATCTGGGTCCAGCCTACATCAGAGATGCCTCAGCCCCTCCTGACAGTGTAAGACAAAAACCTGAGAAGTTTTTCAGCTGGCAGAACCCAAGTAATTTCTGCCATATGAGTTTTATCCATGAACTGATAAAAGCATTTCTTTGCCAGCACACGCTGTTCTTAAAATAAGAAGCGTTGTTGATACAGCTATCCTGGCAGAATTCTATCAGCAAACACTTTCTGCTGCAGAACAGGACCCAAAACATATCTTCTACATGACAATTTTTTTTTTCTTTTTAAAGTATGAACCACAAAAAAACTCCAAACTTGGAGCAGACGGTTTGGTGAAAGAACATTTCTTTAAGAGATAACATCTCAATTTGAAGAAAATTCTGTTTCCTGCCCCTGTCCTGACCTAAAACTAATTACAAATAGTAACATAAAAAAAAGGAATAGTTTCAGACCTCTGACCTGTGAAGTCCACTTCTATTCCGTAGCTCCCTGAGTCTGTGTTAGAGGATTTTCCCTGTTACCATCCCTCTGATCAGAGCTACTACTGCTGTTACACCAAGCAGAGGCTCTCCCACCAACTGCACGCACATTTCTACGCTCCATACGCCTTCCAAGATATCCATATATTCTCCTACAGAGAAACAAGAGGCAGACAAAGAAATAAATTTGGCAAGCTGAGTCCAACTGACACCATGTGGGTGTCAGCAGTTCCTCTGAAGTTCAATCTTATGTCTTACCCAAAGACAGATTTGCTGGTGCCTGAAAACTGTTACATGAGTCATTTACTAAGAATAGTAAGGGATGGAATTAATTTTCCTCTGAATTAAAAATTCAAGTTTTTTTTCTTCCAGGAAATAAGTAGCTAAAATTTCAGCAAGTCTGTCACTTTATGATTTTTGCTTGTTTTAGGATCTGAGAAACCATAACTTCAAGGTAGTAAATGTCCTTTCTTTTCTGCATAAGGGGTTGCAGCTGTTGGATTTATGAGTGAAATGGATACGTGACAACATTATCTTAAAAGAAGCTGGAGAAAACAGTAAGAGTTCAAGAATATGTAAAATAAATATTGCAATTCTATACCATAGTATCTGAAGAAAATACTTGAAATGAATTATTACTCTGTATTAATTTAATGTTCTTTCTTTTGAAAACCTTAATGGTTCCTTGAGATATTATTACAGTTTTATCTGAATTTTGTCCCATTCTGTGGTATTCTCACACTTCCTCAAGGAACATTTTATTACAGGAATAAAATCTTTACATTTCCTCTATTTAAACTGAAGAGACAAGTAATCAGAACTGAAATAGTCATATTGAATTAGTCAGAAAATAACAAATGAAATACAGGGAACATCTTGTGAACTGATACACTTTGAAGAGTTTTTAAAAAATTTCTTGTCAAACGGTAAAGACAAGGCTATGGATTCCACTAGAGGTCCATTAATCCAAAATATACCCCTTGGTTTTCCCAGGCTCTGTGAGATATTTAATAAACATGCAATATTTAAAGAGCACAATGGATATTTTATACAGAAAAAACACTGCAAATAGAATTTGCCTTCTCTGATCCAAAAGATGGCAAATAAATATGAAAAGGGTAATTATAAAAAATGAATTCCACTCTTTATTTTCCTTTATCAGAATATTTTAAGAAAAGTTATGGTATTCCTTCACTCAAAGGTCCCCATTCCAGTGGTGTTTCCTCCATGTGACTTTAGAAGGAACAGCTCACCTGGGATGTTGTTTGGGGTGGGCTCAGGACAGCCTGGTTTGGAGGGGTCAGGGCAGGTTCAGGTATGAAAGCTTGTGCAGCTGAGCTGAGCTGAGGGGGCTGTGGCAGCTTCATTTTGATCATTCCTCAGGAGAAACTGGAGAAACTCCTCTGAGGAGCACTTGGGCTGGTGCCACCTGAGGGTTGTGGCAGCAGAAATCCAACACTCCTCACTCAGCTGCCTTGGGCAATCCACAGCCTCTTCAAAAGTCTGCTGACACGGTTTGGTTCTAAGGATTTAAACTGTCTGTTTTAGTTTTGGTGTTTTGCACAACATTTAGTACTCTCAAACTGTTGAAGCATGTAATTATGGTTGAAATAATTTGAATCACAGTCAAAAAAAAAAAAAAAAAAAAAA
>VYXF01009988.1:407712-423071 GCA_013397295.1 Polioptila caerulea | reverse complement strand
AAAGAAAGAAAGAAAAAGAAAGAAAAGAAATGCAAACCCAACAATAAAAGGAGAGCAAAATGGGGATCCCTGTGGATCCCTGGAGTAAGTGTGCTGGAAAACCTGAACTGAGGTTGGTAATCCATTGCATGTGGCACTGTGAACCCTCAGACCTGAGCCAGCTCAGCAGGAAGAAGCTCATGGAGCTGAGGGAGATCAAGAATGTGAATAGGAAATCCACGGTATGAGGATATTGAAAAATAGGCAGTACAAACACAGGTTAAAAGATCCAGGCACTGAAAAGATAAAAGATGAAGCAACATTGGGGGTGAAAATTTATAAATAAGAATTAATTTTATCTCTGTCATTCATCTGACAGAGTGCATATGGAGCAAAGAGGATCCATGTTCTTCTTGCCTCTGGCACTGCTGAGTCTATTTTATATTTCAGCTCTTATGATGGAGCCCATAAAGAGCTTCCTGCAAGGTCAAATTTTACATGAAACCAAGATTTTAGGTACAACACCTCCAAGATCTCTGCCTTTGCCTGCATTTGACCCTATTAACCAACTTCAAAAATTCCAATGCCTTCCACACAATTATGTGCCAGGATTCCTTTAATATCCAAGAATACACAGAGTTGCTTATCATCCCCTATCCCAATGCTATAGGCTGCCCAAAATTCACTAAAAGGATTTCAGAAAAGAGAAACAAGGAACAGGTGTTGGTAATACCCCTGCATGAATCATGATTGGAGTGAAGGGTCCTTTCCCCCACAAATCATAAGAAATTCTTTGGAAATTTCTGGAAGGAGCAGTGATGCACACGCTGCGCTCAGTGCCACAGAGCAGAGCCGAGAGATAATTACCCGTGAGCACGGAGTCAGTGCGGTGTGAAAAAGGTGCCAAAAATCCCAGCGCTGTCATTAACAGCTGCTGGCTGCTTGTCAGCCGCGAGGGGAGCACAGCCCTGCACTGCTGATGGGCAGATGAGAACACACCTGAACACGGCAGGATATTTATAAAATCTAATCATGCAGGGGAAAAAATACAGCCATTGCCTCACAAAGACTTGTAGCACTTATTTCAGGTACAAGACATCTCATTTTTCCTCTCGAGCTGGCAATGTCATTTTGCTGATCTTTCCCTGATTTAAAATTAAGTTTCCAAAACCCGATTAAATAGGTTTTAATAGGTCTAAACCTACTGGATTTTTTTGTACAGTCCCTGGCTTGAAATGGGATCAAGGAGAGAAAGAGCCATTAGTGGAATGTTTTGTCTATTTGCTACAGATCTATTTCCTTTGAAAGCTAGCCCCAATATTTTTAAGAGTTTCAAAGCACCCTATAAATAATGTCACTTAAAGCAAGAGGTTTCTATTTTCACTTCTATCTTACCATGTAAATTTTCTAAGAAATTGCCTCTATGTACAGCTGAATAAAAAAGGAACACCAGGAATTTCTAGACTTCGACTCAGGCAGGCACAGAGGATGTTGAAAAGGTGCAGCTTAAAACACCATCACATGTAAGCAGCACACAGGTTTGAGTGTAGGAAACTAGGAGAGGAAAAACCTGAGGAACAGAGCCTAAGAAATCAAGCACAGGTTCTGGAAGAGGAACATATTTGCCATGTAAAAGCCCTGGATGATACTATTAAAAAAAAATAAAAATCCCATTCCATGTTCCAAATGAAGAAGAGTACAAACCAAAACACAACCTCAGTGAGTGACCCCAGCCTGCCTAAGTCTTGTCCACATCACAACATCTGAGTCAATGAACCAGATCCTTGTTCTCCTGCCTGAGTGCCAAACTGTCCCCCCCGGGGTTAGAAAGGAGGTGCAGTTGGTCTTTTAATTATCCTAATCTAGACATTTCTCTAATTGGATTAGCCATAGCCTTTTACAAAAATAAAAGTCGTCCTGTTTAATTGTGCATTACAGCATTTGCAACAAATAGCTGCTATTCCAACTGATTCATGCACATTTTAATTTAGTGGCTGCCCAAGTTCTGTAACCATTTCAAGAGACAACTCACTAAACTTGTAAAACATTTTAACTTTATCTGATTTTTGCTTTCATCTCTCACACCAAGTTGTAAAACACATTTTTCTTATTCACCAAGAGTGCCACAGACAGAGATTTGGGCTGGAGCCTGATCTACATGACAGCTGCTAAATCCACAGACAAGAAAAATGGTATCTGAAATTGCAGGGAGAGGGCTGGGAGCGATAGCACATGCAGCAGCCAGGAGCTGCTGAGCTGGGTGAAGTCAGTTGCCTGACTATTGCATTTTACTCTCACGGCAGCATCAGGCTGAGTGCACAGTTCAGACTTCAGCAGCTCTGATTCCCCTAGAAAGCAGCAGGACAGAGCCAGTTCAGAGGTGCTGCCGCAGACTGAGATTACCCAAGCCAACCTGACTGGTTTAATTCACTGTGTTAATATACAGAGCTGCTCCTGGTTCACCACGTTTAATTTCCTGTGTTGATACAAATACAGAGCTGCTCCTGGTTCCCCCACCAAGTTTAACTCCCTGTGTTGATGCAAATACAGAGCTGCTCGTGGTTCCTGCAGCCTCCAGCGGCAGCTCCCCAGAGTGGGGACGAGCTCGGATGGGAGGACCTCATATCTTCACATACTTGCAATTTCCCCTGTTTTTCCTTGGCCTTTCGGGAGGCCAACACACCTGGACAGGCTGGCTCCCTGCAGGTGAGAAGCTCTGGGGACACTTCCATTTCTGGGTGTTTGTTCAGCTGGTGCTTAATCACCAGCAAGGTGTGCTGATGCTTGAGCAGATTCCAGCACCTGGTGTGGTTCAAGAGAGATTTCAAGTTGACAACAATATTCTGCAAGGCTCCCAAGATCAGGTTGGGGTGCCTGCAGCTGTCCACAGTGAGTATGGAGGGCAATGAAAAAACCGTACTCATTCCCTCACCCCCACCTCTGAAGCTCATCCAGGAACACTCTAAGAAAGAGAGTCCTGAGCACACACATTGTTTATCCCGGAAAATACAGCTGGGTAAAGAGACACCCAAGACTGTCTTGCCCCTTCTATGTAAACACTGGGACATCCTTTCAGATTTTTAAACAACGTTTAATGGATGTGGGAAAATGGCAGGGAAAAAAAGCAAGTAAAAAGATGGAAAGTAAGCAAGAGAGGTCTTGCCAGAGGAGCTGGAGCAGAGGGAGATGGCATTTTCAAAGTCTGTGCAGCACATGCTTCAACTTCAGTGAAAAGTTAAAGCATATAAGGGTTTGAGGGTGTTACAGCTTCATCACCTTCATAGGACCTTTTAGCCATGAGCCCAGAGCAAAATGAGCCTTCCCTTTCTCAGGATTTTCTTTCTCTCAAAGGCTAAGTGGCTTTACACTTGTCTTCTGCACTTCTCTCAATCAACTGAGCAACGCTCTCTCTAGGCATTAATCTTAAAACTTTGGGAATGTGAACTCAGAGTGCTCCCCCTCTTTTCCTGTGTGCGGTTCTTGCACCCACAGTGACAGAACTCTTGTTTAAAAGCCTTTTGGCAGACTTTGGGTGTCAACAGCCTTGTCAAAGTTTCACTCCAGTTTCAAGCAGAGATTGAAAGATTCACAAATGTCAGATCTGTGTCTACTCCTCTCCTTACATAACTTGCAAACACAAGTCATCATGCATGTACTACACCCACAGCCCCTTTTCTTAGCTAAAATAATACAATGCACTTTGGGAGTTTTAAACTTTTCACCGCAGATGAGGAATTTAAGGATGTGTTAATAGAATTATCTGTATGAATGTTTCCTTTAAGGACTGAAACACCTGTCCATGTACTCTCTTACAAAGAGCGTGGCTGTCAACATCTAAAGATGTTCTGCATTTCTGTCAGGAGCTTTGCTTTGATCAAAGGTAGATAAATCTTGTACTACCTGAATTTCTGTTCATGTTAGTACATAGAAGATATTGTTTGTACTGTTGGATTGTAAAATAGCTGGATAAAATAAAAATAAGTGTAAATTTCTACATTTTAGTCTGACCAACCTCAGGCAGCAAATGTGAGAATGAAACTGTGCCACATCCAAACTCACCAACTGAAGATCTAAATGATAAATATTATGCTCTGAGATGCTCCATGGAGGGCCTGGGTATCCAAACCAAAGGATACATTACATCCCTCAATTAGATAATATTTTTAGCGCCTACATTTTTTTTCATTTGTGTGCTAAAATATAATAATCTCCTGTTTAAAAAATTACGTTGTGCTAAGCACTTCATTTTCATAAAGGAAATGTTGGCCTTGGCAGACAACAGTCTATGATGGAGGTTTTCATTTACGGCACCTTAATGGCTTAATGGCTTTTTAGTCCTTAAGTTAGGCCTGAAAATTTTCATAAGATAGAGTCTATGTAAGAACTGCCACTAAACAAACATAAAAGGCACCTTTGCATTCATCCTCTGAAGGTTCACCTTCACTCTACAGCAACAGCAACAATGGGTTTATATTTGCTTTCTCCCGAAATCAGGAAACACAGCCCAGTTTTCAAGGCTTTCCCTTAGCCCTTCTCATCTTTCAGTATGATATTTTATCTACTTATTAATTTTTATAGGGATACTTCTCCCCACTAAATGTTCCAAGGGACTCAAAATCTTGTGTAATTGAATTACCAGGTTTATAGAAAATCAGTTACAGATGAAATTACCAAGGTGGGTGTAGGGAAAGAAGGAACATTTCAGCAAGATGTGGCCCATTATGCAAATTTGTCACCACATGCCATACATAATGAATAAACCTTGTGCTCTTAACACTTTGATTATAGTCTATACAGACAATGCAAATTAAAATTCCTGCTGCTCCATAAACGAAATGAGAGGAAATTATGTAAATTCTAACACATTAGATTGATTTGGTTGAAACAAAAACTGCTCCACTTGATGTTTTAGGGGAAGAGCCACAATTACAATGATTGAGAAAGTGCAGTGTTAATGAAGTGTGTTATTGCTAATCAATTTCTCCTCCTCCTCTGGTAATGGCATGGCCACAAGCTCTGCCACTGCATCATCCACTGCCCACGGAGCCTCTGAGCTCTGGGGCGCACACTGAGCCTGCCAGAAACTCCTGTGTGCTCCAGGAACTCACAGGAACTCTGACACCCAGGAGGGCTGCATGTTCTCTTACATGATCCTGGAATGGTTTGGGGTGGAAAGGATCCTAAAAATCACCCCCTGACACAGGCAGGGACACCTTCTACAAGATTAGGTTGCTCCAAACCCCATCCAATCTGGCCTGGAAAACTTTTCGGCAATCCTGTCTGGCTGTCTTGAATGCTACTGGAAATTGTAACCATGCAACTTCCCCTTGAGTGAAATAATCACCTTTCTGTGGCTGACTTCTCAGAAAATAAGGAATAAGATTTTCATCTGGTAATAAATTGACCATGTTTAGTTCATGGAAATTAAAATCAAGGTCTTTCAGGCTTAAAAGTTCCCTGTCCAAATTAAAGAAATTGAAAAATGGGACTCAGCTGTTTTAAAAGTTTCAAACAAAACATTCTTCCAATAACAGTTGCCTGGATTTTGTTGTAGGAATTTGGAATGTCTCTAAAACAGAGCTCAGTTGATTAAATTCTGTGATCTGTAGGGAACTGATATGCATGGAGCCAATAGAGCTGTTCTACAGTTAATCAATAGATGAAGGTTGCATCTTCTTTACACCAAGCAGAGTAACATCTCTCCAAGCATCCTCTCACCATTTTATACAAAATTCTCTGTGGAACTCCTCACCAGTGAGTTGCAGAATACTGCATTGCTATCTTAATTATTCACTGTGTTGTATAAAATAATTAAGTAGTTTATTTATCATATTTTGCATTTTGCAACCCTTCCTCTAAAATATTTCCATTGCATTTTTAAAGAAAAAACTTTTATTTGCAGAAGGATCTGCATCATTATAAATTTGTGGCTCTTATCTCAGGTAAAATGAGCCACTGTTTTATTTTCTATTTAGATAACTTTTAAATCATTCTCAGAAACATTTCTCACAGCACTTAGTGGCTGCATTTGTTTCCTCTCTCTGCTGATTTGTCTCCCACTAATTTATTTTGGCTCCTGCTGAGACAAGAGGAAGCATAGAGACATCTCACTGCCTTCAGCAGCAGCTTCACACATAGGACTGGTGCAGGTTGTGAATAAAGCGCATCCAAAACCACATCCAAAATCACATCCAAAATCACATCCAAAACCAGGGCAGCACAGGCAAGGAGAGAGCTTTTATGCAGAAATCACGTAGCACATAAACACACAACACACACACCGAGGCTGGCACTTACCAGAAGAAATTCTAGTATTTTGTGTTTGCTCCATGAACAAAGAAACAACAGGGGTCAGGCCCCAGCTGCGAAAGAAAATTTGGCAGACCGAGAGAAGAGAATGTAAAAATGAAAAGAGAAGGGAGAGATACAAACGAGTTCATCTCTCCTAGAAATAAAGCGACATTGGTTTTGCGGCTGAAGGATCCTTTCTGGCAGCAATACACACTTCTTTGCTATGGCTGGGTTTTTAAAAATGCCAATCCCTTTTCGCCTCATTAATTGTGAACTACCGCTGCCGTTGTGAGAGGCACAGGGAGCCCTCGGACTGAGCTCCCCTCCCGGAATTTATCCCGGCTTTTGGCCAGGATGCTGCGGGAGCCGCCGCCCCCGCACAAGGGTGCCCAGTCTAATTGCATCGTGCTAATTAGAATCTCAAAGCGTGACGTGGTCAGAGAGCCACTCAGAGCTTGGCACGGAGAGATTTGCAACTCAAAATGCGAAACATAGCCCAAAACTGAGGAACAGGGAAAACAACGGCAACTAAGTGTCTGTAGAGGAGCAGGAGCTGAGCATTTCAGCATGGGACAGATGTTTTCTCACATAAAACAGACACAAAGAATCACAGCGGTAAATATCTCACCCCACAGGAATCATCTTAATTTCCAGTTCACAAAGACCTTAGAAAACTGAGTCTCTTCACGTTAGTTTTTACTTGAATTTGTTGACTTCCTACTGCTTTGTTTAAAGGAACAAGCTCTCTTTGATGTCGGAACACTGGAAGGAGTGAAACAATAAATTTCCCATATTCTAATATCCAGGCATCCTGAGCTTGTTCAAGGACCCCTTGATTCATGAAGGCAAATAATTAAATTACCTGAGCTTTGATCAAGAAGTCGCTGCAGTCCCTTTTTGATGTCAATTGTGGCTGTTTGAAGCTCCACAGAGATAACTGGCCTGCCCGGGATTTAACCCTTTGGGCACCAGCGGCAGACTGCAGGCAGCGTCCTGGCGCTCCCAAGCGAGCCCCAGAGCAGCATTTGGGAATGCTGCTCCATGGGAGGTCCGGGAGGATCTCCGTACCACACACTTGATGGGATGTTTATTGAAAGGCTGAATCTCTTTCCTCTTAACTAGCTGAAATTACTGAAATCCTGTCATAAAAGCATTTTTTGGGAGCTGCTCTTTGGATGGCATGACACTGAGACATAAAAATACTGCTGAGAAGCAAAGGGGTTTGCTTTGGCAATACAAGAGATTTCATCACATCCTTGCTTCCCAAATATTTCCCCCAGAAGAAACGGCAGTGGGCACAGACTCCTCTAGTCGGGTGAAAGAACACCCCTCATGTAGGAAAATCAAGTGGATTTAAGCCTTCCCTCTCCTCAAATACAAGCACCTGGATGAATTAATCTGTGCCATGACCAAGTCAAAGCCCTAGTTGTGCTGCCTGCAGAAAAACAGAAACGAAAGTCAATGCAGATGCTGTGCTCTCAGCTGATTTGCCATTCTGAATATGATTACTGAGAGAATTCCTCCACATAAATGAGGAATTAGGCTCCTCTTCATTCATTCTAAGATTCTTTCGGGACATAAGGAGGTTGCTAAAAGGACATAATTAGAAGGCATAATTAATATATAGCCATCTCTCACTCAGTTCCCTATACAGCTCCAACAACACAGCCATGGATACACCCCTAATTTTAGCAGCAGTTCCATGGATTATGGAAATGACCTCACCAGACTACTGAGATGTGGCAAAACCAGTTCTGTAACAGGACTCTTTCTGGTTTCATTCATGGCAGAAAGGCATCTGTCCTTCACAGCACAGCTGGGGAAAGGATCCCTGTCATGCAGAGTGACATCTCAATTCACAGGATACAGGCTGCAAAAAGCATAATGAGCATGCCTACCTTCCCCTAGATAGCAGGCAAATTATTTTGGAGCATGAGGATGCAGATGGAAATTAATGTATTAAAATGCTTGATAAGTTATTAAAAAGTTGGGATATTTCTGATTTGTTGGAAAATAAAACTTAGGGCCTTCTGTAAAGCCCAGGGGGAAAATGTGTATAATGAATTGGTAAGAATGAGAAAATAAGTCAATGTACAAACAATTTTATGCATTTTCCAAAAAGCCAAAGGAGCTGCACATATAACTAACAAAAGAAATGGGAAACCTTCCTCTTTGAGCAAACACTTCTGGTAGCACCAGTGAAAAACGTTAAAGGCAGAGCTGCTGATCTCAAATTCAACAAGCAATTAGCATACATTAACTCAGAATAATAAAATGCCAAAGGCACTTATGGGTTAAATATAGTATACATTAAAGAACATGGAAAGAATTAAAACACAAGCTTTACTCCAGTTTATTTTGAATTACTTCATTTCTAGAAAAAATGGATGTGATTTCAAGACGGGCAAAAACATTCTCCTTCTCTCCTCCAGTAGGCAAAATGACTAAATACCAATGGAAAAGTCTTTTGTAGACATGAATAATTTCATTTACATTATTTCCTCAATAAAGTATCAATGATCTTCTGTAAATTTTGTGGGGAAAAAAGTAAATAGAAGTTAAAAGTCCTGAGTTTTGGTAACTCTCCTATAATGTACAACTTCCAAGAAATGACTTGCTGGTTACTCACTTCTGTAGGGAAATACCATAAAGGCTGAGCTGTTCCCCTGACTGTTTGTGGGGATAGTCAGGAGCAGGATTTCACAGCTCTGTGAACAAAATACAGAATTGCACCCAGTCCCTCAGTGATGGGAGACATGCACAGTCTGGTCGGAGCCCTCAGGATGCCAGGCAGGCAAAAATTCCAGGAGCATCCTCCCCGACCTCCAGCTCATCCCAAAAAAATCAAGGTCATGACAACGAGCAACTGCAAATCTTGGTGAATCTTGGTAAATAAATAAATAAATCTGAGAGCTGGCACTTCCTCTGCAGACTTGGTTATTTCAGCTGAACTCATTTTGCATTCAGCTTGATTGGATAATTAAACACATATTAGTGCAATTTCATCCATTTGATGGAGCATTGAGAGCATTCCTAACACTGGTAGGACAAAAACATGGCTGAGCCCTGGGATGCACAGCTCCGTCTAAACTCAAACACAAACTCAGAGTAACCACCAAAACTCCCTGAAATGCCACATCAAGGGTGCTGCTCAGTAATCCCAGCGTCAATGAATAACACCATGGACTCCAGCACCACTTCTCTGCTTCAGATCAGGTTCACCAGTCTGAATTTAATCAGGAAACTGAAAACATCAGATAGCAAACAAATAGCTCAAACTCGCCTGCTCATAATACTGATTTAGAAAGGCTGCTAGCCACAATAGCAAAGTTCTGAGCCCATATTAACCAAGGTGGACACTCCCCATGCCTTCCAAAAGTACAAATTCACACTGAAGGGCACAATAAGGTGGAAATCAATTACAAGTCCATGACATGAGGAAAAAATTAGCAATTTGACTTTTGATATTCCTCATGTGTTTTGACTGCTTCTTTAAAGCCCAGGCCAGCTGCCACTTGGTAATTTGTGATGCTTCAGAATGACAGCACGTCACTGCAGCCTGGAGTGCAATCCTTGTGCTACTTTTTCCATGGAGTTCGTCATATCTTAGTTCCACGTGACAGCTGCATATTGCACTTCTCTAGTGAGGCAGCAAGGCTGGGTCCCACTTCCTCTTTCAGGAGAGTGCTCAGGTATTTCCCAGATGACACTTTTGCCTCATTTAAATGTGGAGTTTTCTTTGTCATGAAGTAAATAATTATTGAAGATATTGAACGTACCAAGAATTAATTTTAGCTGCTCCCAGCACTTTGATATCTACTCAGACAAATACATAGAAAAATGAGCTTTTGCTGTTGGATCCAAAAAGTGAAAAAACATCATCAGAATGTCACTTGGACATCAGGTCCAAGCTCATAGTGAGGGGTGTGATTGCCCTGCATGCTGGACATGGAAACCTTGCTTAATTCAGGGAGTAGGAAGAGTCAGAGGAGAAGGCAAATGTTGGATAAGCCTGACCCAAGGAAGCTGAGAAGAATGTCTCCACTTTTGAACACAAGTGGAGCTGGCTGAGTAAAGGAGAAATATGAAAATAAAACAAGAAAGGTCAGAGGAGGCCACTGTACCTGCTAAAGGTGAAGCTATGGGAGGGCAGAGCAAAATTTGCATTGCAAAGTGGGGAAGTCTGAGGGCGAAGTGTCCACTGAATATTAGATTTGGAGTTGCAGGGAGAGCAGGATCTGACAAACTGAGGAGCTCATCAAACTGAGGAATCTCATCCACGCTTCAGCAAGGTGAGTGAACTCCAGCTGAAGGTGCAGGAACCTGAGAAACCCCAAGCCAAGCCCAGGAGCACAGGCAGGACTCCAAGGGCACACAGACATCAGCCTCAGCTGTTGTACATGGTTTGTTGTGAGCCAGGTCATGCAGATGCCCCAATTAGCTCTGAATGTTCCAAATCAGCTTTGTTCATCCAGGGCAGTGGACTGTGACCTGAAGCACAGGGCTGGGAAGCACTGAGCAAGGGATCAGCTAAACCCAGTTTCACTCACAGGGCTGTAGCCAAAGCACCACAGAAAACCAGAGATCTCTAAGGGGATTTGTAACTCAATACTTGAAACATAAACATAATTATGAGGTTTTTTTTTAATATAAATATTACAAAATTGATAATTTTAGGGACAGAAAGAACAATTATGACCATCCTGTCTGACCTACAGCCACATGTATGGCTACCTAATCAGCCCTTTTGTATGTAAATGACAAATTGTTTGCATGCAAATGCCACTGCCTGCTCTGTTTTCTTCTTGCTTTAGAAAAAGAAATGCTATGGAAATTGCCACCGTGCTAAAAAGAATTGAAATGCATACTAATCAGCCATATTCTCCCAGCTATACCAGCTATAATTGGAACAGTAACAAATAAAAAGGCGACAATCAGCACTGGACAAAATTTTCTATTTGAATCAGAGCCCCAAGTAAAATTATTCATCTGCTTTTCAAAATTTTGGAACCCCTTACGTCTGGAGAAATTGGGTTTGAAACTGAATGAACAATGACTTTTCACGAAGGTGAAATATTAAAGATCTCAAGAATTTCAATTGCAAGAAAAATATCCTGAAAGAGAATGGGAAGGAGCCATTATAAAAAATGTCTGTTCTCTGTCTGCACTGGATAAATGTTTGAGTGATTCTCAGTTCCACCAGGCTGCTGATCCCTGTGGCTCATGCAATATGGAACAGGAGGGTTTGATCAGTGCTCTGGATGTGCTGAATTAACCTAGTAGCATTCAGCTGCTCTGATATTGCTCCTTCCTGGAAAACAGCTCACAGCCATCCCTGCCTGACCAGGAAGTGCCCTGAAAGCAAGAAATGCATGAGTCCTTGTCCTGAATGGTGATCTACCATGAGCTGAGTGATGCTGAGAAATCCTTAACTGCACCATTGTGTGGTCAGGTCTCTGAAGGGAACACTTCTCTGAGGAGGGTGGGATTGAATCCTAGAATTGAATCCCACCATTTTGACTGTGTTTTCTATTCTAATGAGACCTTTCTTAATTTCTAAATGCCATTCAAAGTCCTATGTTTGCCACAAGATCTCTCTTTATCAAATTAACTATGTCCAAAAATTAGGGATAAACTTTTGAATTACATTTTCCTTGAGCAATATAAAGTTTGCAATTTTTACCTGTTGCTTCCATCAAAGTTCTCCAGTCATCTCTATAAATGAGTGTACAAAATGCACATAAGACGCAGGCAGGTCTGTGACTAAAAAGGTCTAAGAATCCTTCTTTGGGGGCTGGCATGGTTACAGGTATTTTGCTTGGGCAATTAAAATACATTTATTTTTGGTTCAAATGCCAGCCAACTTTGCACAAGCTCTATTTCTTTTGTTTGCCTTGTAATGTCTACACACACACACAAAAAAAAAAAACCCTAAAAACTTAGTTGATAAAAGATGAAAGGAGTAACAGACTTATTCATTCAGCAGCCAAGATTGCTGAGATAATTACTTTAAATCAAGAAGGGTCAGACCCTTTAAATTTATGACTTAATGCCGACACATGCATATATTAATAAAACAGTTAGCATTAATGGAAATAGGGTTTAGTCTCCCGATTCCAATAGAGCCATCATTTTTGCTTTCCACTGAACTAATGACTTAGCCTTGGCAGAATGATATGTATGCATTCATTTAACTATTTAACTTAACCACTGAGACCAATTAATGTGTTTCTAAAGTTTGATTTTACTTAAAAGTATATATCAGCAGCCTCACTGGGATCAAAATTATGTTGAACCAGATTTTATATGGCAGCAGTTTAACCTTAAGTGTGACTCTCTCCCTTGGAATATATCTGATGTAAAAGGGAGAGCACTAAAATGTGGGGCAGAAGAAGCAGTACTTCAATGGGATTGGCAGTGAGTTAAGGAAGTTTTTGGCTTCCCAGGCTAGCACAGACTGTGTGATTAGGGGCTCACGTGGGAGGGAGTGGGGCTGTGAGAGGGTACAGCACTGATTTACTGCCTGTCCTGGTTTGGAGGGCAGGATCCAGGGGCAAACCTAGCCCAGCCAAGCTAAGCTTGAGCTGGGATTGCTCATAGGGCATGAAAACCTGCACCAGGTGCACCATACAAAGACAGGGGAGTTAAATGTGTTAAATGTGTTTGTAAGCTGCTGGATGCTGTGCAGCTCACAAACACAAAAACTTTTTTTCAAGGGTTTTTGAATAAAATTCCTCCTGGTCATCTCTCCAGTGTTCCTCTGCACGAGCCGGTATCACTGGCAACAGTGTCAGTCTGCACTAACACCAGTTAATGAAACTTTAATTGTAATTGCTTCCCAGACAGGCATTTCCTACAGCTGACATTCACATATCAAAGTCCTGTCCAATTTTGTCTGCATTATCATGCTCCATGATCCACGATTTCTGTTGGTGTATCTACAATGTGGCTACAGTCTACCTGTTGACGAACAATTAAACATCATTATAATAATGAATTATATTTGGAAACCTCTTGCTGCAATGTTCACCAATCACTCTGGAAAATCCTGGCTCTTTTTCTGCATTCAGTTACTTGGTCCTTTTCTTTTAATCCATTTACATTGATTTCTACTACTCCAACTCTGCCGGCCATTGCATTCCAATTAAGAATTCTGGTGAACCCTTGCTGATTCAGAAGGGAGAGGGCTCTCACTCATTGCCAAACTTTTGAGGGAAAAAAACAACCAACCACACACTCAAAACCTCCTTAGAATTTGCTTAGGCCAGCACTTCAAAACCAAGGAGCTAAATTATGGCTGGTGGAGCCAGTAGAGCTCAGTGGGATGGGGATGCCTGGGAGCCATCGCAGCACCCAAGCCTTGATGGAAGGAGCCTCGAAGCCTTTGTCAGGAAAAAAGAACCTTGATGTCACCTTCACCCTGGGCACTGCTCTGCAGCATGGCTGCCAAATCCTCACACTCGTCTCTGAATTCCTGCTGGCTTGAGAGGCACCACTAATGTCCCTGCTGATGTCCCTGCTATGCGGAATCTCGGGACGGCCTTGAGCAGCACTGGCAGCTCAAAGTTTCCCTCCCAGCCTGAGCACAGGGAGCAGCTGAAGGGCTGTTCCCACCCCTGCAGCACAGAGGATGGGCACTGACAGGTCTCCTATGCACTTTCCCCTGTGCAGGAGCTACTGACGCTCTCACCAAGGATTGTTCCTCCAAGATAATTCTTAATTAATAGCCTCTCTCAGGCCTTTGACAGAAATCTATACGGCTATCATAGTGCTTGCTGTGCTGTCTGGCTTTGGCATCAATTATAGGCAAGAACTCAGATTAGGTGCGTTAATGAACTTCTCTGGCTGCACTCAGTGGATGTTCTGCAATATTGTAGAGTTCTGCACTGTTATTTATGGTATATCCTTCTTATACACAGCAATGTGGTTGGTCTGAATCAAATCAAAGCTCTAGTCTGTAGGAATATCCCAAAGGGGATGTCTAGAAGAATATCAGAAGAAGGCAGTTGGAATAAGCCTCTTTCCATGCCTGCAACCATTTCAAATATGTAGGATCATATATGCCCTTGCTGGTCAGCATCCAGCATGGAAGGGCTTTGGAGGAGCCTGGGATAGTGGAAGTTGTCCCTTCCCATGGCAGAGAATGGAAGGAAATGAGCTTTAAGGTCCCTTCCAACCCAAACCATTCCATGATTCTGTGGGTAGTAACAACATCTTTTAAATTCCAGTGTGCTACAGGATATATGAAGAGATTTGAACCAATCTGCTTTTCTCAGTCCTTCGGCTGTAAGCTCCACTGACCTGGATACGAATTGATAAAACTAGTCCAATTTAGCCTAATATGTTTTTGTTTTTTGGGGTTTTTTGTTTTTGTTTTTGTTTTTGTTTTTGTTTTTTTTTCTCCTATCAAGGATGTCTTTGTAAGTGCTCTCAAACCCGATAACATCTCTGAAAAAAATATATTTTGTTCCACTGTATCATTTTTTTCCGCCTTTAAACTCTTGGCATGGCATGAACCGACACTGCCTTTGAAAAGGGGCGAAAGAGCGAGCAAAAACCCCTCCGAGAGAGGCCCGCGCTGTTATTCCACACTCAGCCTCCAGCTGGGGAGTCAGCTTGTCTGTGACAAGCCGCACTTCCAGCATCCCCAAACTCCTCCTCTAGAGTCAAGACGGTGCCGCGCGGCCTCAGGTGAGGCGGTGCAGCGGCTGGAGGGCTGTTAAACCCGGGAAGCGCGGGGCGTGATCCCGCGGGATGCTGCCGCTGCGGGAATAGCCGGAATGGCCCCGGGAACGCGCAGAGAGTCCAGCTCCTTATCCGGCGGGCGCTCCCGGGGCGGGAACAGAGCTGGGAACGGCTCGGGGAACGCGCAGAGGGTCCGGCTCCGCATCCCGCGGGTGCTCCCGGTGCGGGAACAGAGCTGGGAACGGCTCGGGGAACGCGCAGAGGGTCCGGCTCCGCATCCCGCGGGTGCTCCCGGCGCGGGAACAGAGCTGGGAACGGCTCGGGGAACGCGCAGAGGGTCCGGCTCCGCATCCCGCGGGTGCTCCCGGGGCGGGAACAGAGCTGGGAACGGCTCGGGGAACGCG
>VYXF01009988.1:382607-404217 GCA_013397295.1 Polioptila caerulea | reverse complement strand
CTCCCCCCGCTCCCCTGCGGGTCCAGCGGGGTTGGCGGCGTCCCTCGGCCGCCTGCGGAGCGGGGACACCGGACAAGTCCCAGTCACAAGTCGCCGCGGAGCGGGCTCGGCAGCATCTTCATCCTATTACACTCCAGCGGCAGCGGCTGCTGAATGAGGCTCCGAGCTAGTGGCAGGAATTAGAAAGAGGGAGGGAGGGGAAAGAGGAGAGGGAGGGAGAGGGAGCAAGGGGAGTGAAGCAAGATTAGAGGAAGGGAAAAGCTGGAGGCTGTTGCTTCGTCTCGATTTTCCTGTCCCTTCCCCCCAGCCCAGGGGGAGCGCAGCCCCCGGCCCTGCCCTCCCGCAGGGCCCCGCTCCTGGCGCTCCGCTGCTGCCCGGGGGGACGAGCCGGGGCTGGAGGGGCCAAACGAGCGGGAGCAGCAGCGCAGGGCAGCACGTCCCCGTGCCCGGGCAGGGCCGGGTGTCCCCTCCCCACGGGTCGTTCCGCACCCTCTCGGTCACGCAGGCGCACACGGGCACGGCTGCGAGGGGCCCGGGGACCCCCATCCTGCGGCGCTGGTGCCCTGTCCCTGTGTGTCCCCTCCCTGTCGCCTCTCTGCGGGCTGCCCGGGGCCACCCCACGGCGCCGCGGCCACCGGAGCTCCGTGCGTGGGGACACAGGCTCGGGGCTCGGCTGGGCGGCACGGACAGCGCCAGCGTTTTATACTCAATCCAGTCATGTTTCCTGTCAGGAGCAGACATTTGTAGAAAAAAAAAGAAAAAGAAAGACAAAGTTCCTCAAGATTTCTGGATCTGGAAATATCTTGGTGTCTTACACTTCACAGCCGGAGGCTGAGCCCAGGCCTGAAGGTGGAGGGAGGACTCTTTCTTTTCAACAACACCTGCCCCACGGCAACCCCTCTCCAAGTCTCCGTTCTCACCTACAGTGATTCCCAGGTGTGGCTGAGCTCCGTGAACACAGGGATCTGCACCCTGAGCCCGTGCACCCATCTACATCCACACAGATACAGGTGAGCCTGCAAATCCCCTCTGATCCGCCAGCATCCATCGTGCCCACCCTGTGTGTGCCTTTGAGCACAGCCTGTGCCATCCTGTGGCTGTGGAGCAGGGCAAGGAAGGATGCAACATGTGGCCCCTCCTGAATAAGGATTCCATTCACTGCTGGAATAAACCTGGTACCTCTTTGTGAAGATATTCTGGCCATCCTCAGGCAGCCCAGCCCTCTACTCATTCCCCAAGGCAGCGCTGGTCCGGCCCTGGGGCTGCACCACCCAGCCCTGGAGAACAAGGCTTTTATATTCATATTTTGTGGTTAATTAGCTCTGCCAATAACTCCAGGCAAAAAAAAAAATAAAAAAATAGAATTGGCACAAAAGCTGCCACTGTACAAACAAAGAATTTGGAAGGAGGAAAGCTGATGAACTGCTTTCTTAGGAGGGACACTGAACACACAGCACTAAGTCATAGAATTGTTCAGGTTGGAAAAGCCCTGTAAGATTATCAAGTCCAACCACTCTCCCAGCACTGTCAAATCCACCACTAAAGCCTGTCCCCAAGTGCCACATCGACATGGTTTTGAGTGCTTGAGTCACCACTTCCCTGGACAGGCCATTGACAACCCTTTCAGTGCAGAAATTTTCTCTAATAGCCAATCTGAACCTCCCTTGGTGCAGCCTGAGGCCATTTTCCCTTGTCTTGTTTCTTGTTACTTGGGAGCAGAGTTTGACCCTCACCTGGCTACGACCTCCTGTCAGGGAATTGTAGAGAGCTGTAAGGAGAAGGAGCCTCCATTTCTCCAGGCTAAATAACTGCAACCCTGCCCGACGACAGTCCCGGGCAAACAGCAGGAGCCTTCTGGCTGCAGAGGTGGGGCTTGGAGAATTAAGGACAAAAACTTCTTCAGAGCATGGTTGAGAGTTGACATTTCAGCCCAGAAAGGCCCAAGGACAGGCCTGGGTGTGCCATGAGGAGGAGAAGTGGGACTGGAGCACAGACACAGCCCCAGGGCCACACTTGGACCAGGTTGGTTGAACAGGGTGAGAAACAAGGGCTGTTGCCATGGTTTGGGCAGCCAGGAATAAACCCAGAAACACCCCAGGGACTGACCTGAAAGCATGAGGTAACAGCACAGCAGAGTAATTAATACTGAAGGGGCTTTATTTTGATAGGAATGGGGCTGTGGAGCTAAGACATCCCTCTTTTAGGGATGGGTTTTGAGAGAATTCAAGGAGCAATAAAGGCCATCAAGAAATGAAACACGGAAAGCATCACTTGAGAACGTCTTTAGGGAGATGTGGAATGAGGAAGGAGGGTGGTACACATTGATTTGAAACAGTTTTGTCAAGAAATTGGTTTTGGGCTGAAAATGAGCAAGTTAAATATGTCTCAAAATTGATTATATAGACCCAGTCCAAACCTGTTGCCTTCAATGGCACCTGTCAATCTCCTGGTGATGGTGAAAGAATTACCATTTAGTTTTGTCATGGGTACACTGCAGTACTAGTGAGCAGTGTCACAATTGCCTCCAAGCTGAGACCTGAGAGCTGGCTGAGGAATTTTTCCCTTTTTCCCTTCTCTTGCTGACTCTAGCACCATGGCAGAGGGGATGACTTTTGTAATTCCCTTTTTTAAACTGCTGAGATCAGATTTTTTTGAATATAAAGGAAATGTGAAAGCAATTTCAATCTAATTAAGCATATACAATAGGTACCTATAATATTCTCTAGTCAAAGAGCATATTGATCTATAATGAAAGGTTTCATTAATTCCATTCAAGGACACACGTTAACAAATGAGTGCAGTAACATCTGATCTGGAGAGAGCCTTGTATTTTTCCTTCCTTCTGCATTGAAATCTCAGCATAAACTAATCAGATTCTGCTATTATTTTTCTCATTTGTTCATCTTCCCTTGGGATCTATGGATAGATGGTCCTTATCTGCAAACAAAATTGAAGCAAAACTCCTGCTGCAATCTGTGTTTGCACCTCTGGCTAAGTCCCAAGGCTGATTACCTGAATTACCACTGTGGAATTAATTTCACCTACCTTAAGCCATTTTAAAATTGAGTCTCTAACAGGCTGTCTGTAGAAAAAGTTCAGTCTATGTCAATAAACATTCCCTCTAACTGGGACAGGCCAATAGCTGGAGATGCCTCTCTGTATCCTAAAGACAACTTCCTCACTAAAATCCTACCTACAGCTGTCTGCCAGCCAGAGGAGAGGGGGCAGGACCTGCTTTTTCTGTTGGACACAGAAAAAAAGAAGTGCTCAAACACAAACCAGCCCATGATGCTGATAAATGGCCACATTTGCAATATCCCTTCAGCCACTGCTGTTCCTGTTCCGGCAGCTCCGAACTGTGCCATCCTTCCAGCAGAGCATTGCACAGGGAATGACAGCAGGTCGCACAAAGGAGGCGTGGGCAGGGAGGAAGGGAAGCCTAGAGTGGCTGCAGAGCTGCCCCATGGATTTCTGCCGGTGTTTGTGAATTCGCAGCCTGCCCAGGCCACACCTTGATATTCCCAGCACACACAGAGACAGAGAAAAGAGAATTTGCAACTCCCCATTTCTGCTTTCCCCACCTCCACAGCCCTGGGCTGGTAGTCACTCTATGAATGGCATGTTGAACCAAGCTAAACCTCAGTGTCACATTCACTGCTGGGAAATCTTTCTAAATACAATTGTCAGGTCTCTTCACAAAATGTGAGATGCACCTCCGAAAACCAGACTCTCCTGCTGCCAAGGAAGGCATGGGGAGCAGCAGGGGAGCACACTGAGCCCTGCTGTTAGCATTTCCAGCTGCTTGAAACCTGGAGTCAGAATGAAATCAGTGTCAGACATAAATAAAGGAAGTTTATGCATATTTTAAACAGTATTTGTTTTTGCATATCCATATATTTAGGTTAAGAACATCTGTGATAACAAATCTGTGAAACCAGAACTGTGGGTTTACAGAATCTGAAGTTTTTTTTTTTAAATAATGTTTATTGCTGGGTAAGTTAACCCAGTTTTTGTTTGAAAAGAAGCTGGCTGCTTTGTTTTCTAAGCATCTGAAGGGATATATGCGTTTCTGCTAATTGAATCATTGTTGTAGGAAATTGTGAGTTTATAAAATAAGGGTAAGAAAGTTGCAAGTTTAAGTTGAACATTTGCATTGGGGTGCAGGAAAAAGGTTGAACTGTGAACTTCAGGAACTGAACTGCAAAAAGTCTTTAGCAATTCAGAAGAATTTATCAGTACTTTATTTACACACCAGCTTGGGGACATTTACATAGGCAGTAGGAAAGTTCCATCTTTTGACCCTGTTTTCTGCAGCCCTCCAACCCTATTTGGCTTTTCCAACACACGCTCTTCCCTCTCAGCTCCCTTTAACAGACCTGCAATTTCCTTCACTTTTCTTGTCACCTGGAAAATATTAGAGATTTAAGAGGCACATAAGTAGCATATTGCTATCTGCAGGAGCTGGGAGCTCAGGAAGGAGCTGGAGAAGCAGAGGTTACAGGAAAGGATATTCAGAGTCTGAAAAAAGTTTTTTGTTCAAAATGCCCTTCAATTTCAGTGTCATTTTGTTAATGAATCAAAGCACAGTTTGAATTCTATGTGGAAACATGAAAGGTGGCCAGGATTGAAGGAGAGAAAAAAACTTGTTCTTAATAATGCCAAAAAAAAGAAATCTAATTAATGCCACAATGCCAGCCCAGTGAGAAGACAAGTGTGTAAAAAGAGTATAACTAACAAAAGTGTTTTTTTCGTGGTGAGGAAGCAAGGCTTTTACACCATAAATAATGAACAACTCAAAGCATCTACTACCTAAAGCCATTTCTTCCAATAACAAATGTCTTCCTTGTAAAAATATAATAATACAACAATGTGTTCACTTGAAAAAGGTTAAAAACAGAGGCAGAACCACTGAGGTTAAAACAGATATGCACAAAACAATTGATACAGAATCTCCACAAAGTTAGCAATGCAAACATTTTCTGGGGGTTAGACTTGAAGCATTGAAACCTGGAGGGAAAAGGAAATTTTGAAGTGGGAGGAGGATCACCATAAAATCAATTTAAACTATGGAAATAGTAAAATCATAAATAGGGGATTTGGGGATGGTTTTAAATTTCAGACATGCACATGTAGCTTCTTGCAAGGGCACAGGCTACACTGATAAACCACAAGCTGGAAACTACTATCCCAAGTGGAACAGCTATTCCGTGGAGATGAAAATCCCTCTTCTCAGCCAAACCCAGGCATCCAGGCTCAGGCCACGGAACCAGCACCTTCCTGCCCACAAAACACAACAGAATGGAGTCCAGTTCCCTATAGGCTGCAGTAGAAAAAAGCTTATTTTTCTCCAGTGCTCAGAGACATTTAAGCTGGGTCTGTTTGTGGTAAGGCTTTGGTGGGAGAGCTTCCCTCATGACTTTCTTTTATAAAATCTGAGGATGTTTGGCAATGTATGGACACTGAAACATTGCTGTCACTGATCTTTGGAATCATCTTACCCTCATACAATCCTCTTAATCTTTTGAGCCTATTTTATTCAGTTTTATGATATGGTAAGTGACTGTTGTGAATGCAGCAGCATTCTGGCCATCGTCCCATTTCCTCGGCTCTGTGGGAGGCAGTGAAGGCCACGCAGGACTGGGCTGGGCAGCTTTTCTGTCCTGAGGGGCTCCCTCAAGCCTGGGAGGTCTCCAGAAGCACCAGGACACTTCTGATTGCCTTGAGTTACACACTGGACCCATGCAGGGATCAAGCCCCAGCTGGGTGATTTTCACCACACTGAAGCAGGTTATCACAGAGAACATTATTTGGAAGGACAGTAATTAAAAAATGCTCTATTCAAAGGGTCCACCATCAAATGTAGATTCACAACTATGGACTATTCATAGTTTCAACCCAGTATCCAAAAATTACTGCACAAAGAATCCAAAGGGAAAAAAGGCCTACATGGGTGAGTCAGACTGACCTCATAAACTTTTTAATGTTTCAATGTCTGCTGCTAATAAATTCTTTAGAAATGTAGATACTAAAATTAAATTTCTCATTTAGACAAGGTATTATTTAGTTAGAAACTTGAGGCTCATTTATTTCTGACACTGTGCATAAAAAGAAAGAAATGCATTTTTTTGTGTGCATGAACACACACTAAGGGACAGGCTGGGAATGAGAGACTAGGGAGAAGCCATTAGAAGGGACCTGGGGGCCCTGGTGGATTGTCTGGTGGATCTAAGTCAGCAGTGGAGGGACAAATGATCCTTGTGGGTCCCTTCCAACCCAGGAACTTCCATAATTCCAAGGTTCTGTGATTCCAACCATGTGTAAAGCACTGTCTGCACAGACTGCCAAGAAGGATAACACCTCCAAATATATTCCTCTAATGTAGTCAACTGATAGCTTATTAATTTATCTTGTTAGAAAACAAGTTTAAAGAAATCACTACATCTTCCTAGAGAGCATGCACAGCTTGTACATGCATCATCTGACAGTAAAATGTAGCACAGCTAAAGAGCTGCTAATAATCATGTCTTTTCATTCCAGGTCTGAATGTCAGTTATTTTGAGCAGGATGTGCTGTACAATTAACAACTGACTATTTCTTCCCATATCTAAGAAAAAATACATCATCTTCACAATGTTTCAATTTTGTCCATTCTCCTGTTTTGTCTGGAGAAATCACATTTGGTTTGTTAGCATGTACTTCTGCTGGGAATATTCTTTCTGTGTGTATTTGGCACACTTACCATCCGTTTGTGAGCAGCCCTGGCTGTCCCCAGGAAGATTTAAAGGAGAGTGCTGTCCCTGTAATCTCCTTGCTCACCCTCCTGTGCTGATGAACACCAGGAAGTCATGCTCATCTAGCACTGAATGCCCGAAGCCTGAGACAGTCAATCTCACCCAGTGTGTGCCTCGAGTATTTCAGATTGTTCCTGGTGATTTCTGTCCTTGTCCCCTTGCTATGCCAGGCACCAGGAGCTGGGAGCTACGTATTTCTCCTCACAAGGCCATAATCAAAGGCATTTTCATGTCTGTACAGGAATAGCCATGATCCAAGTGATAACCACTCTCAGTTCAGTAAACAGCTATAAATTGTGCATAGACTAGCAAAATAATGGAAAAATTATAATGTTTTATCAATCAATCGTGCTGTCACTGCTTTCACATCTATCTGCAACTGGAAAAAACATGGTGGCTTTATTGGAGTAAAAAAGTTATAAAAAGAAATATGTTTCCTTCACTATTTAAAGTCCACGAGATTATAATTCTTTATTATTGATTTTATCAGGAGATAAAAATATAACAGACTTTGGAGTTTTTCAGATGAGTCACAACTGAAAACATCAGATGATTCACACAATAATCAATCACAAAACAAGGAAACAATCTCAGTTATTAAACTTGTTAAAAAAAAAAAAAAAAGAAATGTCACCTCTTTACTATAAATCTGCCAGAGTTTAAAATCTCATTGATCACACATGCGATCTTTTAAAAATCCTGTGTATAATATGATATCATTTTGCTTAAGCCCAGATAATTATTTGAAGAGTCTGCTGATTTTTTCCCCTCTATTTTCCAATAATATAAATGAATTATTGAATAACATTTTCAGTTGCATGTACAAGCGAGTCAGGGGTCATAAATCCCGCTCAGAGAAGGGATGCCTGAAAATGACAGGCAGGAAGCTCAGCCATCTATTTGCCTTTAATTCTCACCTAGACAGATCATCTAACAAGTTTCTGTGGAAAAATGTCATTTCCTTTAAGCATCTGTAAGAAATCATGAGAATGCCTTTCTGTTGCTTGGTCATTTGCTGATTTTGGCTATTTGTTCCATATATGTGGCGATGTTTTTTAGTTTTTAAGGAAAAAAAAAACCAAAACAACCCTACAAATCTTCTGTCGATTCCACAAAGGAGATATGTTGCTGTTTGCCTTCCATTTTTCAAAATCAGGAGGTAGATTAACACAAATGCTTAATGCATCAAACAATGTCAGGGTTTTTTCCAAGTGAAATATTGTGGGTGCTAAGAAATCATGAAAAACATGCCCAAACTGTGCTGCCACACTGTCAAATGCAACCACGAGACAAACACATTCCATATGAGAATCCGATGCTCCCTTCCTACTAATTTAATCAACAAAGGAAGCAAAACTACGTATTTAAAAAAGAAACAAATGGGAATTTCCACATGGACTTGGCCTCTTCAGCCTCTGTTCAGGTTATACCACACAAAGCAACGCTTCACAGAATCATTTCATACAATTTAACACAGCTGAATGGCCCTTTCCTAGGAGTATTGGAGAAAATTACATATGTTCTGGATCTGCAGAGCCCTTAATCCATGGAAAATGCTTTCATTTCCATAAGACCTACTCAGAGAAGTTTCGTCTTTCTCCATTTTCCGCCAGTGCCGTGCAGGAATGTGCAAAGAGCCCTCACTAAACTGTTTAGCATCTAGATGAACTCATTTCCATGGAAAGCAGCACCTGCAATGCTCCCCCATGCAGAAGCCTCCAGGAGGTTCTCTGTAGTTGCTTCTGCTTGTAGGGATGTATTGCTCGCTCCGACTCTCCATGGCTTTACCAAGCATCTTCTTGGAGAGGGGTGGCCTCCTGCAGCTTTCAGAATCAAGTAGATGCTCTCTGCCACTGCTGCCTGCTCAGTGTTCCACACCAGGCATGGAGACCTGTCCTGAAGGGACCCAGATACTTGTCCAATTTCAAAAACATACCCACAGGATGTTAAAATGAGCCAACACCTCAGCACCTACTTTACTAAGCTTTTAAAAGTCAGTTATTCCAATGTAGTCCCATCTGGACTTCTGCAATAAAGTCATGGATCTGGCAGCATGCCCTGGGCTGAGCCCAGCACGGGCTGCAGGGGAGGGGGATTGTGTCCCTCTGCCCCTCAGGTGAGACCCCACCTGCAGAGCTGCCCAGCCCTGGGCCAGCACAGGAGGGACCTGGAGCTGCTGGAGAGAGCCAGGGGAGGCTCCAGGATGATCTGAGGGATGGAGCAGCTCTGCTGGGAGGAAAGGCTGGGAGAGCTGGGATTGTTCAGCCTGGAGAGGAGAAGCCTTGGGGTGACCTCCCTGTGGCCTTGCAGGGCCTGAAGGAGCTGCAGAAAAGATGGAGAGAGACAATTGCCAAGGGCTGGAGGGACAGGACACAGGGAATGACTCCCAGTGCCAGAGGGCAGGGCTGGATGGGATATTGGGCAGGAATTGTTCCCTGGGAGGGTGGGCAGGCCCTGGCACAGGGGGTCCAGAGCAGCTGTGGCTGCCCCTGGATCCCTGGCAGTGTCCAAGGCAAGGCTGGACATTGGGGCTGGAGCAGCCTGGGACAGTGGAAGGTGTCCCTGCACAGGGCAGGCGTGGCACTGGATGGGCTTTAAGGTCTGTTCCCACCCAATCCATTCTACCACTCTATGATTTTTATGGTGTCATAACAAAGTACACAGAACTGTATTATAGGCCTACATGTTTTCATTTTGGTTTGATAATGCAGCTTGGCATTATTTTGAAGATCTAATTGACTGCACTATTTGTGGTAAAACATAGTATTTGAAAGTTTGACTCAAGAATACCAGAAACAGAGAAATTAAATACAATATTGATAAATAACACCCCTATGTCTCCAGGAGTTACACATTTATACATTTAAAGACTGGATCTAGGGACATTTTTGACTTTTAATTGTAATATTAAAATTAATAGTAATGATGGTTACAGTTGTCCAACAAAACCAAAGTTATAAAAATATGTCTAAATGTTTGAAACCCCTGATCGTGCAGTGAAAAGAGAGATTAATTTCCTTTTATTGCAGTGATTCATGCAATTAAATGAATACTGTCCCTGTACCATTTCAGCATCTGTTCTGTTGAAAAGGTAACTGAAATAGAATCTACAGGAGAATTGCAAGAAGCAAAAAAAAATGAGGCAAAGAAGTTAGAGAACATTGATTGATTAATTATTAATGTCACAAGTCTTCAGGTCAAGCTCAAAAAAAGCAAACAAACCTTTTGACTGGTAAGATGAAGAAACAAGAGCACAGGCTTCAGAAACTTTCCCACTTGTTCCCTCAATGAGTGAAAACATAAGGAAGCCATGCCAGATTCTGTTCTCATGCCATAAATCCAAAATAACACCATTGGCTTACTTAGATTTTACATTGACTTCAGGAGAGTTACTTTGAATTTACATCACTGTAGGATCAGGATCAAACTGCTGAGAGGGTATTAAAAGGAGATTAAACATGATCTTAAACAGTGATTTCCCCAGAGATCCAAGGATTTTCAATTTGCAAGATTTTACAACTGTCTGAGAGTTGGATAAATTTCAAATGCAGTTGCTGATAAGAGCATTTGCAGCTGCCAAAACAACCTGTTTTAAGGACTGGGGGCTGGCAGAGGAGCTGAACATCCTGGGAGAGTGTAACAGAACAAGGGAGGCTGCGAGGGAAGGGAGATCCGAGAACGTTTCTGGGAGCGCAGGGGCATTCCTGGATTAATTCTACTCAGATATTGGATAGGTTTATGCTCTGGTCACTAATTCAGTAAAACTGTGAGTCTAGGTTTAAGGCGCAGATATCAGATTTTGATATCATTCAACTGCCTGACTCCTGTTCAAGACAGACTCGTGCTGAAAGAACTCAGAAAACTTTTAAATGTTTTGGTCCTGGTTGTTTTGCTTTTTCCCAAGTACAAGACAAATATTCAGCATTTGATATGCAGTGTTTCCATGTCTGAGTGTTGATTTCAACCTTGATGCCTTATCTAGCTTTTCCTCCGTTCATTAAATGGGATTTCTACAGAATTTATTGGAAAAATTAATTTTTGTCTGGAAGCCTGTGCTCTTGGGTCTCTGCAGGTGCAATTTGCAGAGAACTCTCAAAGCATCAGCAAGAGGAGTGCAACTATCCAATCTATAATTCTTGAAACAGAGGATGAATTTCATTTCACTCAAATTAATTTCTCATCTGCCATAAGAGGACACCATATCCATCTTCTGATACTTTGAAAGTCAGAGGCTCGGTTGATAAATTTTCCTGAATAAATGAGAACCCCAAAGATAAACAAAGAGTGAAGCCTGATTTGGTGCTGGTCTATGGATACGAGACAGAAGAAGAAATTATTGCTCCACTCCCAAACTATATGTGCAGTTCTGAGCATCATATGTCCTTTAAATTTCCTTATGCACCCATGTACAAACTGACCAGAAATCAAGTTGAGCAGATCTACAGATGCTTTTTGAACCCAACTCTAATGGTTCTGTACACCAAAGAATTAAATACACACAAAGCAGACATACAAATTTTTTTGTACCTTTAACCCTGAAAATCAAGCACTGTAAATTATCCTCTTCAGGGATGTGCTGTAGTAACTAAAGTATGCAGATTTTAAAGATACCAAGAGAATAATTTTAAATAATCTAAACTACATACAGACATGATACATTAAACATGAAACATTATATAATGGGCTAATTTGAAGAAGACACTGAATTCTACTAGCCTTAAATTTAGCTGAGGAAAATCCTTAAAGAAAGCCTCTTCTCTAATACACAAGTGATTTTTTTGTTGTTTGTGTTTTATGATGCAAAAGTGACCTAGTTCAAATTTTATACAATTATGTAGTGCTTTTGCTGGAATAAAATAGAACTGAAATACACATACAAGTAAAATAGTTTAATTTTATTGCCCAGAGCAATTACAGCATGAAATCAGACAAAAAGGGAGCAGACCCTGCTGTAAAAGACCAAAGAAAGTATTCAGATGTCAATATAACTTCATTCTCTAGAAACAAATCTGCCACTAGGAAATAGAAAACTGAATTTTTCATTCGTTATAACAAAAATATCAAGAAGAGTATGGAGGTTCTGAAGCATGTCCCAGATGACATTCCTGAGTAATCCATTAAATGTCATTATTTCTGCATTATTTTTGGTTATATCTATGGTCTCCATACATTTCACCTCCCTGTCCTAAATCAAACAGCCCTCGTGGCACCCAACATCTCAGCCCTTAAAGCATTTGTCACTTCATCTTTTCCAATTAAAACCCCAATTAACAACAAGGATGTTTCTTTTCAGCAAAAAATATTCAGTGCCTTGTGCAATTTGGGCCTGAATTTGCATGTACTTTTCTCAGCCTCTGTTTAAATTGTAATTTCCATAATAGATTTACTTGAAGTTTTCTTTGTTGCCAGTCAAAATATTAAACTGAAATTTTAGCAACAAATCATTGGTAAATTGACACTAAATCCAGTGTGCAAATGGGATTGAGACAAACAGAGAAGGGAAACATTTTAGACAAGTCAAAACATTGTTTTCATATATTTTAAACAAAATGTGTGAAAATGTTATTTATAAATGTAAACCAAAATGAAATGCAACTAAATTTCTCAATCCAAAATGTTTAAAACTTTCTTTGAGCAGATAGAAACATTTAGGTCAACTGTAAATGCATTTTGGGAATTTCATTCCAAAGAGAAAAAATGTTTAAATTGTTTCTTTGAGTGACCAAAGTGGAAAAAAATAGTTCTCCATTTAAATAAGGTTTATGGAAACACCTATAAATGTTAGTAACAAGTACTATGATAATGACATGTGCAGAAATATTCCACTGAATATTGTAAATTATGAAATTCACTGGTTTAATAAAAAAGTTGGTTCCCATGACCTTTGTTCCTCAGGATCTTATGGATATATTCTCATATTAATGTACCCAGCATAAGTATATTTTTATAATTTACATACTCCCAGAAAAAAAAGAACAGCCTATTTTTACCAATTTCCATACATATTAAACAACAAGAAGGCAATGAAATGTGAAAAGGCAGCAGTTAAAACATGTAAAACCAAACATTTATAAATATATGATCAAGACTGAGCACAAATGTCACCCTATTCATAGTGCAGATTACAAGGCACCTGAGGATTGATGAAGATGGCAAAGTGAGGGTCTGTCAAAAGCAGTGCTATGTTCAAGATAACGAGGTCATCACTCCATTGTGCATTTTTGGAATGGAATTAACAGAAAAACTCATTGAAGGTCAAAATGTTGTATTGCAATCAAAGTCCTTGAAAGCAGCTCTTTGAGAACCTGTGCTTCCAAATGGCAAAGAGAGAGGGTTAGATAATCCATTTTTATAAAATGCTATATAACAAGCAAATTAGAGAAATGTGTAAAAATAAGAGGAAAATTTGAGTATGAAGTTTTGTTCATAACTACACAGTACGGTTCTTCCACAGAAAACAAAAACACTACATTGGTTTGTAATATCGACGAGCTGCACTCAGAAAAAAAAAAGAACTGATTCATTTGTCAAAAATAGATCTTTCCCCAATGGCAGAAGTAGGCATTTCCTGGGCAAAACCCAGAATAACCATTAAATACAGGGATCATCTGAGTGTGCTGATGGTGGCTGAGATCTGGGAAGAGACAACATCTCAGTGCATGGAAGAGAAACTGAAAGAGAGGAAGTTTAGACTGGATCTTGGAAGGAATTGTTCTCTGTGAGAGCAGTGAGGCCCTGGCACAGGGTGCCCAGAGCAGCTGTGGCTGCCCCTGGATCCCTGGCAGTGTCCAAGGCCAGGCTGGACATTGGGGCTGGAGCAGCCTGGGACAGTGGGAGGGGTCCCTGCCATGACAGGGGGAAGACTGAATGGGTTTTAAGATCCCTTCCAACACAAATAATTCTGTGGTTCTGTGACTCTAAGAGTTACATGTCTTTTATCTAAAGATGAAGACTTTTTGTCCAAAGAAAGTAATGTTCCCAAAGTATCTTTTGAAATATTTTAGCATACTAGCAGTGGCAAGTAGAAAGAAAACTTGCAAGTCTAATCAGATTCCCAGCCATTTTTATCTACAGAATGATGACCGACATCAAGGAAAGGGAAGAATGACTAATTTAAATTAAATTTAATCTAATGAATGTACAGGCTTGCCAATGTACTAAAAACTTATGCACCGCCACCTCAACAAACAAGATGCCATAACTCCATTAAACAAAAATCCTGAAAATTTGCCTCAAAAAGAAGGCAGTTCTAATGAGACTTGTCATTCATCCCCTTCACACGAGGTGTGATTCACTGCGTTTGTAAAATGCTTTGAAACCCTGAGATGGAAGGTGCCAAAGACACACAAAGTATGACCATGATGATCCAGAGGGATGTCATCATTGCCATCAGACGTGGCGTCTCAGGAAAGGGCATTTCCCACAGCAATTCAGTCGGGATTTTAATCCTCACGTATTCCAGTGGGAAGCCTCTGCTACCGTCAGATCCAAATCTGCATCCAGGGAAGGAAACTGTCAGGAATAAATCCTTCACTCCCAGCCCCAAGGCTGCTTAACAGAGAATTGGATCTGAATTAGAGCTTAGCAGGGCGCAGCATCAATTCAGCATTCACCTCTGTGGGCAGCAGCTCCGGCTCTGTAGCTCCTCTCGTCCAGGACACTGGGCAGACAATTCCAGAGCTCCTCTCGTCCAGGACACTGAGCAGAAAATTCCAGAGCTCCTGTCCTGCAGGACACTGGGTAGAAAATTCCAGAACTTCCCTCCTCCAGGACAATGGGCAAACCATCTGCCTCTTTTGAGTTCATGCAAATGCTGTTCTAAAGAATACTGCACAGAGAGTGCCAAAACAAAAATACATGCAAATGCATAATATGCAAAAAGGAAAGTTAATTTCTTTTAAATTTATTATTATTATATATTATCATTTTTATTTTAACATCCCCCTGAATACAGCAAATAGTTTAACTTCACAGCTACACTGAATACCTCCAAAATTTCTTCAGTATTAATTGAGTATTGAGGATTTTTTTTGCCATTCTAGACAGCAGCACAGGGTCACTTTGACATCTGTGTCATTAAAATAACAGGGCTGTGCTGCTATTGAAGGAGAGATTGTGGTTCCATACATCAACACCAACTCATTCCCCATGACACAGCAGCAGGATTTTCACAGCCAGCACCTGCCGAGGTGGAGGAATTTGAGGGAAGCTTTGCAGGAGCCCCCATGTGCCCAAGCTCTGCCTTTTGCCACTGCTGTTTCTGCTGCAGACATACTAATGGTTCTTTGCTCCGGCTATGACATGCTGGTAGTATGACATGCTGTCACTTTTACTCAGTTATCTATAAGTAAACAAATGACATCAATGGTTAAAAGGTTACATTTTTTAGTGATCTTAAGCCGTGATCTGACAGATGTTACTTTCTTTCCATAGGTGCTGTTTTTGGCAGCACACCTCAGCAGAATTGCCCTGAAATTAAACTCCTGCTTTGGTTCATTAGGATATTCAACAAGTGAATACATTTATAAATCATAATTAACTTGTCCTTTCTGTTTTATCTCTCTCTTGAATTTTTTGCATCTGTTTGTTAGTTTTGGGACAAGAGAAAATATGTCTATTAAAGATTTTGGAAGTTTCCTGGAAAAAAGTAACTTTTATTGATTGTTGCTGAAGGAATTTGTTCTTGCTTAGAGAGGATCAAGCTGTCCTTGTCTTTCTCCAGTTAAACCCAAACCAGTCTGCAAACTTCTGCAGCTGACCAGTCACATACAGGGCCTGTCCCAAATCACACATCTGGCTTTTAACTCCGCTGTTAACTCACAGAACAGTTTTGAAGTTAAAGGACCTGTGCCAGCTTTCATGTGCAGAATATTCTGCCCATTATTTCTGACACCACACAATTACAGAACAGCTCTACCAGGCTCCTTGTTTTTATCAAGAAACAGTTTATTTAAATCAAGTGTATTGTATTGTATAACTCTTGTAAAAAGGCTTAAAAAGTCAAGGGAGTAGAAAGAGTAGATTACTGTATTATTNTACTGTATTATTTACAAGGGGGGGGGGTGGAAGAGCCTCATTTTGATGTAAATTCCTCTAAGGAATGATGGGTTTATTTTGCCTAGATAACATTCAAGGTGTCAGTAATTCTTTGTGGAAACAACATATCAGATAAACAGAGAAACTTTCCATAAGAGCACACTGGAAGCCAACACGTTTGCTACTTTAATAGACTAACAGAGTAGTTTCCTTTCTTTTTGCTTTTTTCATTCTCATTTCATCATTCTCATGCTTTTTTCATTTTCATTGATCTTTTGGAGAAAAATGATCAGCATTCTCACGTCTCAGCAGAGGATGGTTTGAGGAAATCAAGACACATGAGCCATGAACAAAGGGTGGGGGGCTCCTTTTCCTCCTGATCCTGCCCTGCCAGCAGAGCAAACTGGACAGAGCTGCTCATCCTCCTGAGGGATGATCAGCGTGGTGCTAATCCTGTCTGCTAAGTGGTGATCACGGTGCTAAACCCCTCAGATGGAGGAAATCAAGGATTGTGTTTCTGGGGTCGTTTGGTTCCACAGCTCCACACCGCAGACATGCACCTGTCTGCCACAATCTGCCTCTGCTGGGCTGGAGGGTCTGCTGGTAGGAAAGCACTGGGTTAAAGCTTTCCAAACATGATTCCCAAAAACAATGCAAAAATTTAAACACATAAAATCGATCTGCACCCTGCCTCCCTCGAATCAGGGCAAATCAGGGAACAGATCCGTCTCCAGCCCTGCCATGCAAACTCTGATTCCCAGCCATGAGACAAATGGACAACATCTGGGACACACTCAATGGCTCAGGATCAGAGGAGTCCACAGCACCAGGTTTGGGAAGCTCTGCCAGAGGTGCCAACTCGACAACTGCTTGTAATTCCCATCTTTGTACCTGGGAATAAGGACCAGCAGTGGGTTCTTGGCTTGCAGACCACCAGCTCTCTATGGAAAGGCTACAGGGTTCACAGGGAAAATAAAGTGGCTTAGAGCACCATTTGCTGTCCCTGACTACTCCTTTGGATCATTCCCCTGATTCAGAACACAATTTCTCTCCCTGTACTGCTGTTCTTCCAATAACCACTTAACTCATTTGCATTTTTGCCCCTGGCAAAGAGAAATGTTCTGGTTCTTTCTATGTTGATCCTGGTCCCTCTCCAGTTCACTAGATAATTATAAAAAATCAGTGTAAATAAGTGTTGATCCTCCAATAAAATTTCATCTGAAACACTGTCCAGGAAGCCCAAGAAAACAATATCAAGTGAAAGGAAAGGTAGAGGGGGAAGCTGCATATTGCTGCTTCTGTTCAAAGCCCAGACTGCCTGAAAGAATCCAATGTGAATATAACATTGAAGTGACCTATAGAAACCATAAACACTTGATGTTTAATTCACAAAAGAGAGGAGACCTAGGTAAGACATCAAATACAGTAAAAAACAGCAGAGAATAATAGCTACAGGGCAATGTGCAAAGGTGAGAGAAGAGCGGTATTACAAAAATCCTAAAACAAAAAGGTGCTAATTGCCATTCATCTTAAAAGTATGCAATTTTCCACGGCACTGTTACTAGCCCTCATCTTCCTGTTAGATGAAAGAATAATATTTCAGGTAGAACATTTCAAATACAAAGCAAAATCACCTGCCTCAAACTTCAAGTAAGAAAAAAGTTTCCCCCAAATATTCTGTCTAAATTGCACCAAAACTCACTGTATTTGTAAAAAAAAAACCATGAGAACCCAGTTCAGTGTTTAATCACTTCAGCGTCCTGTCAGTAATGACTTAGCAAGCGGGTTAATGTGCTTATTTGTATTATTTAACACAACTGTCTGGAGATACAGAAAATATTGTTTAAGGACTCCCGGGGCCTGTTCTGTTCTGGTTTGCCTTAAACTATCACTTTGAAACAGAAAAGTTTGCTTTTAAATGAGAATTTATATTTACTGTTAAATTAAACACATCAGAATGCACTTTCTGCTTGATTTTTAGGTATCATGTTCACTTAGCCAACAGAAATTTGCAGGAATATATATTCCCAGCTGTACACATTCCAGCCATGGAAATATGGAGCATGTGGAAGATTTGGAGCTCTTCCTCTACCTTTAGCACTATAATAGAGTGGCTGAAATTGCTCCTTTGTCTCAGAAAACACTGGCTAGAGTTCATTCTTGGCAGCTCCTTGGGGAAAGTTTTGGGGGGCTGTGGAGTAACTCCCCCTCATCAGGCTCTTCCCAGTGTTCACACACTCCAATCTCTTCTGACAGGAGAACTGGCTCTGCTTTCCCCCACGGATGCTTTGAACACGGGAAGAGTACATTTGGATAATGTTTGAAGTCAAACATTCCAATAGGTCAAGACCAGCAGAATTAATGATCTGCATTAGTAAATCACACAATCATGTCTGTGCTGTTTTTCCCTATGTGGAGAATAGAAGTAATGTGGTGTGGAATGCAGAGATAAACAGCAGATCCTTCTAGCATTTTTTTCTATCAGTGTTTCACAGTATTTGGGATAAATTCTTAGACAGCCATTACTCCTTTTGTTTTAACCTTTACTGAGCTCTCCATAGCACAAAAGGTGGGAGCACTGGGCTCTGTTTTGGCATTTCCACCTGACCTTCCTGCTTCAGGAATACTGAAGGAACTAATCTTCACCTTGAAATGTCAATCCCATTTCAGCTAAAATACTTATTCCAAACTAGATAAGTTTAAGTCACTTATCGAGGGTTACAGATTTCCACTTTTCCTCCATCCTTTTGGCCAGGCCCTGCTGGGACCTGAATTACACACAGCCTGTGGAGCTTGAAAAGCTGTGCCATGGCCACTTTCCTCCTCTGAATTCTCCTGTATAAAAGGACTCATTTATGAGAATGGATAGCCCCACAAGTCATGATTCAAACTCTCTTCATCTGGAGGGTTTGTACTTGTTAGTCAGAGGAAGCCAAAAACTCCTAAAACTTTGACAGCACTAAAGGATTTATAAGGACTAAAATATCCACCAGAACACATTCAAACACCCAATGAAGGAATGCTTGGTTTAGACATTCTGATTAAACTGTCCTGTCAGTCTGACTCCATCTGTGAGATGTTGGTGTTGACTTGCTCACCACAATACAGCAGCATTGGCCAACCCAACCCCAAACCATCCACAGCTTACACATCTTGGACTTCTGCTGGATGGAACAGTGCTTCCATCTGGGAAAATTCACTGGGAATAACAGCTATGGAAATGCTGTGGAAAAATGAAATGTTTCCATTTTGTTATGCCTTGAGTGAAGAGTATGACAGAGAACTAAGTTGGACTGCATGTTGTAGATGCAGAACTGGCTGTGAGAGGAGAGAAAAAGCTGTTCCAGTAGCAGGGGATAATTATGGACAGGATATCTCATAAAGTCTCCTGGGGAAAAAAATTGATCCAGGCTATCAATAAAATAATTCCACTTTATCTTTTCTGTATGTGTTTCAGCTTCTTTTCCTTCTTTCTTTCTTTTCACTTTACTACTACTCTTATTTAACCTTCAGCTCATCATTAAAGTAACCATTGAGCAGCAGCAATAATTTTATAGTGTGCTCTATAATCTTCTTGCTTTTGGCATTAATCTCAGGAGATTTTTCTTCTTTTTAACATCACTTCTTAATGTTTCCAGCATGATAAGGATGTATTCTCTGATATTTGAATTGCTTTCTATTGGTACTAATTATTTCCCAAAATACGAAAAACTCTTCAGTGTCAGGCAATGCCCTCAGCTTAATTCCATCTTTCTGCCAAAGATTTATTTAGGATCTGTGCAGAACTCTACACCTGGTTGCATGACATCAACTCCTAGTCCACTGTATCCTTCAACAAATAAGAATTTCATAGAAGTCCTTGGGCTTCTCACTGATAAGGTGACACAAAGGTACCAGAACACTGGTGCTGACATAGCCATGCCAAAGAAGGGAACAAGAACAAGCTTCAATTAAAAAAAACCACACCCTACTTCTCAGATTTGTTGTAATTCTGGATATCCTATTATATTACCTGTTACCAGGGACTTTTATGATTTAACTTCTGCAGAGTATAAACATCACCTTAACAAAATTAATAACTCTAAGTATTATGGCTGCTAAGAAAGTACCAACAAAAGTGCCAGAAAGCATTAAAGATATTAACATTAACATTTAAAATAAGCTGCAGAGAAATCAAACTGAAATTAAATAAGAATCTTTCTGCCGGCTCTTCATTTTAAGGAAATCCATGAATTTCACTCGCAGGAATGCTAGTAGGAAATTAAATTAAGCTGACTGTGCTTGCTGAAAATGGTGTGAGCTCCAGAAGATGAGACAGCACAAAGACGTTACTTGGGAAGTTTTATCCTGACCGGGAAACACGGGAGCAACACTGAAATTTTGGGGTTGGTTTGCAGCTAGAACTGCACCAGCCAAGTGTTCTTCATGTCACAGTGACAGCAGGGACTTCCTGTGACAACTGGAGGATGTGATGGAACAAATGCTGTTTTTCATAGGGTAAATTCCCTGGCAAACACGGTGAACTCACAGACAGAAAACTCTCCCAAGGAAATCCTAAACATACCTGGCACAAACCATGCTGAAATCAGACAAATCCCAACAAGGCCTGGGTTTGTGCTGGCTAATTGAACTCAGTAATTAACAGCAGTAATTAAGGAAAGGAACCTTCATCTTCTCCAATGGAGGTGCTGCTCTTGTTCAAGTGCCATTGCCTCCCTCACATCATAGGCCCAGCACAGAAAAGGAAAAGGGCAAGAGTTATTGCACATAAAAGGTCAAACAGATAATCTAATGGCTCCAGCCAATCCTGAAATAAAAAACACTTTTATTTACTTCCTCTCTGAGCTCTACACACATGCACATTTTCATAAATGTCTGTGCTGCAGGAGGAATTTCCTTCATGTCCCCCTTTACTCACCCTTTTTATTGTTTTCCAAATGATTTTTTTTTAATGGAGAAGAAACACAATGACAGAAAAGGGCAATTATTTTTTAAACAATATAATACATTTAAATACATATTACATATGCTCCCTTATGGCTTTATGGCTGATATTTTCAATATTAATATTTCAACAAAGACTGGAGGTCTGGAGTAGTCAGTCAGAGGCCATTCACAGTGCAAAAGTGAATGCTACTCAAAGGAAAGGTTTACTTTATATCTTTTTATGAAAAATAACCCATTTTGACTTTTTTCCAATCCCAAACCTCTTTATTTCTGAGCAAAAGAATGCACCAGAATGCATTCAAGGTGAGTTCTTAGAGTTAATAAAACCAGGATTTATGGGTTGTGTACAGAAATCTCTAGGATGTGACTTGCCAAGATTACTTAATGTGGCATAAATACAAATGAAAGAAATTGAATCAACAAAACAAAACCCAGAAAAAACCCACCATACCAACAAATCTAATTTCTAAACATTCAGTGAGTATCTTTGTACAGCAGAAAAATGCATCAAACCATACATAGATCCCTTCCACCCCAATTTTTATGGCTGGAAAACTGACAGAAAGGAGTAGGGAAAGGGCAATATTCTCAGCATAAATATACGGAATAGACAATCACCAATACTATTTTTATGTTAAAAAAAAGTGCTGTCAGAATGCATTTGAGTCTTTTTGTGCTCTTTTTTGAGATCTCCACCCAAAGACATGCTGAAAGAATGTCACTTTGAGGGCAATAAAAATGTGTTCTAGATTAGAATTGCACATAATGAAGGAAGAATTCCAGCCAAAATAGAACGATTCTCATGTTACTTTCTTGGGTTCAAGAAAAAAAAAAAA